>OY744510.1:3121247-3237252 GCA_963556185.1 Pseudopediastrum boryanum | reverse complement strand
CAATGCAGTGCTATTGTTCTTTTGCACTGCACTCTCTTCTTAGCCAAGGAATCCACAGTCCCTACATATGGGGGTGGTGTCAGCGCTAAGCACTGGTGGGCAGCAGGGTAATCCACCACCTGCAGTGGCATGCCGGCACAGCAGCACAAACAAAGGAATAGAACTCAACAGCAAATTGGGCCGGGGCTCTGGTGATTACGCAGTTAATGGATGGCTCATTGCCCACCAAGCATTTGCGTTTTCTAGTTGGCGTTGATATTGAATGCAGTCAGCAAAAGTGAGCAGGCTTCCAGCACAATTGTAGGGCAACTTTGTCATCTGGCAACTGAGCACTAGACTGTAGCTCTTGAATGATGGTCATTTAACTAAGGTAATGGAGCCGTGGGTCTCCCGCCTCGATCTTCTCGGACTGTCGACTGCTTATTTATTATTCAGGACAGTCATCGACTAGCCTGGAATACATGATGTTGCGATGTGCCCACTTGTGCTTCACGAGATAGTACAGGTCCCACAAACAGCTATGAGTACTATTCGGGAGGGAAACAATTGACTGGAAACAATTGGTTGCACCTGCTATCTAAATAAGTATGGGCGGCTGGATGGATGTGTCTGAAGATGTTGGCAAACAGACAGGCACAAGGTAAATGTTCTCGTTCCGCGCGCTTCTTCAACGCACTGCCTAAGACGAATACGCAAGAGCGCAGTCTTAGCCTTAAGAATGGATAGGCCTGTTTGTATCTGTTGCGCAGTGCGCACTTCCGTTCCGTTCCCCAAAAAAAATACAGCGTTCCAGTGACAATTTCATCGTTCTAGTGAAATTTTCGTTGGAACACTTGTTCGCATACTCTCATTCCCGTTGCAGAGGAGTCTGCGCGACACACGCGACAGCGAGCGGAATAGCGCTCTTATCATTGTAACATTAATGGACGCATAAGAACGCTCTGCGGTGTTGCGCAGCGCTCGTTCGGGCGAGGCGTTCCCGCTCTTACTCCGCAGAACCCTAAAACGTGGGCTCAGATTCTGTACTTACGACGCTAAGGTCGACCACGGAAAGATATACTTTATATGACCATCATTCCAGAACTACACCAGAACTATATCAGAAGTGAGCACCAGCTCTGTAACATTGCATCCTGCAGCTAAGCTGGAATAGGGGCAAAGTTAGAGCTAGAACCAAGTTCCTCTATGATAAATGCTCAATATCATAAAGCTGAGGAGCTGAATGTGAACATCTTGTCCACTTACCAGATACGGGTGCACAGCTTGCCCTGCAGTTGCTCACAGTGCATGTAGTCCCCTTAGGGCATCGTGGGCATCTGGGGGCCACCAGGCATTGGATAGGGTACTTGGTGGGGATGATAGGCTCACTGATCAGTACTGGATCACTGGTACTAGTTGTAGCAATTGTGTCAGTAGAGGTGACGGTGGAAATGGCGGGGTCTGTGGTAGTGGCGGTGAGTTGCTGCAGGGCACGGTGGCGGAGGGGGACAGCGGCGGTGACAGCGGTACCGTCTACTGGCACAGGCTCGGTCGAGTAGATTGGGCCAACTGCAAGGGAGAGGAAAGCAGTAATGCTTTCAATGACTGCAGTTTGATTACTGCCCACAAGTACGCTGTTCCTTGATAAAAGCATGCAAGATCATGCTTTTCTGTACCGGTGACTGCTGCTTATTCAACTTCGACTAACTGCAAGTGCTGTGTTGATGATCTCACGACCCTCCTCCCCCCCCCCTTCGGGACCGAATGCTTTGAAGCATGCATTTTCCAGGCTAACTCTTTAGAGAATAGGGTGCCTAGGAAGCAGAGAGCCACAGTTAGTGCCACAGGGTTGTCCAGACGCAAATTGAATGGTTTCAGTGCAACCACGCGTATGAAAATTGACAATAGATGTTTCATGCACCTGGATGTCTAATGCAGTAAAAAGTCCAAGAAAAACACAACAAAACCATTCTGAGGGCGGCAGCTACTGATGGGGACTGCCAACCAACGCAGCAAAAGGAAATGTGCTACTGCCAGTCAATGGCTGTGAAGGTTAGCTGCAAGGGCCCTGTGAGGTTTAGGATTTAGGGTTTAGGAGATTTAGGCACATTTCTTGTACAACTGCCACCGTACTTACCTGTCACTTTGGAGGGGATGCAGGTAACCTTGCAAGGAGCGGTGATCTTGCATGTGGTGCCAACTGGGCAGAAGCAGCCAATTTTGCAGGCAATCTGAGGCCTAATACGCTCAAGCTGCTGGAGTACCCTGGACACCCCAGCAGACTCAGCACCAGCACCAGCCTCCTGGAGACGCCTCTGACCAGTAGCCGCATTAGTGCTGGCTGTGGCCTCTGTGAGCGCAGGGACGGGCTGGACCGTATCAACTGCGCAACGGGGGCGCGCAGGAGGGGGGGGGGGAAGGGGAGGAGGCATGTTAAGGAGGGTTGCAGGTTTGAGGCGCCAGCGATTTGTATACTGAAAGACTACTAGCGTCCTCGATTGGACAGGATGTGCTCAGACTGCGGTTGAAGCACCCCAAGGAGACTGATTCCATGCATTTAGAGTGCAGACCCAGACTCGTTATGGTCTGTAGAAATATATAACAGTACTATAGCAACGGCTTCTGCGACTCCTGTTGCTGAGCCTGATGTGGGTGGACTAAGCCGGTACGTATGACTACCCTACTGAACAGACTGCTGAGCACACAGAGCTTGCTGCACACTCTTGATCCAATTAAAGAACCACTGAATAACATATGTAGCAAGTAGAGCGTCCCACCTTTTCAACCTCAAACGTACTGTTACTGTCAAACGTCCTTGGGGTTTAGTTGTAGCAGGAGGTAGCTTTAGCCAGGATTCTTAAGATCTGCTGTTAGTTGGCATGCAAATCAAAAAGTCACTACCTGCTCCACTTACATGGAGGATAGATGTTGTAATCCCTGACGCAAGTGGGTATGCAAGGAGACCTCATGATGCACCTGTAGCCTGACTTGCAGTAGCACATCTTCTTGCAGACAGGCAGCCTAATGATGGGTGTAGTACTGTCCACTGGCGGATATGCAATGGTGAGGTCTTGGGTGGAGCCAGACACTAGGTCCGTCTGCAAGAGGGCCCTTGATGAAGCATCTGCAAGCATAGAACCAGCAACCGGTTAAGAGTGATGCCGCTGCCATTGCACTTTTAGTAAATCTGATATCTGCAGGTTGGTCAGCGTGCAGGATCTGTAAGCAAAAGGCGCTCGGGCCTGTCAAAGGGGAAAGTCGTACGCCTGCTATGAACAAATCAGAATATGAATGGCATCACTGCTGCAAGTATGAGCAGAGCGGCTAGCTGAGCTCTCATTGTAATAATGCCATTTGATTTAGTAGTCAAGCAGATTTCCTGTCTAACTTGATTTGTCACCTGCACTGTTGTCCTCAGTGTCAGTAGTTCTGGCAGCATGGGTGCTGAGACATCCACATAGGAGCAGCACCACTAACAGTAGGGGAGACAGCATCTTCATAGCGGACTTGGACATCACGACAGTAGCCTTGCAGGCACTGCGACATTGACTGGGAGAACCTACATACACTATCTTGTACTGCACATACACCTGAAAGAGGCAATGTGGTTATTTATACCCTACTTCTACAAATCATAACCTGTTTGCTGCCATTGAAAGCGGCTCCAGCTGCATTCTTCCTACGGCGGTACTACGATACCGCGCTGGCGTCGATCGCGGCGATGACCGGGCCCCGCGGCGCCAAGCCGGATGGTGCCGTGCGTCGGAGGGCGGGGGGGGCCACAGGGGGCCGGGGGGCGAGGATGGCGGCGGAACGAACGGCACGGAGCCTCCCGGCGACCGCGCCCATGAGCGCCCGGGCACCCCCCAATTGGCCCCATGCGAACAAATCCAATGAAGTCAGCTTTTTTGTTTGAACTTTTAACTGCATTAAGGTGCCGAGCCTATCTACACCGCGTATGTGCTGATGTGCACGGTACGACTTCGCACGAAAGTGCCCACCTACCCCTTGCGCAACCGAAAGTGCCATCCTAGATTTCAGTGCATGAGCCACCCTATTGCTGCTTGCAACCATGATGTCAACTCTAAGTCCCTCAGTGAGCTGTCTCCCATGTAGGCATGTACGATTGTGGAAGTAGCTTGCCACCAGCAGAAGGGGCCACCCTTCCGCTAGTTGCAACTATGGCGGCCGTTGCAATGCTTGGGCAATGCTTGGGCAATGCTGGGACAAATGTCGATCATGCGGCAGTCCCAGATTGCAGTGGCTTTGTAGTGCTACGTAGCCCTGACTGAGTATCCGGCCAATAAGAACATGCATGAACTCTAACCCCACCGTGGACCCTGACCAACCTTATCCTTACCTCCAATTCCCTCCTAGCCCACGGACCCCCCTCCGTTGCCCCCTGGCCCTAAGACACCCCTACCCTATAAGAAAGAAAAACAAAACCCCTGCCTCGACTGCGAAATAGGACCTCCAAACACCCTGCTCACTCCGCCCTTCACTAGATACAGCAAACAACAAATTGTAACCACCGTTTGATTAGACGAGCAACTTACTTGAAATGCCACCGTTCCTTATTTTTTTCCAGTCTGCTT
The DNA here is from genome assembly GCA_963556185.1 of Pseudopediastrum boryanum. NCBI lineage: Eukaryota > Viridiplantae > Chlorophyta > Chlorophyceae > Sphaeropleales > Hydrodictyaceae > Pseudopediastrum > Pseudopediastrum boryanum. Next base: position 3,232,678 of record OY744510.1, on the reverse strand, counting down.
ATGCCACGAGACTGCAGCTTGGCCGGCACTACTAGTCTTTGTGTTGGAACACCCTGCACCAATTTGACATTGCAGCAAAACCCAGTGTATTGTACCCCTGCCTTCCACTCCTATCATTCCAAGGTAATCATTTGCTACTTCCCCACCACCAGCAGCAGCAGCAGCAGCAGGCAGAGCAACAGCCCACCCAGCCGGAAGGCACCCGCAGCAGTGATGGCAGCAGCAACAGCTGTGCAGCAGCAGGAGCAGCAGGTAGCAGCAGCAGTTCGCCGAGCACAACTACCTGCAACAGCTGTTGCAGCAGCAGCAACGGCTATTAGTTTAAAAGTTCATGGCATGTCATAGCAAAAGTGCGATCGGTCTCGCGTCTCAAGCAGTTGAAGAATGATATAATCAGCTGCCACTTAGAGGCGGAGGAACAGCTATTCAAACAGAAGCAGTATAAATCCAGGATACGAGCAGCAGTGGCCCTCCGGGGGCATCAGCAGCCCCCCCCCCCCCCCCCCCCCCCCGCGCATCCCGCCCTCTCCTGCTATACCTGCCGCCATGGCACCAGTGCGTGTTATTTTTGTTGCATTCTGTGATATGCCATAGCAGAACACAGCAAACTAGCGTCCCACATCAAGCGACAGAAGAAAAGCAGAGGTGTGGAACAAAATTCGCAAACTTGGGTTCAGCCACTGCTCTCATTACCAGCAGTAGTATCAGGTGCAGTCAGCTATTGTGGTGGCCGCTGCCAAGCCTCTGTAAGAAACACAGTGGCAGGAGTTATAGCAGGCAAGTAACAGTAGCAGGAGCAGGTGATCCTGCTGTTCTGGTGGTGGCGCCACCTCCCTAATCCCCCCCCCCCCATAAAGCAGTAGCAGGAGCAGGCAGGGACAGCAGCAATGAATGATGGCAGGCCTGCCCAGCTGTTGTTGCTGCTGCTTATTCAGATAGCAGTAGCAGTGGGCGGCTGGGCCACTTAGGCACACAGAGCTATCCTGCTGGCTGCATGCTAGTACACCTAGCACGCGGCAGTGGCAACAGCAGCAAGCCGGTTCAGACAAGGCTTCCAACTTCAACAACAGCAGCAGGAGCAGGAGCAGGCCGTGGTGGCTGCAGCAGGGTGCTATAAGCAGTACTCCAAATTAGGGTTTAGCAGCATAGCAGGAGCAGTTGTTCAATGGCCTGTCGCTGCTAGTAATGCAATAGCAGCTATAGAGCCAGGCTCAGGGGCTGGGTTGATTGCCCAGGAGAGATAAGCAGTACAGGCTAGTGCTAGTGACTGCTGTTACTGATGCTGCTGCATTGTGAGGGATGTAGCAGCCACAAATCACTGCAGCTAGCTCAAACTACTTTTACCGCTACTGCTACCTGAATGCTACCTGCAGCAGCAGCAGCAGTAGCAGCAGCCGCCTGCTGCTGCAGTACTTGGAGCCACCAGGTTATGAACTGCTGCTGCTGCTCTTGCTATTATCTTGCTACTACTGTTGTATGCACTCATAGCAGCAGCATTCTCAGTGAGCTGCCCTTACCGACACCAACGAACTTGTAAGCTACTTGCAGCAGCAACACTATGCAGTGCAACAATATGCTGGTGGGGGTGCAGATGCAGCGCCCAGCTCCTGGCAACACCTGCTACTGCTAGTTGCTCGTTACTGTAAGCAGCATTGCATCCTATTTTACAATACTGTCACACTGTGTCGCATCGCTGATGCTTCTACTGTACTGCTGAGGGCATGGCACTTAGACCGAAGTGACCTTGGCTTGACTGGATGCCTCGCCATCCGTCATGAGCATTCATTCCGTGGTCGACCTTAGCGTCGTCGTGAGGTTACCCAGGCCCATGGGCTTAAGGGTTTAAGGCACCGACCCTCCGTTTGCGCTGCCTGCTGCACCGCGGGGCGCGCTCAAGGGTCCGATAATCTTAATCTTAATAAATCATAAACGCGCCGTTTCTCTTGCTGTCGCGTGTGTCAAGCAGGCGCCTGTACGGTGGAAGGAGCGTGTGCCGAGAAGTGTTCCAGCGATTTTACTACGCTGGAACGCTGAGAAATTGTGTGGAACGGAACGGAACGGAACGGAACTGCGCACTGCGAGGCAAACAGAGCTATCTTTACGGTAACCGTTATGGCTGCGCATGTCCTATACTCTTATAGGGAGTGCACAGAATACGTGCGCGGAGGGTTACCTCACTTGTACTATTCTGTTGCGGACGACTTCCATCCTCGATCCAAGATAGCGTGATGGGTTGAAAAGTGTTCCGTCAGCAGGTGTCATTTAGGAAGCGACTGGCATCCCTAAACTTCACCTACATAACTGAAGCATAGCGGCATGCAGGCAGCTGGTACCAGCCAGCCAGGTATGACAGCACGAGCATCGAATGAAACCCCGGAACAGTAAGATGCACATTTGATTCACCCTAGCACTAAGATCATCGGGACCGAACAATTACATGTATGTGTACATATAGAGTGGGTCACATTATCATCAACGCGTGGTACCCTAGCCAACAACATACTGAAACTGTACCGACAGCACAGACTCCTGTTAACAGAATAAACCAGCCGACAGTCCGACAAGATCGAGTGAGGCGGGCGACCCACGGCTCCATTATCTTAGTTAGCTTAAGCAAGCTCCATTGAAAGAACTTCTCTTTGACTCCCCATTGACAGGTCCGTAAGCCTAGTCATCGCCATGTTGTGCCCAGCAGGGCCCAACTGTAGCCTGCTAACCCCAATCACTGCGCTGTACAAGCCAGCATTCATGCTTGATTCATTTCTTTACATGGATGTTACACGCCGGGCATTACATCAGCAAAGATCCATACAGCTAACTCCCGGCCCAAGAACATGTTAGTGAGGCGTGTAGCCCTGTAAGATACATACAGTTTGTCTTAAGTTTGTCCCCGCCGCATGCAGCTGAAGACATGGCTCCAAAGCATAAAACTGAACTCCTCTTCAATTCCATTATGCTTTTCAGAGATCCCACCAATAACACGGATTTTCATAGGGATCTCACACACACAAAAGAATCTTGCATAAATATTCTACTGCATTGCCGCTGCTCTGTCACATTGTACACCCAATGAATGCAAAAGAACTAAGACTTGGGGCCCTTTGACTACATGCAAGCCAACATTACTTCCCTATCATTGTACAGCATAACATCACCGACTTCTTACCACCATAGGTACCAAGCACTTTTCCATGCCATGCCATGTTTGACATGGCTGGTGGTGAGGCATCTTAGTCATACAGCAGCCTTTCCCAACCCCGTCCATTGTTATCCACCTCCATGGCATGCAAAGGTAGCCTGCTTACAACCTTCAAACACGAGAAGTTGTAAGAATGCCCATGTAGAATGAGAAGTTGCCTGTCCGGGCCATGAGAGGTAGGTTGTCATGGCCGACAACCATGACAACCGAACCGCTCATGGTCGATCGGCTATGTTAAATATATCCAACATGTAGATATTGCTGGCCAAGTAGTCTCTTTGCCCAGTGATGCTGCTAGTACACAGCAGCATCTTGCTACCCCTCTCCTCCCAGCTTACATTGCATCTTGCCCCCTTAACCTCCACACCTCCCATCACAAATGCAATCCGCCATCAAGTGTAAGTGCACGTACACTGGCCCAGAAGCCCCCTCATTGGCATCCACTTCCCACCTTATGACCCTGTCAACCCACGATGACAATCATGCCCACGGGGGCATCCCAAGATGAAGCTGCAATATTGATTTGTGTGTGCCCACTACTATCAAGTGGTCTGGAAATCACATCCAAACTCTCAGCATACAGATGAGGGGCCATTTCTGTTCCACCTTGCTGTACTTTGTGACAGCTTGAGGTGCGGGGCCTATGGCACTTTTTGCTATGGCATATCATGAATTGTAATAATACAGGTGCCCTCACTCCATCTGCAGCTCCCAGTAAGAAAATGTAGCGCCGCTGCCACCAAAATGCCAAGATAGCTCCCCTGCCATGCTCAACAGCCACATTTATCGATGCCCCCCACACTAACTCAGTACCGCCCCGTCTACAGGAACCAGAGCATGTTCAGCACCAACGATTATACTAAACTTTCAGAGTGCCTATGCAACATGATACCCCAGCAGATATAACAAAGCATCCGCAGATTCCCTCTTTGTAGGTAGCAAGATTTTGCATCATGTCCACACAATGACTCACTGCACTTCCAATGTACTGCATGGCAACAACTACGTAGTGGCATGCACTCCAGCCCACTCTCAGGTTCACAACCTGCCATTCTTTGCATGCCATGTGACCCGACCTGCAGTGTGACACTCACTCAGCATGAAAGGGTTGCTGAGTATCATTCACAAATTCATCCATAATAAGCGTCAAAAGCCCAGTGACTGTTCCCACCGACTTTCCCGTGATGGGAAACAAGACACAGTATGCATCGTCACATGTATGGTAAGGGTTCCCTGCAATTGTAGCATCCCAAATCCTTCCAGCCAATGCAATCTTGCACTGGAGAAATGATTGGCCAGGGGTGGGCCCTTTGCACTCCCATGAGGGGGCCCCCACAATCCTAGGGAAGGGGGGGTGGGACGCGGGGTTTGGCGGACCCCACACCTCCCCTGGGTCAATTTAAGGGGTTTGTCACTGGTGACACAGGCCCAAAAGGCCTCCAGACCCCGCCCCCCCCTTTGATTTATGCCCCGCCCCTATAGGATTGTGGGTCTCCCCTAATTAAACCCTCTCTCAATCACTGGTGCCGAAGACTTCAAGAAGCTTGAACTCTCTCATATGATTACTAGTGAACACCACTCTCTCTTTAACATCTATCTGTCTCTCAAAAAACCTGCTTCAAGCTTTTAACAGCAGCCTGCATGATCTAAAGGCTACATAGTGTGTTCATTAACTGGCACTCACATGCAATTCCACTGTCTTGAGGCAGGGCCAGGCCCCTCCCACATCTGTCGCTATTAGACTTGCCCAAACACATTGTTGGCCAAGCATGCCAGTAAAACCCACGCGAAGCTTCTCATAACATCACTTGACTGAGCAGGTAAAACTGACCACTCCTGTGACTTAGCAGGAGCTCCTTTTCAATCTCTATGCGCTTTTCCATAGTACCGCTTCAATCCACAGCGCGCATCAGCAGCACAGGCGGGGTTGAAGCTTCCCAATACCAAACCCCCATCCTCCCCCGAGCCCCATGAGTCCTGCTGAGGTAAATGTGAAGGACATGGAGTGCGAGCAACACTGCTGCCCTTTTTGAAACTTCTAGTCTTCATCCCATACTTGCTTCAAAGGCTGGCTGCTTGGCAAGCAAGCCATTGATTGTGAGTACCGACTCCTAATTGCAGCTAGTATGCAAATCTGCTTCTAACAGAAGATACATTCCAGGGTCCAGGGTGGGGCTCTGCTCCATTGTGCCACGTGATCACCCCAGGGTCCTACTGCATGTATTGCATAACATCAATCCCGAGCAACACTTTGAGCACAGTCTGTGCAAGAAGCAAGCAAGAAACCATAACATGTTTTTGGAAGCGGCCCGGGCTTCCTATCTACCTCCTGCATCAGTTCGTAAAACGCAGAAGGAAAGCAACATCCGGACCATCGTATGCATATAGCACACTTAATCACATTTAGCGGTATATGTATGAACACCCGCCCGCCGAGAGAAACATCAAACCAGAGGCATTCATAGACCGAAAGTACTCAAAGATGGAATTGCAACACTATCATGCCCCGGTCAGGGGGAATTAACATCCCATTTGCAGCTTGGCCTGTGGCAGAATCCAAAGAGCTTCTTCCCTTACTGCAATCAGCCTGACACACTCCTTTGACCTTCTTCTCAGATTAGCAAAAGGAATGTAGCTTGGACACAGGGTCAATCCCTAGAACCCTCACTGCTGGCAAAGCTATGCCCTCCAACCCCACTGCCATGCACTTTTCCAAGCACGGGCCACATGCATACTTACATACGACACTTAAAACGCCGCCGCCAGACGAAGTGCTGGCACCTACATAAAATGCTATGCTGGCAGAAGAAAACCCTCTGCAGGCTTGGTAATTAGAACCTCAGCATAACTACTGAGCAAACTTCAGCATCATATTAAGCTGGCACGTGCCATGATGCCAGAATGTGATGATCGCCTGAACAGAAAAGCCCAAGTACACCCAAAGACCCAATACACCAGAGTAGGTATAAGTAAGCACTGTGACCCAACAAAAAAAACCACAGAATACCATTGACCCCTTGTACAGTAAACAAGCCACGGGGTGACCACAGCCACAAAGGTGACCACAGGGTGACACAGCTACGGTCTCCTCCTCTAGATGGGTGGCATAGAGTGACAACAGGTGACCACAGGGTGACCATAGGGTGACCACAGGGGACATAGGGGGACACAGCTACAGTCTCTCTCTCTCTCTCACCACAGGGTGACATAGCCACAAGGTGACAAGCCACAGGATGACCACAGGGCAACAGGCACCACATTCTGTGACAGAGCGTCCTCTGAGTTAGTGTCACTGTCAAGGCAGGAGCCCTAAGTGCCTACCCCAATCCCTACCCCAGAGTATATGCCATCGGACCCGCACAGATGCAAAGGCAGAGGGCAAAAGTTGCCAAGGCATCCAGATACTATTATGTTGACATCATGGACAGCACATGCCACATGCGTCAAAAACAAATATAGCACTAAGGATCTCTTGTAGGTATAGGTGATCGGTCGGTGCTTACGCATGTGTCCTATGAAAACAGCACATGCCATATCATAGATGCACATGAACGCTCAACATCTTGTTCCATTGAAGTAGAGTCGGAGCAAAGGTGCGCACTTGTTGTACCATGCTGGAGCAGGCCCAAAAAATTTGAAGTACGTTTAGTGTGGATGCATCCTACTTGGAGGCAACATACACATCCCTTTTCTCTTCACTGCATCAAGTAATAAGGGGAGGTAGCTCACTTGCGTGAACTTCTTCCAAGAATCAAGGACATGCACTTGGCCAGCTTATGCCCTGTTGTAACTTCATATCATCAAACAATTACAAGTTCTGTCTGCAAAATGTGCTGGCAGGCAGTCAAAGCAACAGGGTGGCTGCATCGCTATCAAGCAAGTCATGTCACAACCGCACACAGCACTTTTGCCATACCATGTTATGAAAAACACAAGCATGCTTACTGCATTTTCCATGCATGCCTTGCTTCATTCACATCAGACATCGCATCTGACCATACCACTGCAAGCCACCTCACACCCTCAGTCACATCCAAAAACGTCAGTAACCTTCAGACACCTCAATAACCTCCAGACACCTCAGTAACCTCCAGACACCTCAGTAACCTCCCACCCGTGACCAAGAGCAGTTCTTAGATAGAGGGCATTTGATTCAACCAGTCAAAGTGATGGACAAATCTCCTATAATGACCGACAGCAGTCCAGTCCCAACCCAATGAGTTGCCCACTTGCCAAGCAAGCAGGCAACCACAAAAGCAGCATAAAGAGTCCAATCCTGGTTGCTGCAGCAAGCAAGCATGGCATCCTGCAGTAACCTACTACTATGTGTTTTCTCAAGTAGACGGCACAGTAGAGCTCTGAACACACGGTAGTCCCCGCCGTGCGGCACTGCCCAAGAGCCAGTCCACATCGTCTCCACCCCACCACCCAGGACACTGAAGTCCATCTATCTAAAGTTCAACAGGTTTGAAAGCCCTTGCCAGGCAGCAGCAGAGTGCCCTGCCTGCAAAAGCCCAGCACAGTAAGAGGAAGTTCTATTGAGGCGAGGTGGCAAGAAGTTGGTTAGTACTGTCAGTCCTACGGTTCCACTTACTGCCAAAAGCTTGCCTGACACTCCATGTACCACAGCCCTGACAATAGACCTTACAAACAAACAGCACAAACAGCACAAACAGCACACTGCCTGGCCTGCCAGTACAGATCAACACTATGCATAATGAAAGCCCTCAAACCAGCCCACACAAATCTTCAAATCTTTTGCACATTAAGCAGTCCCCACCCCTGCCAATTAGGGACCACAGAGGCTTATCATTGCTTTGACAACACATGTGGTTGCGCTATTAATGCTCTGGCACAAATCATTAAACAGCTTTGAAGCAGCTCATGGCATGCGTGGCTTGACCAGACCCCTGCTACAACAGAAACTCCTGTGGACTCTAAATTCTAAGCAGGGTTTAAAGTCCAACCCTGCTTCCCTGCTGTCTAAACTATTAACCTATGTTGCTATTGGACTTGGAAGTTATCCTGAGGTTTTCCCGCCTATCGCAAGGCAGGCTCCCCTCCTCTGCAACCGAGTCCGTAGTGTTGCAAGCTGGCTACATGCAGCTGAAGCACAACCTCTACCTCCATTGCTCTACAGCTAAGAAGGTAGACAGGGTTAGTCAAAGCCCACCCAAACCCTAACCCCTAGTGCCAGATCAACCCACCTGAACCCTAAACCCCAAGTCCAGGTCACTGCATCAGTCCTCCGGGGTATACGGGGTACCAAGTGTGATAAGGTGTGACTATCACCGGGAAATAGGGGTACACCATGGGTGAGGGGTAGATACACATTGGAGTTGCCGAAGATAGAACCACAGCACGGTGATCAGAGCCGGGAGAGCAGCTAACTTGAGTGGGATTGGACTCCGAAGGTGGTGGTGGGGGTGGTGTCTGGGAGGATTGTGCCAGAGGGTTTTGATGAGGGGACGATGGAGGGGCAGGGTTTTGCAGGGGTGTGGCAGATGGTGAGCGGCGGGGTGGGGGGAGGCCTGCTATTGCCCCTGCTGCCGCTTTTGCTGCTGTAAAGGCATCTAAACCATTGTCTTTTCTTGCTTGTGCTGCAGCTGCTGGGGTTTGAGACTCAGTGACCCTTCTGCTACTGGTGTTTGCGGGTGCTGATGGCTGTGGCCATGGCTGACCAGTTCTATAGCTCCGGGCCTCCTCATGTGGATAGTTGTCCGTTAATGTAAGCTTGTAGAGGCTAAGGTGCCTGCTGGTGTTGCTCCGGCTCCTGCTGCTGCTCCTGCTGCTGGTGCTGATAGCGTCTGCTGCTGCAAGACTGCTGCTGATGCTGCAGCTGGTGCTGCTGTAACTGCTGTAACTCAACGTCGCGCTGTAGCTGCGGCTGAATGAGCTGTCGTCGGTTAGGGTGCCTTCACGAAGGCAGCTGTTACTCGCAATAGACGTGGGAGAGTCTACTCAGGGCGATGCCACTGGGCCGGTGCTGGTGCTTCTCGTGCTGGGTGCCTCTTTACACATTGCTACGGACTTTTCTCCATCGTGTCTACTAGGGCTGCGGGATGCATCACACCTGATGATTAAAGGAAAAGTAAAGGGGTTTCTAGACGGGCCGTGCACATCCCCGGCGTCGGTAGGAACGCCTGACCCACTGTGCCTGGTGCCTGAAGTCATCGTTATCAAGCTCTCCTTCGTAAATCACAGTGCAATGGAGTCACCAGACAATAGTCAGAGATGGGAGCTGGATGATAGGCGATCGGATCGGATCCTCACGGCCTCTCTCTGCGGCAGTGCATCACAAGCCACATGCTGCCACATTCCGACTCGCGAGAACCTTGCAAATCAAATCAAATCAAACGCCAATCCAGATGCAGCATCTGTCATAGTAAGACATGCACAGACAACATTCAACCAAGTGCAAGGACGCTGCTTTCAACGGTCCAAGCCTTCACCCAGACCAAAAATGCTCGTGGCACCAACATCTCAGCACAACACGCTCAACCAAACGGCTGGCTGTTGTCCACCAAGTCCACAACGGACTGAGAACAATCAAGCACGCATACCTCCTCTTGAGACCCAGCTTGGCTGCAGATCAGATCAATTATGCTAACCTGCGAACCCCCTTGAGTGGACACGAAATCCACCACACCAAAATCACCAACTTCAACATGGCTGCCAGCAACTGCTATAGGAGGACTGCTTGCCTGGTTTGCTGCATGAGGTTCAGTGTGTGCAAGGAAGTTTGCCTCGGCAGATCTCACACAAGCAGAAACAGCAGGGCCCCATGCAGAACCCACAACAAACCCTTTAGCTGAGGGATTACTCTCAGGAATGTGCGTGTTGACCCCAATATGAGGTGACCCATTCAAGAGCCATGCAGGTAATGCACCCTTCTCTGGCTGTTTAGCTACTCTGGCTTCATCCACCTTGGGACCACTCATGGCAGCACCAGCAGGGTTCAACTGAAACTGCCCACCCTGGCCAGTAGGGTTATGCAAAATGCATGGTGAGTGCTCATCAGCAGGTGCAAGGATGACATAGGGAGCCTCAGCCTCAGCATCTAACACAAGGCTACCAGGGGAGCCCCCCTCAGGTGCTGGGGGTGGGATACTATCCTCTTGAAATGGAGGTGGTGGGTCTCCACCAGAAGGTGGGTCACCCCCACCACCGCCATCTCCCCTTGGGGGATCATTGCCACCATCATCAAAGCCATGCAAACCTACTGTATCTCCTGGGAGCCCACGTCGCACACGCTTCCAGCAAATGCTTTCAACATAATCAGCTACAGCTGGATTAGCTAAGCGGCTGTCCATGGCAATGCGACCCTCTACCAGACAGTCAGCAGAACGCCTGACCCTGCTAATAGCAGTGTACATCTGACCATACGCAAATAAATCATCCAGCAGAACAATAGTTTTATCAAGTGTGCATCCTTGTGCCTTATGCACAGAAAGAGCATAGCGCAGGATGAGGGGGATTTGTATCCTCTGGGCCAGCAATTGCCCATCATGATCTTCAGCCTCAAAAGACACTGGGCGAACGATCTGACTGCTTGATATGTTGCCATCGCTGTCAAAGAATGATACAGTGGGCCAAGACCTGCCCGCATGCACTCTAGGCCACACATCTCGCACACTTGTCTCATCTTGGCGCCCAGCAAACGGACCAGACTCCAAGTCTGCTTCAGCACTATTCCCATCCAAAAAATCGTCCACTACACCGCATGTGCCATTAACCAGGTCCCTGTCCAAGTTCATGTTAAGAAGGACACGAGCACCCCTGCACAGCCTAAGAGAAACCTCTGCATTTATGCTGTCAAAAGCATCTTGGGTGCGAATTAGATGTGGGAGAATAACTGTGTCAACGGCATCAAACACATACTCTTCAGCGACATGTTCATGCATGCGCTTCTTGTTTACTGGAATGATGTTGGAATATGTGCCGCACAACTTGACTGTACAGTTATGAGAAGCCACACTCCGATGCCGCTGCAGCTGCACTAATGCAGAGAATACTTCAGGTGTCATGTACCTGGCAGTTGCCAACTGCACCAAAAACTTGTAAAATGCGGCATCATCCTTATGGCGCCAGGTGCCACACAACAGATAATGCTCACAATGACACTCCTGGAAGGCTTTTGAGGTGAACACATGATACCTGTGCCATTGCCTAATTTCGTTCCTGATACCATTAGCTGCTGGCCTTTCATAGACATGCTGGCTATTAACAGGACCCAACTGAAAAAAGTCACCCACAAAAATGACTCTAATACCCCCCATGGGCCTCCTGTTTTTACGCAAGCGTTTTGCAATTTCATCCAACTTGTCAAATAGCTCACTGCTCAGCATGGACATCTCGTCTATAACAATGCACTTCAAGCTGCCCCACCTGGCCAGCATTCCCTCAGACATGTCAGCAATTATTTCATCGATGGAATTATTGCCCTTGCCCAGTCCAAGATAAGTATATACACATATGCCATCAACATGGGTTGCAGCCAGGCCAGTCATGGCAGTGATAGCTGTGCCCTTTGGCATACCAGTGGCCTCATCCACACCATACCGCTGAGTCAAAGCAGTAAAAAAATCGTTCTTAACCAGGTGTGTTTTCCCACTGCCAGCAAAACCTTGGATTACTAAGTTGCCATTGCTGTTTGCAATAGCATTGATCAGGTCCTGCATCGTCACATCCTCACCTTTGAACTTGGCGTATGCCTTCCCTGGATCTTGAGCTGGCAGGCGGCCACCCCTACCACCCCTTCCCCCCCTGTTGCTGGATCTACCACCACCACTACCAAAACCTCTGCCAGGGCCAGAGCCATCTGGCCCACCAGGACCGCCGTCACTGCTAGGAGGGCCACCATCCCCTCCACCTCCCCCACCCTTAGGACATAAACCCTCACCAGCACCTTGCTTGTCACCACCCTGCACATACTGTCCACTAGCATGCCCAACAACAGTAGGAGCAACCCCATTCACTGGCAGGGATGGAATTGAATTCATACTAGGAGGAGGTACAGGTACAGCCTTTGCTACAGCTCCAAGCGCTGGCTTTCCTACTGCTTGATGAGTCTCTTGAACCCCTGGCTGCTGCTCTTGCACCGGTGCCGCTTGGGGTGTGACCACCGGTGATGCCTGCTGTGCTGCTGGGCTCCCATGCTCTAATGCTGCCTTAATAGAACCAGTTTTTTTGCCAGGGGTCGTTGTGAAGCGAAGCGCTGGCTGAGTCTCCGTAGACATCCATAAGAAACCCTTGCTTGGAACAAAAGTGGGTTCTACAATAAAGATGTCACCAGCTGGGTCATAACCGGCGACGTGGTCAGCAAATTGCAACAGACCCCTATGCAACAGAGCACTTTCATAATCGGGGCGATTCTGCTCGTTGTTCAAGCGCAGTACTGCACCGTCTGTTAATAGCAGCTTTTGCCGGTCCAACTGTGCCTTGACAGCTTCAGTACCCTTGAAATTGCCAATGCTGATCCTACCAGTATAGCAGGTGCGAGTGCCATCAAATTTCCATTTCGGAAACAGGAAGGCACGAGCTGTCACCTGGACGCCTTGCTTGGTCTGCGCGGTCCGATTCCAGATGCCGCCATGGTAGTATGTTCCTGAAACAAGCAGCACATGCAATGTGATCTCAGAAACTACAAGGCATTGGCAGTAGGGCACTGATGATACCCGTATGTGAACCTGCGTTGTGTTATGCAGACCAGTACAAATGTTTGCACAAGTATGTTGCAAGGTTTATCAAAACAACATGCACACATATCATAAACTTGGGAGTAACCAAGGATATCCGCTGCATGGGTGCGTTGTGTGAAGGGGTGGTTAACCACAGGGATGTACATGCAATCACCCCTGATCCGTACAGGCCTGGGTGCCATTGCACGCAAGAATGCATGTCAACATGCCGGAAAAGGAGCATGCACATGCTTATGTGTTTGCAAACTGGGGGTTGCACAGCCTGATGTTGTACTGAACAGCACTAAGGCCTCCGTCAAAGCTGGATCTAGGTGAAGCTAAGACCAACACTCACTTAGAGAAAGTGTACGGCGGGACATGTTGGGCTAAGACGCAGCGTTCAGGGGCATCCGCAGGTAGCGTACGCCACATATAGCATGCTTCGTCAGGGGCTAACACAGTATCAAAGACAGAAGCAAGTGCTTCCTCTGCCATGAGCAGACGTTCACAAACACTCACTTTATGCAGCCTGTGGGGCTCCCCGCAATGAACATAAGCATGCAGGGCAACATCACGTTCCACATTAGCTGTGCTGTTGTATGCATGCAGCAATTTGTCCACAGTAGCTTTGTAATGCACAACATGAGGGCAACACGGATATGCAGACACGTAACTAGTGAAGGCATCGCCATCAGAACAGAACCTGTTCACAGGATACAACTCATCATCAACAAAAACCTCTTGCAACACAGCTGCTGCAGCAGCCTCCACAGCGCCTCGCCAATGCAACACATCAGCATGGCGATACACTCTAAGCCGGAACACCAAGGGCCCGTGCAATTTGCCATGTTGAGTTATGCTCTGATTAGGAAACAGCAGCCTCCCGTCCTGCCCACCCTGCATCCAATCATTTCGCCGTTCCTGCACTTCTTCTACACTCAAGGTTCGACCAAACCTTAATGCTCCCACGTCAAGGTGCAGATCTAATGCTGTACTGAGGTAATGGTCCCTAATGGTGTTTTCCCCAGCCTTTTCAGACCAACCCCCACCCCGAATGATCCCTCGCTCAACCATGGGAGAAATACCCTTGCACTTATTGTCATACACATCATTGATGGCAGAATCGGTGGCAAAGCCGGCCCTGTGGCTGCTGTAACCCCTAGCTGGCTGACCCATATTGTGGTAAACACCTTTTGACCAGTTAGAAAGAACGCCTTCACGACAAGGCACACCTTCCAGAACAATATCAGGGTTTAAAAATCGCGGAAACAAATACCAATTGTCGCATGCAGGCCGGACCTTCAGTACGTCACCCTTTTTAGCAGTAAGGATTGGGTGGTGGTCTGTAAATGCACCCCTGTAAGCAAGCAGCTGGTACAAGAACCATGAAGTACTGGTCCGCCGCCACTCCAAATAATCACGCATACCAGAAAACCTTTCAGAAGCAAGGCGATCTCCCACGGCATGATCAAACTTCTCATCAACAAACCGCACCATTCGCAAAGCAGGAACCATAACAGGGACGCCTTCAATGTACACTTGATCAGCAACAAGCTCAATATCACGTAACTGAATTTGGGCAACTGTGCGTGACCTCCTAGCAGACCTGTTCCCAAAGTTAAAAGCAGCCGCTTGGGCCCAACCCAAAGGACACTGGTCATCAATAAAGTTACCCGCATTCCTTGCTTCGAAGTACTGCGTTTCTACAACACGTGATGCTCCCCTACCATAGTGCCTCCGTTCGATATTGAGGGTTTTCCGATAAACGTCTTCGTAAAGCTTCCTGGGATCCAAGGATGCTTTAGTGCAGGGACCAAGCTCAGCCCGCCCAAACTTCAAAGAGATTCCTATGCGGCATATCTCCCCTACATTGTTAACAGCTTGCCTTTGGGAGCTGGTCCCCTGCCGGCACCATTCCATGCACTCTATAAACTGGTCTTGGCTCATAGGCCACAGCATGATCCCATCCTTGCCTTGCAGTAGTCCATCCAATTCAGGATTGCGACCGCAATACCAAGCCACAAACTTTGCCCATATCCTCTGCTTAGTCTTGGACCCCTTCTTTGTTGCGGCTTTAAACGGGTCATTAAGTAGTTTCAGGACGTTGGTGGTATCTTGCCGGCGGTTAACATATGCATGGCGCTGAACTCTTGCAGCTGAAGTCATCTCCTCACCTTGCTGGTGTTCCCTTTGGATGTCAGCAAGAACCTCTCGGTTGTGCCCAACGGCCTTTTGTTCAGCCAGCTTCTTGGAGTGCCTGCCAGGGGGGACATCAACCATTGCAGCATCGCCGCCACGCTCCAAAGCCACGTAACGAGCAGCAACCTCCTCACGGCTGCACTGGGGCATGCAGGGGGCAGGCGGGGGTGACGGAAAAGCAGAGGCAGGTGCACCTAGTAGCACAGCAGGCAGAAGGCGCAGACTGTTTTAGAACATGGTGGACAAGGCAGCAAGTTTCTGGGATGCCAAGGGCTGGCTTGATCAACTGGAAGTGGAGTGAAACGCAGTGCGCCACTGCTGCACATATTTATGCAGCTTCCCTACACACTTTCACAACTACTATATCATCTGAACAAGACATACTATACGTGACAAGGCGTAAGCAAAGAAGGCAGAGAAACTCGCGTGGCATGCACACTATATGCAGAAGCATTTCACCTTGCATATATGCAGGTAGAGTAGGTTCAAGTTTAAGAGTTGGACTCAACAAGGGATTGTGTGTAAGGTTCAGGTTTTAGGGGTAAGGCAGCATTAGGCTGACTGCAGTGCTGGCTCAGGCTCAACATCCTCATTTAGGGTTGAGGGGTAATTCCATATAGAGGACACACGTGTCTCAACTGTGCCAATCAGGGTTGTCAAAACATGCACAAGGATTGACAGACCCCTGGACCACTGACACACCACACCTGCTTCTGCGCCCAGCACGGGATGGGCGTGGATGTTGCTTCCAAAGCCACTGCCCGTGGGCATGGAAGTGGAACTGTAGGCAGGGTGTCCGTCAACCAAGGCAGAGGACCCCCCACACTGGATCTGCCCCACAAGGAGAGGGGGTCTGCCGACAGAAGCTGCCACAGCTGGGCCAGTCCAATAGGGCTGCGGGTGTGCACCAGCATTACCAGCGGCCAATGGCATTGACACACCTGTGATCAAAACACATCAATCAGGGCCATGACAGTCCAGCATTGACAAGAGAGCATCCGCTGGTAGTCAAGCAAGCAAAGCTGGTGCAGAGAGGGGGTGCAGTCTTTCAAGGTTTAAGCAATTAAGGTTTAAGAAATTAGGGTTTAAGCACTTAGGGTTTAAGCAATTAGGGTTTAGGTAAGTAGGGTTTAGGTGTTAGGGTTTAGGCATTAGGGTTCAGGCATTAGGGTTCAAGGTAGAACAGATTTGGCTATACAGTAGACAATGGCTGACTTGATGATCACCATTACAATGGTTGCTGACCATACAATGTGATGCATGCGTATTGCCATGCCCCATGTTGCCACAGACAAGTAAAGATGACACCTGCACAAGGCTTCCACATGGTTCACAGCATACATGGCATGGGTGCTGCAGAAGCAATGGTCCTAGCTGCGCATGGTCCCATGCAGATTTACATACCAGTCCAGTGCACATCGCAGCATGTGGCCCCTTGCTCTGTAATCTACGATGGTTGCTGTGTACCTATGAACACGTACCTAGCACTGCATGGGGTGCAGAGGGAGCAGGCTGGGCACAGCTCATGTGGTTAAGGGGGGAGGGTTCTGTGCCAGGCCCAACATGGGAAGCTGCTGCTGCTGGGCTCCTTGCAGAACCTTGCCATGGCAGGTTGCCACCCCCAACAGCAATGGGGGCCCTGTAAGGAGGCTGCAGCGGCAGGTAAGCAGCTGCAGCTACCTCAACGGCAGGCGTCCGACCTGGTGGCATGGCAGTGGCACCTGCAACATAAGAATGCATGCATTTTTTAAAGTGGGATTGATGGATGCTGACAGCAAGCCCTTTCTGAGGTGTCCCATCAGTATGAGCCAAAAAATGGCACCTCCATCCAGGTTGTTCCTACTTACATCACAATAAATGCCATTTCCGCCCGACCTGATGGTACAAAGCATCCTCACACCAGCAACGGTCAAGCATTCCTGGAGAAGCAACAAGGTACTAGGTGACATTGGAGATTGCTGACATGTGGTGGGAGAATGTGCAATTCGGCAGCGACGACCATTTGCTGAATAACATTTTCTGCCATCTATCTTGTGTGGAAGCACATTTGCAACGCTCCCCCACTGAACTGTGCTTCAGCTATGTCTTGCAAGCGACACTCAGGCATGTGCACTTGGACAAATCCATTCCGCAGGAATCCTGGGTACAGCGGTACAGCGGTACTGCAACACTCTCACCTGGCAGGCTCCCATATGCATGTTCCGCAGTCATGACACCAGCTTGCAGAACGCCTTGGGCAACAGGGCAGCGGAGCTCTTCAGTCCATAGGGCCTGACCATCTACAGCCTTCACAGCAAAATGAAACCCAGGATTTTCTGGCAGGGACATGTTGTTGAAATGCGCTGATGTGGGGCTGCCATAGTCCATGTAGAGGAGGTGGCACTTCCGTAAATCCAAAGATTCAACGGTCTGACGAAGGTTGAATACCTCGCACATCAGTTCTGGGGCGCCAACGACATTGGTGACGAGGATGACAGGCCATGTAAGACTAGTGAAAGGCAGGACGTGGGCGCCAAGGTACCCCTGGCCATGGCCCCGGACATGAGGGTTGTTCTGCAGGTCGTATCGTAGTTTCTGCGCTCCAGGAAAGTGCAAGCCTTCTGCTTGAAACAGACCCTCTGTGGCATGTAGCAGGCAGTCACCATCAGCAAGAACATCTTGGAACAGCGCCCCGAAGGCCCTATTCAACATGGCTTGCACAGGTAGTCCAGGCACCTTATGAACGGTGCTCATGCCAGCAACGGCCTGCAAGCAGAAAACACAGGAACGCATATGTCAGTCGATGGTTACATGCACCAGCAGCTACTAGCTGTGTAGTACCAGTAGTTTGCAAGGTGGAAAGTGGAAGCGTGTGCAAGACCTTTATGACTGGCGTCCACTGGAACAGACATGTCAACATAGCAATCACATGTACAACCAGCTGGAGCATTACTCTTGCAGCATTACTATTGGATCACTACTACTGCAGCACTACTACTGCAGCACTACTACTGCAGCAGCTTCAATCATGCGTGGTGACTGAAGTGAAACATGCATACGACATCTGCATCACCACATTGCTGTACTGGCGAGAAAGCAACCAAGGACGCCCCTGCATATATCCAAGCCCATTCTCGACAATTGGCAATCACAGGGACCGTGCACAGTATGTTCAATGTGTAAAGGCAAACAACAGGACATTGGCAACATATTTGGGCAAGTGATGGCCTGTAGCTGACCATGCATTCCCACTCATACCCCCGGCTCACCATGCCACTGGTGACAAGGTAGAAAGCAGAGCTCGTTAGCGAAGCCCCTGCAGAGGCAACCAAGGATGCAATGCGGCAGGCAGGCCCCGAGGGGCTGGCAGACGCCGGAGCAGCAACAGATCCTACCAAGAGCAGCAGCAGCAACACGACACTGGTCTTGCGGGTATTGCCATGCCGCATGTTGCCGGTGCAGCGCAACAAATGAACTGCGCACATGACAGGGGTGATGAAGGCCATCTGCAAGATCTTCACAACTAAGGCCTGCACAAGCTCGCCAGCACGTTCACATAGTTGTAGAGTGCGCTTGGTCGCTGCAAAGGCTGCACATCCAACCTGGAAGCCGATACAGACGCAGTTGTAGACTATGGACACCAGGACCCATACACACGCTCCAGGCCTCAGCAGCGCAGCTCTGACAGAAGCGAGCACAAGAAGGGGCGATCCAGCCAGGATAGCAAAGGCAAAGGCCAGTGCACGGAAGAAGAAGGCTAGGCAGAAGGTGACTGGTCCTGCGATGGAGCAACATGCCAGCAAGGGTCCTTTTAGGATGTCAAATACATACCCTAGGGGCATTGCATGCAGCATGCAAGGTACAAGGTACTTGCCCAGGAACATTGCCATTTAAGCATTCGCAAACAAGAACAAGCACATAGATGGATGCGAAATGGGAACAGACATTGCTCAGGCACAACAACCCTGACTAGTGTCGCTTTAGCAACCGGCGCTGCAGCTGTGTTCTGTGCCTACAACCCCAAAGAAAAGCCCATGGTGCGTAACAAGGGTACTCAAGTGGGTTCACTCCCAGGAAGAACAGCTGCACCACACAGGAATTGCTCATATTAAAACAGCCACAACAAGAAAGGCAGCATCAAAGCATGCTCACCCTCGCATCCATGCTACAGCAGTTGAAGCCACAGGCCATACCTACCGTATGCATCCATTCGAGTTGCATGAGGCAGGAGTCGCTCAGCAAAGGCCTTGATGGGCCTTGGGGCAAGGGAGTAGAAGCTGATGACATCCAAGTGCTCATTCTTGTAACATTGCAACCATTCCTTACGGCGCAGCCGGCGCTTAGCAGGGCTGAGGTGGCCCATCCTTGGCACACACTTGGCACGCTCATAGATGCCAAACATCGTCCTGACGCCAATCGCTTGCATCACTGCACAGGCCATGAGGTAGGCCACGTGGGAGCACTTTCCTGCAGTCAAAAGAAGTATGGGAACAACAGCATAAGTTACACAAATGCCAACATTGAACATGGTCGGTGCCCTCTGCTAACAAGCATACAGGAAAGGATCACACATGACGGAGAGCAGTCGGTAAAGCACAGGCACCACCACAACTCAGTTAAGGGCTTGAATTGGTACCTGCTTTTCTCACAAACACGAGACTGTGGTCACAGAATCGAGTTGAGGCAGAAATGCGCTTTGCAAACCAGCAGCACACTTGTTCTGCTCAACCACTAGCTTGTAGGGTTACCTTGGTGTGCTACCTGTTTTATGCACACCCTATGCCCTCCCAAAATACCTTTGCCCCTATCTTACACCCGACGCTCACCAACTTCCCTGTAGGACTTGAATTCCAAGCAGATATGGCGACGGCGCTCAGCCATCTCTGCAGCAGACTTCACCAGAGAGCAGGCAAAGTGCAGGCCCCCCCTTGACATGTGGAAAGCTTGCAGCAGGAGAGCAGGGATGACCAGGGTTGCAAAAGCAACAGCACGGCCGACAGGGTTGGAGAGGAGGATTTCATTGATCATTGCATCGACAAACATGACTTGGTTGTTGCCCATCCTGTCCTTCTTAGCACTGACGAAGGATGCAGCAAAGCAGAGGAAGGCTTGGTGGGCCAGCGCTGCTTGGTGAAAGATAGGGGGCAAGATGATGTAGCCGCGAAGGACCTCTGCAATACCAAAACACGGAAAGTCACTTTCTCAACTTGAGAGATTTTGCACAAAACACATTTCGCATTGTCATTTACATTTACATGCCTGAAGCGCCTCCAGAACACGAGTAACAAGACAAGCACCATGCCCCTCTTGACAGTACAGGACATCTCAGGATTGAACATAGCAATGGCTGCTGTAGCGCCTTCTGCACCAACCGCACAGCACTCGTTCAGGTGTTCCTATTGTCGGAGGTTACCTATTGCCGAAAACACAGTAGACCCTTCCAACACTTCTGCCAGCGGGATCAAGATGTCAAGCTCCACAATTTCGGCATGGTAGACATGGACGTTGCCGCATACGTGGGAGGTGCCTGGAGGAGGAGGCTCCGGGGACTGCCCCATCATGAACCCGGCGAAGCAGGTGTACAGGAAGGGCGTGGCGATGCCGTGCCAGAACATGGACTCGGCGGCAGCCACAATGGTGGGGATTGCGGATCCGTAGCGAGGTGGGGGCCCAACCCGTGCGTTGACGCCCGTGAACATGGCGGTGGTACCGGGGTGAAGCCCGTTCCAGTTCCGCGTTCCAGGCAAAATGTTCTCCGTTCCATGGTTCCAGCGATGCAAAAAGAGTGAGTTCCCGGTTCCAGCCGTGGGCCGTCCTCTGGCCAACATGTCACATGCTGGTTCCAGCAAGTTTGTGACAAAGTGTCTTTTGCTCATCTTAGTAGAAAAGTAGCAATTTTAAATGTAAAATTGGTGTTTATATGTGCAATTTGTTGCCAGCTCCTGGGGCTTCGCCCCAGACCCACCAGGGGGGCTGTTCCTCCCCCCCGGACCCCCACCTCCTGTTTGGGTCCATGCTTCGCATCGACATGGTCTGGGCCACTAAAAACACAGCATCCAATTTCTGGTCCCAGAGCCCTCCTTCAAGCCTATTTCTGGTTCCAGAGGGAGGCTGTGGAACGGGCTTCAGGACGTTACGGTGGAGGCCAGAAGGTAGACAAGCAGCACCTGCAGGCAAACAGCGGCTCAGAGCACAAATCAAGCTGCAGCAACGCCAAGCGGAGTGCATTGTGGGTTCCATTCAGCATTCAGCGACAATGGCCCCACCTTGGCGATTACAGGAACTTGCCAGTCCCACCCCCATGGGATGCGCGGCCCCATGACTGAGCGCTGCCCCATAAGAGAGCTTAAACGCAAAAAGATGGCAGGCACACAACGACTACCACCGTACTGAAAATGTTCAACTCAATTGCTCGGCAGCATGCGGCAATGAGACCCTTGACAACACAAGCGGCTGATGCCATCGACCAGTGCTCTCAGCACACTGCACGACATGCATATATCCTTACAATGGCCGAGGCCCCAACACGCCCATCGGGGGTTTCAGCAACCTCCAACCGCACCTCTCTACCGTCCTGAAGCCGGTTCCAGGTTCCGGTTCCAGGGCAAAATGTGCTCAGTTCCGCGGTTCCAGCGATGCCAAACATGTCAGTTCCTGGTTCCAGCCCTGGGCCACCCTCTGGCCAACATGTCACATGCTGGTTCCAGCAAGTTTATTACAAAGTGTAGAGTGCTCAACTGAGTGCAAGAATAGCATTTTTCATTGTACAATTGGTTGTAATAAGTACAAATCATCGCTGGCTTGTGGGGCTTCGCCCCAGACCCCACCAGGGGGGCTGTTCCTCCCCCCTGGACCCCCGCCTCCTGCTTGGGTCCATGCTGCGCATCGACATGGCATGGTCTCCCCCAAAAAAAATTGGTTCCAGAGGCCTTGTTCAAGTCTAGTTCTGGTTCCAGAGGAGGTTGTGGAACCGGCTTCAGGACGTTACCTCTCGCATCCACCCTGACACAGAACACACACACACACCTAAATCACCGACGCCCCTAGAAGCGCTGGGGCAGGCCGTCATCGTGCCAGTAAGCCAACCTAATCGGATTTGAGACCGGATCCAATCGTTCCGGAAAACCAGTTCAAATCGCACCAGGCGGTACAATCCGCGTCAGCCCAAGGGTTTTGATCGTCACCCGAGAAAGGGTTCTAATCGCCCTCACCCGCTCACCCGGGACCTATCCCCTAAATCTGCTCGGGTGTAAGGGTGTGCTCGCCCCTAGCTGTGCTGGCTTCGGCAGCTCCTGGATACTCGGCGTACGATGAATAGAGGCCCATCCGGAGAGCTCTTTGTCCACGGAGAGGTCTGCGACAGACTTCCCTGCTGGTATGGGGAATGAACACGTGCGTCCCACCCGGGCCTGATGTTGGAGTTGTGTCCGGAGGACCTGTGCTTGGACACATAATCCTGCAGCATGATAGCAAGCAATTTTATCTCAGACTTCTTGAAGGCGCAACAGCAGACTGAAAAGGCCCCCGTGAAAGCCAACGCAGAGAATGTAAACTCCTTTCAGTGGCTATTTGCTACCCCGACAGTCTACATGCGCTCGCAGCCCATTTTGACTCACCTTAGTACTCCTACAGAGTCCTAAAGCTGGGGCACAAGACTGGAAGGTCAGCTGTAAGCCAGACCACAGCATGTGTCTAAAAATGAGTCAACTCATTTGCAGAGTACATACATACTGCAGGGAATGTTAGGGTAGTAGGCACGAACGGTCTGAAATGCACACACTGCCCCACCTTCGCCTCAATGCGAGCTGCTCTCAGTTCGGTTGTTTGGCGCGCATCCGCCCGCAATTTGTCACTAGATTTGCGCGGTCACGATCATGATCATTGTTTTTGGCCCGACTTCCCCCGACTGCTTTTCTCGCTTTCAGCACTGCATGACAGACCCTGCTTTTCTTGTCGCATCACTCTCCCCTGCTTTGATTACCTGTACCCAACCTCCGACTCTCCCCTGCTTTGATTACCTGTACCCAACCTCCGGGAGGAGGGCCATTGGCATCGCTCGACAAATAGGTCAGGACCTAAACCGCGAGGCTTTTGGCTCAGGTAAGCGCCGATCGCCGCAGTCCGCGGGGACCCGCGGGGTCTGCACGCGTTGCTGAAGAGCTCTGATCCTTAGTTCCCTCACCTGCCCCTACATAATGGCATGCGCATGGGGTCGTGTACGGTGTCACTGTTGTACGGACTGTAATGCAGGTGGATTGTACTGTTTATATTGTCAGGCGCCGTCGCCCCTGGTGAATGCGTTGTAAGGCGCCCATTGTTAAGAAGCAGCTCCTCCATGCGTTGCAGAGGCATTTGTGGCTCCTTTCCGAGTGTATACATTGGAGGTTCGATGTTGAAGATGCTGTCCCCACTTCGGCCCCTCCCAGGTTGATACTATCTGCACCCCACAGCCTAGCCCTTATCAGCGCTGGCGCTAGAGCTGAAGCCAGCCGTGGCCAGGCAACACATCCTACCGCCGCTGGACAGGGTTGTAATGACTGTGGCGACAAGCCACAGTGCAATGAAAGCACTCCTAAAAGCAATGCCAAAAGCACCCCAAGCAGTGTTGCTGCGCGCGTCCCAATGCGCTGCAACCTCCCAGCTAGTACACCATATCTACAGGACCCCGTTATGAACCTGTGGGACCATCTAATCGGTGGTGGTAAAACAAGTCAGACAAGCTCGGAAAAGCGAAGGCCTAAGAGACCGCAGGTGACGGTCGTGGTGGGTGGCCAGGAACATCACGTCTTCTTCCCAAATCAAGAACACAGCAGCGTAGCAGGCGAAATGGCAGACGTTGCAAAGCTTCTTTTCAGCGAGACTGGTTACAGCAAACGTACACGGACTCCTTCAGAGAACCCAACAAGCTTCTACATCTGCCCGAACAGTAACTGCTTGCACGATAAACCATATGTGCAGATTGTGCGCGATCAGTTGCAGGCTTTTTTCAAAGGCACAGTGCAAGACGACAGATGTGCTGCACTAATGCAGACAGCCCTAAAGAATGCTGCTGATGGGCCACCTAGTCGTCACACTGGGCGCCCTCCAAGTTCGGCGCCCTCCAAGTTCAGGACAGAGTAGCAACGTCAGCGAAACAAACATTGTGGACAATGCCACTGTAGTGCTTCCCACGCTTGCTCTTCTGCCTGAATGGGCAATCCAACACTTTACAGCAAGGAGAATGCACCTGCTTGACTCGCCCATGGAAGTAACTGCCTATTTTATGCTACATTGTTCACTTCCACCGAGGCTGCATGTTTCATTCTGCAAAGCCCACCACAACGTGGCCGTCGTACTTCAATCTTGCTCACGCCTAAAACAAACAAACAAAAATTTAAGGTGCGGCAACCGCAAAGGGCTGCTAGGTCGAAACGACCAAACACACCATCGGATGGGTCCAAAAACAATGGAATCCATACCACCAAGCAAGAGGAATACCCAAGCAGACATCCAACTACGGACACGGCAAACAAAGCACCAGCAGGAGACTGATGGGTGTATCCAAATCAAACACAATCCAGAGCACCAACCAAGCAGGATGTCCAGTAAGTCCACCGCATATGTACCACCCAAGACGGCCAGCACACCAACCAAGGCGAATACCCAAACATGTAGCTATTATTATTATTACATTTCATGATATGCCATAGCAATAAGTGCCATAGGCCCCGCACCTCAAGCTGTCACAAAGAGCAGCGAGGTGGAACAGAATACGGGTAAACTTCGACATGTATGACAATATATGCATGCCTAAACATGAGGTCCAGCAGCTAGGTCAAAATCACCCAAAACCTCCACTGCCCCAATGGGGGTAAGAGCCTCCCTCCTACTTAAGAAAGCAAGGAGGGCTTGTAAGCCCGGGTGCAAGCAATAGTTGGTAACAAACCCCATTGGTTGGACCTCACGCCACATCAGAAGGGTGAGCATAAGCATTCCTAATCTTCCAAGCAGCTGCAACATATTTAGCTATACACTTAAATGCATGCTTGAAAGGGCCATATACTAAGCCAGACTCCTCATCGACGTCTACACCCCAGAACTCTTCATTAAGCATGCTATGCAGCTTCTCCTCATCAGATTTGCCATCCAATATCTGACATTTTGCAGCAACATCAGGGTCAGAAGTCAGCTTCTCCCACAGCTTTTGCCTTTGTGCCTGGTAAACAGGACAGTCAAACAAGAAGTGTTCAGGAGATTCAACTTCACCTCCCAATTCAGGGCCAAGATCACAGGACTTGCAGCACTCCCTACGTGCACTTTGCCTGCTAGCGCTCTGCCTACCGAATTTTGCTGTCATAGCGTTGAGAGGAAGAATACCTGCACGCAGCTGCATAACTAAGGTAATGGAGCCGTGGGTCTCCCGCCTCGATCTTCGCGGACTGTCGACTGCTTATTTATTATTCAGGACAGTCATCGACTAGCCTGGAATACATGATGTTGCGATGTGCCCACTTGTGCTTCACGAGATAGTACAGGTCCCACAAACAGCTATGAGTACTATTCGGGAGGGAAACAATTGACTGGAAACAATTGGTTGCACCTGCTATCTAAATAAGTATGGGCGGCTGGATGGATGTGTCTGAAGATGTTGGCAAACAGACAGGCACAAGGTAAATGTTCTCGTTCCGCGCGCTTCTTCAACGCACTGCCTAAGACGAATACGCAAGAGCGCAGTCTTAGCCTTAAGAATGGATAGGCCTGTTTGTATCTGTTGCGCAGTGCGCACTTCCGTTCCGTTCCCCCAAAAGAATACAGCGTTCCAGTGACAATTTCATCGTTCTAGTGAAATTTTCGTTGGAACACTTGTTCGCATACTCTCATTCCCGTTGCAGAGGAGTCTGCGCGACACACGCGACAGCGAGCGGAATAGCGCTCTTATCATTGTAACATTAATGGACGCATAAGAACGCTCTGCGGTGTTGCGCAGCGCTCGTTCGGGCGAGGCGTTCCCGCTCTTACTCCGCAGAACCCTAAAACGTGGGCTCAGATTCTGTACTTACGACGCTAAGGTCGACCACGGAATGAGTTCCATGCCTTTGCTCAGAGGGCCTGTGCACAGATATGGCTGCGGCTTGAAATAATTGATATCGTCATTGTAATGCTGCATATATGTCGCTAAAGTAGATTTATTCCTAGCACCCTCCTCCCGAACAGCCCTGTCTCTTTCATATATACTCCACCTGACATATGCCCTGAAGCTAGGTAGGTGTCCCTCTCTCACTCTTGCTTGTAAGGTTTCTTCCTGCATGCCTAGTTCAGCCCTGAGTTTATTGAACCTCTTCTGCCAAGAAGTATAATTCCTGTGGCTTGGCCAAGATGCTTCAAGTGCCTGCCTGCTAAAGCTAGTAGTATCCTTTTGCTGTAATTTGAACCACCATTCAACCTTCCTCTGGTCCAACCAGCTAGATAGAGGTCTAACACCAGCTTCTGCCCTCAATACCTCATGGCAGATGTTTGGCTTGCAATGCAGTGATCTCTTCAAAACCTCTATTTGGATCTTAGACTCTATGGTATTTGTCTGCCGGGATGATGCCCACCATACCTCAGAACCATACTCAACCCTTGGTCTTATCAAAGCCAGCAGCATGGCTCTCTTAACCTCAAAGCTTACATGACGATTCTGGAAGAATGTTTGCAATGCATTAATGGAGGCTGTAGCTTTTTCAATCATACCTGCAATGTGAGCGTCCCATTTGCAATCACTAGTGAAAACAATCCCCAAGTATGTATATGCATCTAGTACTGGCAAATTCTCACTGGTAAAACTTACCTTTGGGGACTCTTTATTGGGGGGCAAAGGACCAAACACAACAACAGCACTTTTAGTTGGGCTCAGCTTAAAACGCCACTTACGACTGTAGGCATGAATCGTGTCAGCCATCTTCTGAAGCTCTTCCTGCGATTCTGCAAGCCCTACAAGGTCGTCAGCGAGCATTAGTGCTACCAACTTTGATCTACCTTCAATGTTACTCTCATCAGCCCTTCCTATGCCCTGTTCCCCACTACCACTATTATCTACCTCTTTTGGTAGGGGAACCCCCGGGTGCTTTTCCCATATCTCTTTTAGGAGACCGTTGATGAACAAAGTATACAACAGTGGTGATAGCGGGTCCCCTTCCGCTAAGCCTAAATCGCTAGAAAAGTATTCTGATGACTCTCCATTATGCAAGGCACATCTAGAGAGGCTATCGTATAGATGTACAAGAACCCTAAACATTTTACCCCTAATGCCCATCTCCCAGAGCTTGTACCAGAGCCCGTCCCGCCAGACTGATGGGAAAGCTTTGACCACATCTACAAACAGTGCGTACGTCCGGAGTCCTGCACGCATTCGTCCGGATGTGACTGCATGCAATGTCCAGACATGATCAATGCAGCCTCTGCCTGGCCGGTACCCATTCTGGCTCTCGTGAAGGAGTCCCTTTGCTTCAGCAAAATTTGTTACCCTGTTGTTGATGATCTTGGTATAAACCTTGTCTACTACGCTTAGCAGCGTTATCCCCCGGTAATTATTACCATCTTCCTTATCCCCTTTCTTAAAAAGACTGACTATTACCCCAGGGCGTTGGAAGGTGCATTCATGTAGCTATCATGAAGGTGCTATACATGTAGCTATCTAGACTTCAACCAGTTCCTCATCAGACGAATCACTAGGAACATCTGTCTCCGACTCCGAATCAAACAGATCCAAATATTGACCTGCCGGGAGCAAGATATCCGGTAAGTCCACCACATCAGTACCACCTGACTGATGGCAGTACCAACAGACACGAACACACACGGCCACATACTTGACCAAGGCCGAGAGAGGGACACAGCCAGTGGCTGACAGTGCCCAGAAATCAGCATACCTGAGCGAGGACAACGCGGCCACGGGGGGAACCACAGCTGCCAGAAACAAATCTCTAGCCTCAACAATTGTGGGGTGTTCACACATGAACAAACAATGCGCCTCATCATCAACTAATGTGGAGCTACACCGCAAACATGTGCGTTGAGAATGCGGAAGGAGGGGCGGAAGCCAACGCCCAGTATGGATACGCAAATGATGGCAACCAAGACGAAAACGCAAGAAACGTACCAACACACCATGAGACAGTCGACATGAGTAAAAAGAAGGGACAACGCCCAAAACATGTGTACCAACAACCCTGAAATACAGACCAGTACGGGACCCAGGACCATTGACAACCTGGGACAGACGCTGAATGTGCTCAGTGTACCGAGTATGCAATGCCTCATCAATGCCATCAATATCCAAAGGCAGGCAAGCTCGCAAGGTGCGAGTAAGACCACCTTCACGGGGCAAAAGGATCCGTAGCACCTGAAAAAGAGCCCCCACAAAGTTATGGGCACGGGAGCGAGTGGAGAGAGCATCATCAATGTTCTGTTGCAGAGCACTTCGATACACTGAAGCAGCATCCAACTCAACAAGGCAGTTATAAAAACGAACAGCACGCCGAACATAGCAATGCACAAGAGGTTCAGATCCAAGCTCATGTAACAAAGGCAAAAGAGGCACAGACTGAGGGAGCTGCAACCACTGACGGACCAGACGGCACCGCTTAACCTCCAAAGGATCTTTAAGGCTATAGAATTTAGCTAGGGTCCAACCAGACGACCACAAACCCGGAATAGATAGAAGGCCCCAGAGTTCACACCCATACAAACCAGCTGGCTCCATAACAGTGTGCAACAATTTCAAGAAGGCTTGGAGTGCACAGGGAAAGTCTGGTGCCGCACGCATCTGAGCAGTAGCAGCATGAAAAGAAGAGGAAAAAGGAGGCCCTGTGAGCTGCCATAGTGCCCGCAGAGGCTGCTGTGTCATAAATTAGGCCAAGATAGCGTGTCCCCTCAGTAGGTGAAGCTGATGCAAGGGGCGCGGAACCAAGACTCAAAGAACATTCACCAACTGGAGCTCCCGCCTGCAAACCCAAAACGAGTCCGATACACTTAGGCACTGACAGCTTAAGATTGCGAGCAGCGAGCACGACATTAGTATGGGTCAGCAAAGCCTGCAAGTCGGGGAGGTACTCTGCCATGAGAGCAGCATCATCAGCATAATGATAGTCCGGATGGCACCCAGGAAGACCAGGGAAGCATGGCCCCTTATCAAGTGCACTTAATGCTCCACTTAGTGGCTGGACATACAAATTGTATAACATGGGGCTCAGGGGGCATCCTTGCTTGACCCCAATTCCAACATGGAAAGGCTCTGCAACAACTCCATTGGTAACCACCTGATAGCGCAAACCCTGGTACATGCATGCAATCCCTCGCACAAGATGTTCGGGAAACTCCAACTGGAGGAGAGTTTCCACCAATTTGCCATGATCAGTAGTATCATATGCGGCCGAGACATCCAAGAATACCACATACATGAGACGATTGGTAGTGAGCGCATGATGAGCCAAATGCTGCACAACAAACATATTATGAAGGGTACTCCGATCAGGCAAGAACCCTGCTTGCCGGGGGAACATGTCACCATGCTGGTGACTGTACTGAGTGTGGGCCACATACACCCCAGAACCCAAGCAATTTGCATATAACTTGTGGAGTAGTGAGGACACCACTATAGGGCGGTAGTTAACCTCCTGAGAATGGTCCCCACGCTTATATATAGGATTCAACAAGGCAAGACTCATCTCAGCGGGCTCCTTGCCAGCTAAGTGCACAGCTCGTAGAATGGATTGTATCAAATATCGAACAGGGTAGGCAGCCAGAGCAGGCACTGGGAGGCCTGTTTTACCAGGAGAGGCCCGGCGTTTAAGTCGCTTGAAGGCACTTTGAAGTTCATCATCCCCAAACAAGTCATCTAAGTCTTCTGTTGTAGGAGGTGCCAAGGATGGCAAGGGGGGCCTCACAGGCGGCCCACTGAAGACGCTGGAAAAGTGCTGGGCAAATTCATCAGCTGTAGGCACAACAGGGCTGGATTGGGCAATGCCACGGCGTAGGGCCTTCCAGAAGTATGTGGGCTGAGACCGACACAGCTGCTCAAACCTGGAGTATTGCTGTCCTGCATGCTGACGCTTCTTGCGCTGATAGAGACTGCGAAGCTGCTTGGTCTGCTCAGCTGTGACAGCCACACCACGAAGGGCCCGCACGGCGGCCTTGCACTCATCATCAAACCATGGCTGATGGACCTTTTTACGCCGACAAGAGCTAGACACCGCACGAATTTTCATCCCAACCACCTTGGCTGCCTGGAAAAGGGCCTGCCCAAGCAACTGGACAGACTGATCCAGTGTCTCAGAAGATAGAGTAGCTGTTTGGGCATCTGCAAGCAGAGCAATCACTGCTGGGTCTGTCTCAAGTGCAGAAGAAAAGTCCATACGCTTTGCCTCATCCCACACTAATCGCACCATGGGTTCTGTTTGCCCAAAAGCAGAAGGAGACCCCACACTCTCCAAAGATGACATAGCAAGCCCCATAGACATGGGCAGGTGGTCACTACCATGGACATGACTAAGTACAACAGGGTTCAGAACCCTAGGCAGCAGACCGGCTGATACCAAACAATGATCTGGGCGGGTCTGTGCTCCACGAGCAGTAAAAGACGGTACAATCGGCACAGCCACACCCCCACCAGCGCCCCGTCCTGTACAGAGGAGGGTACCAGTGGTCAAACATAAGTTTATCAAACATTGCCCAGAGCTATTCATCGCATGAGAGTCAGGACCACGGCGGCATGCCAGTCCAATCGGTCGACCAGAAGGATCTAAACCCCTATCATCCAAATCCCCAACATGTGCATTGAAGTCACCTATGCAGAGCACCTGTGCTCCAGATGCCTGAAAGGCACCTATTTCAGACAATAATGTGTCATACACCTCGTGCATTGCTGTGCTGTTCTGCGGAACATACACCGTACCGAGAATGAGCCTACCAACAGCGGTGGAGAATTGGAGCCAGATCACATATGGAGATAACTTTCGTAACTTAACCTGATACCGGACATGAATGTCGTTCTGAACGTATACGGCCAAACCACGGCCAGCCGTCCCTTGTGAAGAAGGACCACAACACACATATGGACGATGTGACTGTGATAGAAACCCATGCAGGGGATCAGCAAGAATGGATCTGGTCTCCTGCAATGCAACCACCGAATGCTGCCGAAACAAATGATGCCAATGCAAAAAAGCCTGGATCTTGGTGGGTGACGTACCATTGACATTATACGATAGCAATGTCAGGGAAGTCACTGTGGGCTGCCCACCCCTTCCAAGCCAGCTTTGACTTCGGCGCAGCGGCCTGAGGAGGGACAGCTCCAGGGGGAGGAGGGGGGAAGGGGCCGTTGCTACCAGAAGCTCCTGCTGCTGTGGGTGCTGCTGGTCCAGCTCCTGCTGTACCTGCTGCTGCTGCTGTTGCTGCTGATGGCCCTGCAGCTGCTGATGATCCTGGTATTGCTGCTGGGCTTACTCCTGCCCGTGCAGGGGAGGGATTGCGTACCCGAGTGGGGCCTGTAGGTCTTGGGCCTGCTGCTGTGGGTGCTGCTGCTGCGCCAGGGGCTGTTGCTGCTGGGTTGGCCCTTGGGCGAGGGGGCACACACTGGGCTGGGTTCCACTGCGTGGCCGGTCGTACACCAGCCTGCACCCGCACGAAGATCTCGCTTCCATGCCACCGTGGGAAAGCGCCTGCTGTCTTGAGCTCCAGGAAACGTGGCTTCAGAGTGGACCGTTCATCCTGTTGCTGCTTGGTAAGGGCTTGGTCGAGACCCCACCCGCTCAGCTGTTTGAAGGCGTACCAGCGCTGGAGCGCCGTGAGGGTGAAGGTCCTGCTGATTAGCTTGACGAACCATACCGAACCTGCCTTGAAGGCTTCCGCAACAGCATAGTCAGGCAGGCCAGCTGCTGCACGCAACTTAGCGGAGACCTCCGTGCTAGTGGTTTGGGCACCCCGAGTGAAGACAATCACCTTGCAGTCATTGGCAGCCCGCATAAGCCGCTCCACTCGGTCAGACTCGGGGACGGGTGCAGCAGATGGAGCAGGCACAGGGCGTTGACGCCGAGCTTCCGTCACTTTGGCATCAAGTTCTGCCTTCTCCTTTTGCAGCTGCGTAATGACAACGACAAGTTCCGCTTTCGCACGTTCAAGTTGCTCGGTGAATGACTCGGTGAGCACACGCACCTGCTCCTGCAGGGTTTCCATCTGCGCCTTAAGGGTCGCATTGCTAATGAGGAGGTCGTCATAAGCATCTTTGCTAATACTAGCAGCCTGCTGGGAGCCCCCACTACTGCTGGTTGGCTTCTGCCGTTTTGACATGGCTAGCGTGGACCAACTAACGCGACTTCATAATCTACCAATTGCTAACACCGACATCCGCTTACCAAGACCACAATCATCCAGCCCGTGGTAATCGTCATTGTTTGCCATGCCATTGCAACCGATGGAGGAGTGGGTGGTGTTCTTGATCATGGGCTCTGTCTTGCCTGGACACATGTCTCGGTATCAAACAAACAAAACCTGCCTCTGCGCTGCCACTCACTGGTGCTAGTGTGCAGGCAGACACATCTCAGTAACGGCCAGTCAGACACCCTACCGGGAGGTACAGTAGGTACATACAAACACAGGTGCAACTTCTTCTTGCTTGCAACTCGTGAGAGAAGTCGGGCCCCGAAGGAAGCTCCTGGGCGTCCGCTTTATCAACTATGATAAGGAATGTGATCTTGACTTTGAATTATAAATATCTCCGTCCCAGCGGTCAGGATCAATTGTTCCGCACGGTTCCGCATCTAACATCAATGGCCCCATGCCGTGACCGTCTGATTTGTCCACGTACGGCGTACGCGTAGGCGACCGTAGGTTCAACATGATTGGCACCTCTCAAGCTCATACTTTCGTCGGGCGCAGCAGTGCAGGCATCGATCGCACAGAGACATTCGCGAGTGAACAGCAAGCGTCCCACATAGATGGCTAGATATGAACAAGCTCAAAGCTGCAGACCACTTGACGTGCTCTTGGCAATGATAATGTCCGTCAACATCTGAGTGAGCATGCGGCATCCAACATCCACCGTGCAAATTACAATGGGACACCATTGCAACTGCATACCCACAGCATCTTAAGTCGACATGTAAAAGTTTCATACTTCCACTGCATGAATAGTCTCAGATAGGAGGTACGGTCCCAGCCGTACAAGGGCAGCGTGCTTCCCCTGCCTGCCCTACACTGGAAGTTCCACATGTTTGCCGATGCCCCATGCATACATACAAAACATGACATCATCCCTGTACCATGCGGGATATACAAATGACCCACTGCTCCAGCCAATAAAACACCCAGGAAATATGCCACTAATTACCAACTCACTTGCGTCCGACCATCAGAAACTATGCCTGAGCCCCTGCCTTACAAAGCTGTACCCAACCGCACCGAGCCTGATCCCAAAGACAATTGGGACTATACTGGTTCTCAGCGCTTACACCTAGCATGCTTACAATGAGAACCACAACTGCAGCTATCTGAAGATCCTTTAGTTCATGTTGCCATCTGTAATCTATCGGCCCTGCCCCAACCACGGTGCCTTGTTTTAATGTTCAAATTGCAAGGACCTGATCAATTTCCTGCAAACACGGGGTCTTTCAAGGGGGAAGAGACATGAGGGTTGCAGGAATGTACAAAGTGCCCAGGGTCCCTGAACTCAATCCCCTACAACAAACCAAGTGCTGTAGCTGCCGACATATCACAGACACAAACATGATATGAGAGTGGGACTACAAGTTGCCTATGCTAAGGCAACTTGTAGGCTGTAGGCTGGCGTGGGAAGCACACCAGCCTACAAGAAGAAGGAACTTCCACAACATGCTACAGATCCTTTACGGTACTCACAAAAGCCACAGCACAGACTCACTGTGTGAGCCAGAAGAATTCTCACCGCTCGTCCCAATAACAACCTGTCCTTGTCATTATGAGGAAACCCACAACAGTGATGCCGGCACAGTTCAAATGGTGACCCCTGTCATGGCCTTGAATTGCAGCCCCTCCCCCTGTTCCCCGCTGCTCCAACACAAACTCACCGATCCGTTCCTTCTGCTAGCGCTATAACACACTGTACTCACTTGCGTGCTGATACTTCCACAATTGAACTGGAGTAAGCCAAAGCGCCGCCAGCTGCCCCCAAGACTGAACCATGAGATCACTGAGGGCTGGCCCCACAGCTGCCGAGGAGCCAGAGGCAGTACCCGAACCATTTGTTGCTGCTGCTGCTGGCGCTGTCATGTTAGCTGCTGCCATGCTTGCAAAATCAGCACCTGCATGATGAGGCAAACTAGTAGCAGGGCACGCACTATCACCACGAACAGCAGGAGTAGCAGATAATACACAAGTTGTTAGAGATTTATATGAAGTCTAACATAAGAATGATCTTTGGCACCAGGAACATTTCAGCAGTCATTGAGGGCATGGGGACAGAACAGAAAGACTTACGGGCCACGAGCAACCGCCTAGCAGACATTTGCGCTTTAGGATAGGGGTTGAAACACAAGAGTGAAACAACATGAAGCATTTGTGGACCAAAACGGAAAGCAAGAAGTACATGAAGCACACAATGCTGTGAAAGTATATATACTCAGCACAACACTGGCCCCTCTCCAAAGCAAACAGAGACCTGCAAGAAGAAGGCAAGCAAATTTGATCAGCAGTGCATGCATTCAAAATGTTTCTTGGAGCACAGACACCAGCAGATAGCCAATTACCCATTACCCATTCATTTAGTTTTGTCCGGCACCAAGCATACCCGTGTCCACCATAACATTCCACGGCAGTACAGCCTCTATTTCGCCTTCCTTGCAGGCTGGCCGGTGCAGACTCTTATGCATCTAATACACCACTGTCTACATGATCAGGAAAGGCAGATGCCCAGCCCAGAGCCCAATGATTCCTTACGTACCCTCTGCCAGCTCATGTCTGTGCCAGGAATTGAACCTGGGTCCCTCCACTTTGCAGTGGGGATGTTTGCCATTACACCACACAGACCCCCCCCCCTCTACCCTTTATGTGCGATCTACCCTTTATCTGCAATGATGCTTTGAAACCCTAATAACCTCAGCCCACAACCTTCCTCGTCTCCTTTTGTCCCACCCTGCATAAGCCTAAAAAATACTTGATCCACATTCAGCAGATATCTCCCCCACTACATAAATATAGCCCCTAGCAAGCATTAAAAAAACCCTAGCAAAACCCCAATAAGCACCACACACTGCCGCGTCCCGAGGGATACCTGCATCTGGCTAGAAAGCATATTAAACCCCTAGCAAAACCCTAATAAGCACTAGCCACTGCCGCGTCCCGAGGGATACCTGCATGTGGCTAGAAAGCATAAACAAAGCCCTGGCAAAAACGTAAAAAGCACCAGCCACTGCCGCGTCCCGAGGGATACCTGCATGCGGCTAGAAAGCATAAACAAAGCCCTAGCAAAACCCCAATAAGCACCAGCCACTGCCGGGTCCCGAGGGATACCTGCATGTGGCTAGAAAGCATAAACAAAGCCCTGGCAAAATCGTAAAAAGCACCAGCCACTGCCGGGTCCCGAGGGATACCTGCATGTGGCTAGAAAGCATAAACATAGCCCTAGCAAAACTCTAATAAGCACCAGCCACTGCCGCGTCCCGAGGGATACCTGCATGTGGCTAGAAAGCATAAACAAAGCCCTAACAAAACTCTAATAAGCACCAGCCCCTGCCGCGTCCCGAGGGATACCTGCATGTGGCTAGAAAGCATAAAAAAACACCTAGCAAAACCGGAAAAAAAGCACCAGCCCATGCCGCGTCCCGAGGGATACCTGCATGTGGCTAGAAAGCATAAACAAAGCCCTAGCAAAACCCCAATAAGCACCAGCCACTGCCGGGTCCCGAGGGATACCTGCATGTGGCTAGAAAGCATAAACAAAGCCCTGGCAAAAACGTAAAAAGCACCAGCCACTGCCGCGTCCCGAGGGATACCTGCATGCGGCTAGAAAGCATAAACAAAGCCCTAGCAAAACCCCAATAAGCACCAGCCACTGCCGGGTCCCGAGGGATACCTGCATGTGGCTAGAAAGCATAAAAAACACCTAGCAAAACCGGAAAAAAGCACCAGCCACTGCCGGGTCCCGAGGGATACCTGCATGTGGCTAGAAAGCATAAACATAGCCCTAGCAAAACTCTAATAAGCACCAGCCACTGCCGCGTCCCGAGGGATACCTGCATGTGGCTAGAAAGCATAAACAAAGCCCTAACAAAACTCTAATAAGCACCAGCCCCTGCCGCGTCCCGAGGGATACCTGCATGTGGCTAGAAAGCATAAAAAAACACCTAGCAAAACCGGAAAAAAAGCACCAGCCCATGCCGCGTCCCGAGGGATACCTGCATGTGGCTAGAAAGCATAAACAAAGCCCTAGCAAAACCCTAATAAGCACCAGCCACTGCCGCGTCCCGAGGGATACCTGCATGTGGCTAGAAAGCATAAAAGAAGCCCTAGCAAAACCCCAATAAGCACCAGCCACTGCCGCGTCCCGAGGGATACCTGCATGTGGCTAGAAAGAATAAACAAAGCCCTAGCAAAAACGTAATAAGCACCAGCCACTGCCGCGTCCCGAGGGATACCTGCATCTGGCTAGAAAGCATAAACAAAGCCCTGGCAAAAACGTAATAAGCACCAGCCACTGCCGCGTCCCGAGGGATACCTGCATGCGGCTAGAAAGCATAAACAAAGCCCTAGCAAAACCCCAATAAGCACCAGCCACTGCCGGGTCCCGAGGGATACCTGCATGTGGCTAGAAAGCATAAAAAACACCTAGCAAAACCGGAAAAAAGCACCAGCCACTGCCGGGTCCCGAGGGATACCTGCATGTGGCTAGAAAGCATAAACATAGCCCTAGCAAAACTCTAATAAGCACCAGCAACTGCCGCGTCCCGAGGGATACCTGCATGTGGCTAGAAAGCATAAACAAAGCCCTAGCAAAACCCTAATAAGCAACAGCCACTGCCGCGTCCCGAGGGATACCTGCATGTGGCTAGAAAGCATAAAAAGCTCTAGCAAAACCCCAATAAGCACCAGCCACTGCCGCGTCCCGAGGGATACCTGCATGTGGCTAGAAGCATAAAAAAAGCCCTAGCAAAACCCCAATAAGCACCAGCCACTGCCGCGTCCCGAGGGATTCCTGCATGTGGCTAGAAAGCATAAACAAAGCCCTAGCAAAAACGTAATAAGCACCAGCCACTGCCGCGTCCCGAGGGATACCTGCATCTGGCTAGAAAGCATATTAAACCCCTAGCAAAACCCTAATAAGCACTAGCCACTGCCGCGTCCCGAGGGATACCTGCATGTGGCTAGAAAGCATAAACAAAGCCCTGGCAAAAACGTAATAAGCACCAGCCACTGCCGCGTCCCGAGGGATACCTGCATGCGGCTAGAAAGCATAAACAAAGCCCTAGCAAAACCCCAATAAGCACCAGCCACTGCCGGGTCCCGAGGGATACCTGCATGTGGCTAGAAAGCATAAAAAACACCTAGCAAAACCGGAAAAAAGCACCAGCCACTGCCGGGTCCCGAGGGATACCTGCATGTGGCTAGAAAGCATAAACATAGCCCTAGCAAAACTCTAATAAGCACCAGCCACTGCCGCGTCCCGAGGGATACCTGCATGTGGCTAGAAATCATAAACAAAGCCCTAACAAAACTCTAATAAGCACCAGCCCCTGCCGCGTCCCGAGGGATACCTGCATGTGGCTAGAAAGCATAAAAAACACCTAGCAAAACCGGAAAAAAAGCACCAGCCACTGCCGCGTCCCGAGGGATACCTGCATGTGGCTAGAAAGCATAAACAAAGCCATAGCAAAACCCTAATAATCACCAGCCACTGCCGCGTCCCGAGGGATACCTGCATGTGGCTAGAAAGCATAAAAAAAGCCCTAGCAAAACCCCAATAAGCACCAGCCACTGCCGCGTCCCGAGGGATACCTGCATGTGGCTAGAAGCATAAAAAAAGCCCTAGCAAAACCCCAATAAGCACCAGCCACTGCCGCGTCCCGAGGGATACCTACATGTGGCTAGAAAGCATAAACAAAGCCCTAGCAAAACCCCAATAAGCACCAGCCACTGCCGGGTCCCGAGGGATACCTGCATGTGGCTAGAAAGCATAAAAAACACCTAGCAAAACCGGAAAAAAGCACCAGCCACTGCCGGGTCCCGAGGGATACCTGCATGTGGCTAGAAAGCATAAACATAGCCCTAGCAAAACTCTAATAAGCACCAGCCACTGCCGCGTCCCGAGGGATACCTGCATGTGGCTAGAAAGCATAAACAAAGCCCTAGCAAAAACGTAATAAGCACCAGCCACTGCCGCGTCCCGAGGGATACCTGCATGTGGCTAGAAAGCATAAACAAAGCCCTAGTAAAACCCCAATAAGCACCAGCCACTGCCGCGCCCCGAGGGATACCTGCATGTGGCTAGAAAGCATAAACAAAGCCCTAGTAAAACTCCAATAAGCACCAGCCACTGCCGCGTCCCGAGGGATACCTGCATGTGGCTAGAAAGCATAAACATAGCCCTAGCAAAACTCTAATAAGCACCAGCCACTGCCGCGTCCCGAGGGATACCTGCATGTGGCTAGAAAGCATAAAAAAACACCTAGCAAAACCGGAAAAAAAGCACCAGCCACTGCCGCGTCCCGAGGGATACCTGCATGTGGCTAGAAAGCATAAAAAAGCCCTAGCAAAACCCCAATAAGCACCAGCCACTGCCGCGTCCCGAGGGATACCTGCATGTGGCTAGAAGCATAAAAAAAGCCCTAGCAAAACCCCAATAAGCACCAGCCACTGCCGCGTCCCGAGGGATACCTGCATGTGGCTAGAAAGCATAAACATAGCCCTAGCAAAAACGTAGTAAGCACCAGCCACTGCCGCGTCCCGAGGGATACCTGCATGTGGCTAGAAAGCATAAAAAAACACCTAGCAAAACCGGGAAAAAAGCACCAGCCACTGCCGCGTCCCGAGGGATACCTGCATGTGGCTAGAAAGCATAAACAAAGCCCTAGTAAAACCCCAATAAGCACCAGCCACTGCCGCGCCCCGAGGGATACCTGCATGTGGCTAGAAAACATAAAAAAACACCTAGCAAAACCGGAAAAAAGCACCAGCCACTGCCGCGTCCCGAGGGATACCTGCATGTGGCTAGCAAGCTTTTAAAAACACCTAGCAAGGCCCAAATAAGCACCAGCCACTGCCGCGTACCGAGGGATACCTGCATGTGGCTAAGCACTCAACGAAGAATGGACACAATGGGCTGCTCTTTATCCTTCATGCAACCAGGCATATTGTTCATAAGTTCTGAGAGCCATATTCTCTGGACCGCTGAACTTACCTGCAAGCACACGTGCTGTGGACCACGTAGTTACAAGTCTTGTTCAATTGCTGTGGCTGCCTTGCCCATTAGGGCAGTTGCGTCTCACGTGAGCTCATGCTGTCGTTCCTGCAAGGAGGCGAAAAGCCGGCAATGTACCATTACAACTATTGCAAGACTGTGCCAGGATGATGTGTGCTGCAAGAAGACAACAAACGAACATATAGGTACTGATATGGCTGACCAGTCCCCAGTGCGAGCAGCTCCCATCTTGCCCCCCTCCGGACTGCTCCTTTGAGTTCAGAAGATGCTACAAGGGGCAATTTCAAGACATAACTGGAATGTGGAGCTGGAACTGTGCACGATGTGGCATCTCAAGAAAATTGTAACGGGCTCAAGCCAGCTAAGATGACGTGGGTAGCTTATGAAAGATATTTAAGGAGGAAGCACAACACGTGCTTGTAGCTGTGCGCGTAGGTTTGCAAATGTGCTTCCAGGACTCACGGAGGGCATGTATAGTGGGAGAATGGAGGAATGGAAGAATGGGGAAGTTGAGGGAGAATGGAAGAATGGGGAAGCTGCAGCTCTATGCCCTATACCCTCGTACCTGAGGTGCCGAAAATGTTCGACTGTCCTAAATCACGCGCGTTCCGCGTTCCGTTCTCCGCAAGACCCCAAAGGGTTCAGACCGGAAGAGTGACACCCTGCAGCGGCAGGTCCACGCAAGGGCAGGCCAAGCCAGTATATTTCACGGGCGAACACATATTAACATTAAGCCATCATCCCTATCATGCTTTCTTTCAAGCTGTACGCGCGATGTCGGACTGACATGTGGACTTGCTCCTGGCGACCAACCCACAGGCCAGCCAGCAGGTCACATGCTTACATTCCCTAAGCACGTAAATACAAAGATGCTCGCATGTATTACTGCGTTCAACACCCAAGACATCTTGTCAGACTTGCCACCATGCCGTGCATGCCAAGACCAAGTCGCAGAGGATTTCCACGTCTTGACTAGATGCATCTATACGCTGGCCTGAATGTAGTCGCGCGCACTGGAAAGGACCTGTCACCATCGTCATGCAGCGTCTGCCGAGATCGGTAACAACCAAGACGATGGAGAGCCTGCACGCAGCAGAGGCAGCAGTTGGTGGTCTTATAGCTTAATAGCACCCAGCCACACAGCAGAGCACAGATCCCTTCAGCATGCTGACTGTCCACACCAAGATATTCTGGCAATAGGCGACAAGCCTTGCCTCTGCTCTCCCTCCCCCTTGCAGCCCTATAGCCTTCCTACTCTCCTACACTCTCTTCATCACATTGGTTTTCCTAGAGCCACACTCATCTTCCCAGATCCATCCTTTCTTCCACCAACCAGTTCTCCCCACTCTCCGCCGCCCCTTCGCAGCCCTTGCATTCCTGCCTGCCTTCAGCCCGCTGTCAATAAGAAGATGCTCCCTCCCTGCCAACCCGCTCCACTTCAATTTGTGCCTCACCCATTAATTTGTTTGATCTACTGCTATACCCCACCTGTCACATCTGCATCTCCCCTTGCTAGCGCCCCCAGGCTCCCTCCTGCTCACCTCTACTTGGATGACTTAAAAGTCTTCTCCAGCTCATATGCAGAACTTCGCCACATGAGCATTAAACTGCTGCAGCTGCACTGCTGCATTTGTGTTGCTGTTCAGGAGAGTCGGACATCTGTGCATGTCACTGCTGACTTCTTCAAACAGTACCTGCAGCCCTACGGCAAAGACCCTGGTGCTTGCTGATCAGACACGTCTTAAGCGCCTCTGCACACCCTAACATTGGTGGAAAAGAAGGGAATAAACAGCAAGCAGCAGTTCATTCGCTGAGTAAGTCAGTGCATGGGGAAGTTCTCGCTTTCATATCCTGCTCCTATGGTGTCCATCAGCATTGCTCAAGCAATGTGTCTTCGGTGCTGCTCCCTTTCCAACAGTATGCCTCCAAGTGCCCGGCACTCCTGCGACCCCTGCCTCATCCTGCAGCCCGTTCACCCTCTTCCAGTTCCCTCTGCCACCCTCTAGACCCTAGACCTGTCTCCACTTACCTTACCGACCTCTCCCCCTCCCCTCCTCTATCATGCACTCCTCCATACCTGCTTTCCTGCTTCCCCTCTCCTGCCTTTCCTGCCTCCTCTCTCCTGCCTCTCCTGCTTCCCCTCTCCTGCCTCCCTGCTTCCCCTCTCCTGCCTCCCTTCTCCTGCTTCCCCTGCTTCCCCTCTCCTGCCTCCCCTGCTTCCCCTCCCCTGCCTCCCCTGCCTCCCTTCTCCTGCCTCCCCTGCTTCCCCTCCCCTGCCCCCCTTCTCCTGCCTCCCCTGCTTCCCCTCCCCTGCCTTCCTTCTCCTGCCTCCCCTCTCCTGCCTCCACTGCTTCCCCTCCCCTGCCTCCCTTCTCCTGCCTCTCCTGCTTCCCCTCCCCTGCCTCCCTTCTCCCGCCTCCCTTCTCCTGCTTCCCTTCTCCTGCCTCCCCTCTCCTGCCTCCCCTGCTTCCCTTCTCCTGCTTTCCCTCCCCTGCTTCCCTTCTCCTGCTTCCGCTCTCCTGCCTCCCCTGCTTCCCCTCCCCTGCCTCCCTTCTCCCGCCTCCCCTGCTTCCCCTCCCCTGCCTCCCTTCTCCTGCTTCCCTTTTCCTGCCTCCCCTCTCCTGCCTCCCCTGCTTCCCTTCTCCTGCTTCCCCTCCCCTGCTTCCCTTCTCCTGCTTCCGCTCTCCTGCCTCCCCTATCTGTATCCCCTGCTTCCCCTCTCCTGCCTCCCCTCTCCTGCTTCCCCTCCCCTGCTGCCCTTCTCCTGCTTCCGCTCTCCTGCCTCCCCTCTCCTGCATCCCCTGCTTCCCCTCTCCTGCCTCCCCTGCTTCCCCTCTCTTTCCCTCTAATAATAATAAAAATTTAGGGCATCCTCCCAAAGTCCTGCTCCTCACTCCCAGCTGGGCTTGCCACCATATGGTACCTTGTCCTGTTTTACAGCAATGCCCCAACAATGGCCCCTGTGCCTTGCACTGCAGCTCCCAGCCCCTGTCTGTAGGCCCCTCGTCCTCACCGCTTTGCTTACTTGACCTCCTTCAGCTCCTCAACGTCACCCTGATCAACTGCCACAATTGACCTCTGCTGACCGCCTCTGCCAACCACCCCATACCCTAGCAATGTGCCTGTAGTAACAGGATGACACACAAGTAGTATCAAGTCACGGCTAAAGAATTTCACGCATGGTGTTGGTGTGGGGCTTCGCAGTGATGGCAATAGTGAAGGTGAATAAACTACCCACAGAGGCACTGATCCTTCACGAGATTTGTGAGAGCATGTTCGTCACCCAGAAGTGAGGACAGAAGATGCATATTGATATTGGGGAGCGGTTGCAGAGGGGTGGGCAGCAGTGGGCGACAAATGAACCAGCAGCGGCGCAGGAGTAGGATACACAATGGAGAATGATTGGGGAACATCTCTTCTAGGCAGTATGGTGCAGGCTCAGGGAGCCCCTTCCTGCCATGCCAGGCAGGCTCAGAACGCCACCTAATGCATTTCATCTAGCCCCACTTTTCGATGAAGTCCATAGCGGAAACATTGGCTACAGAAACTGGCCTGCAATATCGCTATATATCGCTATACTTGCTGATATAGCTATATAGATATTCGCAAATATCCCTAAATTGCATGGTCTGGCATGGTCAGCACTTTAACTTCCTTTAGCCACCTGTAAATCCTGCCCTCCCTCTGAAGATGTAACCACAGCTGCTGGTTCAGACCCTGCCTTTCTTTGTTCGCTTCCTCCTCATAACAGTCTGGCCCCTGGTGGTGTGCAATTTGCCACCCATCTACAGACTCTGTTTGCACAACATCCGGTCAGGGACCTGTGGTCTATACCACTGCTGCTGATCTCATGCTGTCATTCCAGCCACCGCATGACCCCCAGACTGCCAATGCGCACCTGCTAGACTTGCTGAAGCATTGTCCAGCTTCCTTCTTGGCAGCTAATGGGCCGGATG
This sequence comes from Pseudopediastrum boryanum, assembly GCA_963556185.1. Taxonomy (NCBI): domain Eukaryota; kingdom Viridiplantae; phylum Chlorophyta; class Chlorophyceae; order Sphaeropleales; family Hydrodictyaceae; genus Pseudopediastrum; species Pseudopediastrum boryanum. The sequence continues at coordinate 3,189,259 of OY744510.1, read as the reverse complement.
CCCGTGTGCCTGCTGATGATTGACAACCTGCCTGTGGGCACGGCCCTTGCAAACCGCATGGTTGTTGTCACAACTGCTGCATGTCAGTAGCAACACTGTGCTGGTGCCTATGGTCAAGACACTGCGGTCGCTGTGTAAGCGAATCTTGGAGATTGCCACCTAGGGTAGGCACAGGTGCACACAGCCAGGACGATGTCACTATCAAGGCCAAGATCTGTCTGACTGAACAGACTGCCTAGTATGGGCCCAACAAGCTTTGGCAAAGGCAGAAGCACAGAAAGGAGTTAAGGGGCCATCACATACATGCAGGTACGTTTAGTTACAGCCAAATTTGTCTCTCAAGCTGACTAAGGGTGCTGTTGATGTAATCTGTCTCCAAGCTCAGGCAGGATGGTAGCAGAAGGCCAAACCGACTACTAGGGTGCAAGCTGCACGAGTGCAGGCGTGTTAAAGTGAGCATAGGGAGTCATCTATTGCTTACCATGTAGCAGTGGAAGGCCAGGAGGAGGTGGTCGACCCAAGGGCAAAGTCCATGCCTTAGCTGTTCAGCCTTCATTCAGTAATGTGAACATCGGTCGATGTTCTAAGCATGACTATAGCGCGTTCGGAGCCAGTAAATAATGCTTTTCCTGCAGGCTACTCATTGCTCCACGCAGCTTTGCAGCTTCATCAGAAGGAACATGCTAGGGCGTTTCCACGTACAGGGCCGCAAGGGTTCGTACAGAAGTCAGCATAGAAGGTGTTCGTGATGATTCTGGAATCTACCAACTGCATGGCTTTAACGCCTCCCTGTCATGATGCAAGCTGGCGGGTCACCCGGCCTTGACATGCGAACTGGAAGCATGTACACAACTGCTATCTAAAGGCATCCAACGGTACCATAGGCACACGTCATACATCCTAAAAGCCTATCCTTGCACGCGATACGTTGCGTTTGCACTGTCTGTGCTGCGGAGAACGGAATGCGGAACACGGAACGCGCGGGGTATAGGATTAGCGGAAAATGTTCTTCACGTTGACAAGTTCAATGACGGGCAGCATTGAAGCGCGGACCGCTTAACACTTATTATTCTTTGACGACCAGAGGAAGGTGACCCACAAGCCCGTATAAATATTGGTCATGGTTCTGGTTGCCTGAGTGGTCCATGTGAATGTACGGGTCAAACTGAATTGCAAATCTACAGCGAAGACGGGACTCGGCCAGTACTGTCCACCATACGCGCCTCCTTTATGTAGGTGCACTACATCAGCTGAGCAAGGCCGGGGCATGAGCTCCTTTTAGATGGCAATGGATTATACTAGACGCATATGTTGTTGAAGAGTATCATCAGCAAGCCGCTGTCTATAAGAGCTGTCCATGGGTTCAGCCGGTGACCAGGACACGCCAGAAGCGTCGCAGCAGCTTGGCGTCAAGAGAAAGTGTCGCTGGATTGCCAAGAAGAACAAGGATGAGAAGCGCAGAAGCCACAAGGACAACAAACTGAACATGGAAAGGTCATCCGACCTTTCATTGCACCCTACTTCTCCTACGAGCACAGGTGTGGTTGTTGGCTGTCACTGCAGAGGCCGCAGAGCAGAAAGAAGTTGTGCATGAAAGCTGCACCACATAATCATATGTAGGGTAGAGGGGCTCTGCATAGTAGCAGACTAAAAGGGCCCTCCCATGCAGAACCGGTGGCTTGTAGGACCTATTGCATTCTTAAGCAGCTGTCAAGATGTACAGATGGGATGTGCAATTGGCTTTTGTACTTGATCTGTCAGCATAGCATCTACATGCATGCGAGCGCAATAGATTGGATCCCAGGCGTCCCAAACCTGCTCGCCTCCTTCATGTCAAAATGCAGTGCTGTATACCTCTCGCATATACATCCAAATGCATGCCTGAATGTGCGTTGCTATCAATGCCTTCTGCGGTTGTGACGCACACTTTGTCATCAGGATGTCCTTGCAGTTAGTTTCTGAAGAGCAATTCGAATGCTCATGTAGGTGGTGCATCTGGAGGTGCCCCTAGCTTCCAGGAAGCAGGTGTTATGCAGCCTAAACCAACTGGTGTCTTAGAAGGCCATGTGTCAGCTCACCCACCAACAATATCATATGGTAAGTGTGCCAACTTTATTGATCACCTTGGGGAAGGAGCTGATCACCTTGAGGAAGCAGTATCTGCTTCCTTGATGACGCATGCTGGGCAATGATGCTTGGATGGACCTTATGTTGCAGCCTAGCTAGTAGTGGTGGACTACGAGCTGTACTGCATTGCCTGCATACAGGGTGGCGGCCGCTGCCTGTCCCTGCTTGGGTTAATCCAGCCAGCACAAATTATCTCTGCCATTGCACGTGTATATGAGCAGCAACACAAGCTTGCCTAGGCTGTACACATCTCTGCATAGAGCCTAAACAGTTACTGATTGGAGGCAAATTGCTCATCCCATGACCATTGCCTGACATGTTTTCATTGTACTTCCCTGCAGACAAAGCACCCAGTCTTGGGGCTGCCATGGGCTCTGCTGAAGCCGTAGTTCCAGTCCCAGCAGCACAAGCAGCAGGAGGCACAGCATCAGGTGCAGCAGTCACAGTACCCACGCACACACCTGCTCAACCCGGGGAAGTAGCTGCAGAGCCTACTTCTCAGCACATGCAGGTGCAGCACCCTATATGTGATGGCTGCCTCGTGCCTATGTCTGTGTTCAGTGTAAGGGAGGAAGGGCGCGTGCTGAGGATGCACTTGCTGAGGGTTCGTCAGCAGCTGGGGAAGGGTGGTAACTCCACTGTTTGGCGTGTGGGCTGGTCCAGGCACTATGCCCACCTGCTGATTAACCCACAAGAGCCTTGGGCTGGCATCAGCAGCATCTGGCAACAGGTTGTCCTTGCTAGTGCTCTCCAGGAGCAGGAGCAGCAGCAGCAGGGTGATGAGGATAGTGACTTCATGGACCAGCCTGACGATCTAGCTCTTAAAGTAGCTCGGAGGTACGCAGACACCTCGGACCAGCACCGGATAGCATGGTCCTACGAGGTTCACCAGGCAGCTGCGCGGGCAGCTATGAGGCAGGAAAACATCATAGCGCTTTCAGTGCAGTCAGAGTTTGTGATCAAGGCCTATGGGGGTGGTGTGGTGGCCTGCAGCAACGGGGAGGAGCTGCCTTGCATCATGTTAGAGCATGCAGTGGAGGGCAGCTTGATCAGCTGGGTAGTGGGGAGGAAGTCAATGCCCGGAGAGCCATGTGTGGGAATGACACCAGCTAGGGCACAGCTGCTGATGTATGGCATTGTGAGGGGTGTATCGAGCTTGCACAATAGGTCCGGCACCTACCATCGGGATCTGAAGGCCAGCAATATTCTCCTGGGCGGGACACCCAGCCATCCTGTGCCCAAGCTTGCTGATTTTGGCACATGCCTAGCCATTGATGACTATTCTATGGATCCGCTCCCTCTCACTCCTGGGTACAGAACGCCAGAGCACCAGCCATGCATGTATCAGGATATGAGGATAGACACCTTTATGCTGGGGCTGCTGCTGCTGGAGATGCGGTTTGGGATGCTGCCCTTTGGGTACTACAGCACTGCAGCAGCTGCCATGCAAGCTCCAGATCTACAGCCTGCTCAGTATCTGGAGGAGCTGCTGGACCCACAAAGCTTCTACAACCAAGGTGACAGCCTTACTGGTAGGGAGAAGCTGCAGGCAGATGAGCTGGAGTTTCTGAAGGTGTGCTTAGAGCCTAATGTTGCAAAGCGGCCCACTGTGGCATGGCTGCTTATTGTTAGCAAGTACCTGGAGGAGTGCAAGTAAGGGCTGTTATGCCACTGCAATGTTCGTTTGTTCCCCAAGCAGCAGGTTGCAAGGTGGTGCCCTGATATGAAAGGTGAGAAAATTGCGGAGTGCGGCCTTTATAGCTCCCTCATCGTTGGGTGAGAAGCATGCTATGGAGCTTGGAGCACTGCAGTAATCAGTTTGTGTGTTGCCTTGGATGTCCCACTGCTGTCAGCTTCTTTGATGCCATTGCTGACATATGTTTACCCTATGGTTTTGATGTGGGCTAACCATTCAAGGAAGGGCACTGAAGGCTGTTGAAAGGCCTCAAGCAGTTTGTAGCAGAGGCTGGGGGAAAGCCCAAAGATAGTGAGGTGTAGACTAAGGCGCATTTCAGCAAGCTACTGCCGCAAGTTTGCGAAGTGCGATGTGGTGCGTTGGTGCTTTCAAGTGGCTGAGTGGTTGGTTAATTCAGCACTACAGCGTGGTGGCAGCCATCGGCTGCTTAGTTATGCTGCCGGCCCCGACCACCATGTGTGATGGCATTGGAGCAGGTTTTGGGTTTTCGGGCTTCAGTTGGTTCCCTTTGGTGTCTACGTTTTTGTATCCCGCTTCAGCTTGTGTGTGGGCAAGTCCATGATCGGTTGTGTGGCTCCATGATTGTGATCCGGCAGGAGTTTTTTGCTTTCTTGTCTTGCATGGGCGAGAAAAAAGCATATTGGATATAATGGTGAAGTTTTGATCAGACAAGAATGGTGACAATAAACATGAGGCTGGAAAGTAAGTAAAGGCGAAGTGTTGCCGGTGCATGTTGTATTGTTCTGCTCAGGTAGCCAGTGCACTGGTTGGTAAAGCAACAGGCGTGTGTTCGGAGGAGTATGCTACTATAGGGGCACTCACATCATCTTTGTGTTGGATTTGGCGGTCTTGTTTGCTGCATTTTTCTGGGTTTGTCTGTTACAGCCAGCAGAAAAACAACAACGCAGCAGCATATACCAGATATTTGCATACAACTTCTGCCAAATTTACTCTCATGATATGTGGAGAATCACAAAGCAGCAGCAGTTCCAGTGTTATGCTTGATATATCTAACATGAAAGGTGAATGAAGATATGAGAAATGCTAAAAGTTAACCTAAAGTGAGATGTTGTCGATGCGCGCAGAGGAGGTCGACACGCCTCTCTGGCTATCATGAAAAGGCTGCTGTCCTATTAATGCTGTTGTAAGACATGAAGGCAAAAGCTGTGGGAGAAGCTGACTTCTGACCCTGATGTTGCTGCAAAATGTCAGATATTGGATGGCAAATCTGATGAGGAGAAGCTGCATAGCATGCTTAATGAAGAGTTCTGGGGTGTAGACGTCGATGAGGAGTCTGGCTTAGTATATGGCCCTTTCAAGCATGCATTTAAGTGTATAGCTAAATATGTTGCAGCTGCTTGGAAGATTAGGAATGCTTATGCTCACCCTTCTGATGTGGCGTGAGGTCCAACCAATGGGGTTTGTTACCAACTATTGCTTGCACCCGGGCTTACAAGCCCTCCTTGCTTTCTTAAGTAGGAGGGAGGCTCTTACCCCCATTGGGGCAGTGGAGATTTTGGGTGATTTTGACCTAGCTGCTGGACCTCATGTTTAGGCATGCATATATTGTCATACATGTCGAAGTTTACCCGTATTCTGTTCCACCTCGCTGCTCTTTGTGACAGCTTGAGGTGCGGGGCCTATGGCACTTATTGCTATGGCATATCATGAAATGTAATAGTAAGACATGAAGGCATCAGGCTACCTGGTATGCTGTTGAGCTGAACATGCTGTCATAGGTGTTAGCTCGTTCAGGCGGGAACTGCCAGTGCTGTCAAGAATACCTCACCGCCATAATGCCAAAAGCAGTTTTACCAAAGAACATATATAGCTGCAGACTAGAGGAACTATAGATAAGCGTAGGGTGGGGCCTGCCCTGTACTTATCTTTTGCTAGGAGCTATGAGTGCTGATCTTCGCCTAGAGTTGTCTTCTCAAACGGTAGCAATGATCACCTGTAGAGCAACGCCAAGCCACAGTCAATCTCTTGAATTGATGGCCCCGTGTTATAGTAGACCCGATAGTGTCCCTGGCTTCCTGTCCTAAGTCTGCCTCACTTGATTTTGTGGCTTTGTTTCTAGTTCTAATTGGCAGCCTCTTCCCAGTTCTGAAGGTATCACTGTTGTAGATGTGCGTCGCATTGACAGTACGGCGGCAGTATATGGTCTGACGGTTCATCCAGGGTTCATACGGAGGGCCCCAGTCACAACTTGTTGACTGTTTGACAGTGCTGCCGGGCCTGCCTGCCAGCTTTCACCCCTAGAGTTCAGACAAAGTCCTGATACAATACAGGTGGTTGCCATTGCTACTGTATGTAGTGCTTTATCGCTGTCCGGCTCGATGGGCCTTTCAGCCACAGGCAGATGGGACTGTTTCCACAACGGCTGGCTGGTGTTGTGTCTGTCTTTAGAATCGAAAAGCACCGGACCAAGACGTATGTTGCATTGAATGGCCAGATTTGGTGACTAGCGTTGTGTCAGTTGCGTGCCCACTGGCAAGGAGCCCAGCCATGCAGGCGGGCGAACTGCCACAGTGCAGCAGAGAGAGCCCTCCCAATTTCACCAGGCTACCAGACAACTGCCTGGAGCTCATAATCAGCAGAGTGATAGATGCATGTTCTCCTGCGGAGATTGCCCAAGCGCTAGCCACATGCAAGAGCCTTCATCGTGCATACTGGTTGCTTGCTGCTTCCAGCAGCAGCAAGAAGATGATCGGTTGGATACTTGAGCACGGACACCCTGAAGCTGCGATGATAAGGCTGCTCAGGATGGGGCTCGCGTAGAAGTCTCCTGCCTTTGCAGCGTTGGCAGCAACTGGTCAAGCGCACAACTTCCTTCACGTGTAAGCTTCAGCAATGTTATCATGCAATCTCCCTGCAAACGAACATGGTTACCTAACTTTGCTCACTCCCTACAGCTGGGCGTCTGATGCCATGAGCACGCTGCACGGGCTAGCCACTGGCAAGGAGTTTGAGAGCCCAGGTGAGACATGGCCCAGCCCAAGCATATACTACGCTCTTCAGAGCGTTGCCATGTTACTGGATTGTCCTCCTGGAATACTATAGGTTATTATGTGCTCCTATGGACAGACAAATGCATCTCACTCTTCTAAGTGCAGATGCACTGTGTGGCTCTATGCATAGAGCTGGTTGCTACTGGTTGCGAAGTCAATCTCCATGCCTGTTTCCATACCCAGTTGGCACTCCATGCAAAGTCCCGGACTGCAGTTCATGCCCATGCTTAGCATAGCTACATCAGTTTTTTTTTATGGTTCTCCACTTCGACTATGAAGTTTAAGCTACTCATTCCTGCAGTTAGCTCACATGTTCAAAACCCAGTCTTGCTTCTGACACCCGCCTTGCCTCCATGCTGCAGACAGCATGTGGCGGTTCCAGGCAGCAGCTGCCTTGGGTATCAACCGCCAAGAGCTTCCAGCAAGCACATATGATCTGAAGGGCCTGTTGCTGGAGGCAAGCATTGCATACCCCCTGCAGCTTCTAGCAGCAGCTCAGGCTGCTGGCTACCAGTTCAGCTCTCAAAGCCTTGCCTTCCTGCTGGCGACATCCGTCAAGACAAGCCGCCCAGCAGCAGTTTCAGCCATCTTGGAGGCTATGCCCGCTACGACATGGATGGTGCGCGTCCTCCAGGAGCCTTTGGCCTTGGCAGCTGAACAAGGCAACATCAAGGCTTTTCAACTCTTGGTCAAAGCAGGTGTGGCAGCAGAAGAGGCAGCAGCAGAAGCAGCTGACGGCAGCAACCCAGGCGTTGAGGCAGCTAGGAGGGGTGGTATGAAGGCTTTCAGGTACACTTTGCAGTGCGCTGTCAAGGCAAACAAGCCAGCCTTAGTGAAGTGGGTGCTGAAGGAGGGGCAGCTTCTTTGGACCCCTGCCTTGCTGAAGCCATTCATCTCAGCCGCCATTGCAGCAGCAGCAGCAACCAGCCTTCAGTACCTTCTAGCCAGCTGCAGCACAGCTTGGCCTCCTCAAGAGCTCTTGGGTTACCTTGCCCCTGCCCTTGCTCACCCTGACAAGGATGCCAAGGCACTTGTGCTGGTGTTGTTGAATGCAGCCGCTGCTTCAGGACAGCAATGGACAGCAGCACAGCTAAACCAGGCTCTGCTACTGGCAGCACAGCAAGGGAAAGTGGGTGCTCTGCGTTCACTGCTGCAGCACTCAGGGGTTGCATGGACTCACCAGCAGCTTCTGCCAGCTATTATGGGGGTTGCAAAAGGCCCGAAAGAGCCTTTCCATAGTAGCCTCAAGGTGCAGCTACCTTTCCAGGTTGAGATGATGGAAGCTCTCCTGGCAGCAGCTGCAGATGAGTGGACAGCAGGGGAGCTTGAACCAGCGCTTACAGCAACAGCACGCAGAGCCAAGGGTGATGTGCTTGAGCAGCAAGTGCTTGCAGCCATCCTTCAGCATCCAGGCACCATGTGGTCAGTGGAGGCGCTCTTGCCAGCATTAGAGGTCATAACAGGGCGTTGCCTCGAAAGAAGCAGCCATGGATATCAGCCTGAGCGCTCCGATTATGATGTCTCCAGGTACTCCAGGTACTGGTCCCTTCCTGCTCGCAGTAGACACTCGTTTAAAGAGATGGTTGCTGATCTGCTAGCTGCTGCTGAGGGTCAGTGGACAGAGCAGCAGCTGGCAGGAAGTGTGGCCTTGGCAACCAAGGAGAAGAACGTAGGGGTGCTGAAGGTCCTTCTGCATCAGATACCTAGGGGGTGGAGGGGGGAACACCTTCTGGCAGCAGTAGAGCTGGCTGCCAAAGGGGCCAGTGACGATTATTTTCAGGCTGCCAAAGGGACCAGTGATGATTATTTCCAGGCTTTTGAAACCATACTCAGCATTCTGCTCAAAGCAGCTAGCGGTTCGTGGACTGCAAAGATGCTTGCTGATGCGCTCGGTGATGCTGCAATCTGCTGCACCCCCGCCGCTGTGAAGGAGCTTCTTGAGCTTGAAGGTGTTCAGTGGACAGCTGTCAGCTTGCACTGTGCAATGGTCAAGGCAGCAGGTAGTGACAAGCTGGAGGCCCTCGAGCTGATACTCCCAATGCCATCAGTTGACTGGCAGGTGGGCCGGGTTCAGACGGTACTAGCAGCAGCAGCCAAGACTTGCTCCTGGAGCTGCTTTTACAAGCTGCTGCAGTCACCTGCAGCAGCATGCCTGAGCAGTGCGGACCTGCAGCAGTTGGTGGATCTGATTGTGAAACCTTCAGTCAGTTACCTGCAGTACCTCGACTGCCCCTTGTTCCATGCCGGTTACAAAGAGTACAACGGTTGTGTGAAGGTGCGGTGCCTTGTGCTGCTGAAGGTACTTGTGCATCCCAACCATGGCGGACTAATTGGGCTCACCGGTACTCTGGCAGTAGCAGCAGCAGCAGGGAATAAGGAGCTGCTTGCACAGCTGCTAGGGCAGCAGGGTTTGGAGTGGACAAAGGCGCAGTTACAGCCAGCAGTCCGAGTAGCTGTAAGAGGCTGCCAGTGGGAGGTTATGGAGCAATTGCTAGCTGTGCCTGAGAGGGGGTGGTCCAGTAGGGACTTGCTGCCTTTGCTGCAAGGCGCACTCGAGGGGGCAAATAGTGAGGGGGTGCGAAAGTTATTAAATATTCCTGAATCTGTGCTTCTGGGGGGATGGAGCGCAGAGGACAAGCTTTCAGCTGTGATACAAGCAGCTGAGCAGACAATCCTCACACCCGAAGGAGCTGACATATTGCAGTGTGTCGGGCAAGTGCTGGCAGCTTCGGTCAATGCTGGATGGAGCGCCCATGAGTTGCAGGAGGTTCTTACCCTAGCAGCAGCATGTCATGAACCCCCTTGGGCCTTTGTGCAGCAGCTGCTGGAATTTCCCACGGCAGCTTGGCGGGGGAGACACATGCACCGAGCAGCCATAAGCATAGCATGTACAAGCCCCGCAAAATGCCCCTGGGATGTGCTTAGATGGATGCTGAGAGTAGAGGATGCTGAGTGGACGGTCGAGCAGCTCGGTCGTGTGTTGGAAGAGCTGCTTGGCACGGCTGGCAGCTACCTGCACTTCGTGGGTCGGGAACAAACAGTAGAGCCCCTCACAAAAGTGGTGTCAGAAATCCGTGCTGTGTCTGGCATTGAGTGGAAGGGGGTACAGCTAGCAACTGCAGCAGAAAAAGCAGCTGTGCACGTCGAGTTCTGGGGTGTGCTAGAGCTGCTGCTGGTGATAGAGGGTGCGGAGTGGACGGGTGAGCAGCTTGGGCGTGTGTTGAAAAATCTGATATGGGCGGCCGGCTGTGACCCTTCCATGTCCTCTGTGATTCGTCAAGTGCAACACCTAGAGATTGTGAGGAAAGTAGTGTCAGAAATCCTTGCTGTGTCTGGCATTGTGTGGAAGGGGGTGCATCTAGCAAACGCAGCAGAGCTAGCAGCTCGGCGCAGCGAACTTGAGGGTGTGCTGGAGCTGCTGATGATGATAGAGGGTGCGGAGTGGACGGGTGAGCAGCTGCTGCCAGTGATGAAAGCTGTGGTGGAAGCTGCTGAATGGGCAGAGCAGCTGCCATTGGTGCTCTGTGCGGGAGAGGATGTGCAGTGGGAGGCTCAGGACCTCGTGGACGCCTTGAAGAAAGCAGTAGCAGCTGAGAAGTGGGTGCTGGCAGAGCAGCTGGTGGCAGCAGGCAGTACAGGAGGGTGGGATGTACTGCAGCTGGCTGAGGCGATTGAGGTAGCAGCAAGGCAGGGGCAAATGCTGCTGGTGGAGCAGCTTTTGGCAGCTCCATCTGTTGGTTGGACAGTCGCTGTGTTGAGGGTAGCAATGGAGGCAGGTGGGGAGAAGCAGCAGTGGCGAGTGCTGCGGCAGCTGCTGGTGGCTGCTGGGAGGGTCCAAGGGTGGGGGTTGGAGGATTTGCGGGGTGTGATGGTAGCTGTGGTAGAAGCTGGGCAGGAGCATTTGGTGCAGTTGGTGCTGGGGGTAGCAGCAGCTTCGGGGGATGTGACATGGCAAGGGGGAGATTTGGATGAACTGGTGGCTGCAGCACAGAGCCGTGGCCATTGGGGTGTGCTGAGGCACATGTTGAGGGCAGCAGCAGCTGCAGTAGGAGGAGAAGGGTGGGCAGAGGCAGTGGTGTGGACGGAGGCGCAAGTGCTGGAGCTGCTTAACACAGCTAGCAGTGCTGGGGTGGTGTGGTTGGTGGGAATGTTGCTGGATGGGACGCGAGCCTGGTTGACAAGGGCCCAGTTGGTTACAGCAGTGACAGCAGCAGCAGGCGCAGGGAGTGGGAGTAGTAGTGTGCTACAGCTGCTGCTGCAGCAGGCACAATGGTGGTCCCTGGCTGAACTGGAGGAGGCAGTGACTGTTGCAGCACAGGTGGGGGATGTGAGGGGCCTGCAGATGCTGGTATCAGCTATGGGTTTGATTATGATGGGGGTTCACTGGCAACCTGGCCATGCTGCAGGAATGATGGGTTAAGGAAAGTAGTAGTGAGCTGCAAGAGTGGCTGCGGATTGTGTTGGGCATTCTGCTGTGAGTGTTGCACAGCAGTTTTCATTTATTAGTCCAACAGCAGCAGCAACCAGGGAAGCATGTGCATGATGGCAGCATACCAGCATGCCTACTGTGCGTAGAGATTAAAGACAGAATTTTGTGGACCAGATAGTGTGCATGAGAGTGGTAGCAACAGAAGGCGGTTCTGTGTTTGCTTCGGAGTCAGATCATTCTGGTAATTTGTCTGCTGACGAACGTATTATGGTTACAGTCTCCTAGCTGGTTACCCGCTTGGGTATCACCATCAGGTTCATGGTAGCCTGGATTCTGTGTGATCTGGCCGTCCATTCATTCCGTGGTGAACTGTCTGATGCCGAGGCACTGGTGTATTGCAGTCTCTTTAGTTGGGCACATACTTTGGTACTACTATTGGTCGGTGGTCTGGAATCCACGCGATCTGTGGATCTCACCATGCGATGGTGTCTTTGGTCGTTTCGACCTAGCAGCCCTCTTGCGGTTGCCACATGTTATAAGGTTTGTTTTGTTTGTATGTGTGCACTGTCATGCAAGGCGGTTTAAAAACAGGAGTTCTTCGGTGTGAGGGCTAGGTTCGGGCGTGTTCACGTGCACGTCAGTGAACGTTACCGTACATCTGGCGAGAGGACCAACTGTTCACTGAGAGCTGCAGAGCGAGGGAACTGTTAGGAAACATACGATTATGCACCGTGGGCTGTTTCTACCCCCCCGACTGTTAAGGGGCCGAGAGGGCCTAGCTGTGTTCAGGTGCACTCTTAAGAGTTACGCCTTGTGTGGGCTCACACTCGGTACACGGATCCCTGATCACGCGCCCGCTACCTCACTTGACTATATTGCGATCCGATTACATCTCAGGGGTAGCTTGGAAAAGCCGATCCCTGCCGTGCCACGCCACTACGATGGTCAAGTAGTTCATTGTCAACTGGGTCGGCTACAACCGCGCCTCCGAGGCACCAATGGCGAACCTGAATTCTAGAGAGTACTCGACCTCTTAAAGTTATGCAAAGCAAGCAGTATATCGGAAACAACTCCATACTATCCACTACATAGGCCCCATCCTGTCAGCCCATGCACTATATCAATGTGTCGAATGCACCTCAGGTCCTTCGCAGGCAAACACACATGTAGGACGCCTAGGTGGGCCAAATACACCAGCACAAACGTACGACACATAGACTCCGGCTATAAACTTGCCTGGAGACCCCAGCGCATATGTAACTCAAACCATAACTGAGCGACAAGTACACTCAACTGTGGCAGACAGACTCCACATAAACGTGGCAGCATGCTGCCTCCACAACACTGCAGGAAGAGTAAGCTGCTGGTCTCAAACAGTTCGGGACTGGCAGCTTGCTTGAGGCAAGCCGCATAATACAGGCCTAAGACCCCACCCCATACTGTCAGTTCATAACCCTTGAGGCAGCGTGCTCCATCTTGCTCGTGCACCGCAGAACCACATACCAATCATATACAGACACCATCAGCAAAGTCTCAAGCACCTCTATATGCCTTGTTTGAATATGAAGAGGGCCCAGCCCAACAAAACCTGCTTGTTCTGCCGCCACCTATCCTGCACTGCTCGTTCCACCTGCCTGACACTGCATGGCCCCATGCATACAAAGCATGACACCATATATGCACTATGCAGAAACTTCCATTACATGCCTCCAACCAGCTGCATTATGTCCAGCCAATACGTGCCTCCAACCAGCTGCAGAGGCTCTGGCCGTGTATCTGCCTGAGTGCTGACCCACCAAGCACAACTACAACATTCCTGCAGTATGCAGGAACTTCCATGACATGTCCAGATAAAAAGATACACCCAATAAAAACAGCCTTCGCTTGCAACAAACGAGGTGAGCTTGAGACCTTCCTGCAAGGTGTGATGCCTCAACCAAGCGGTTTGGCTGCAGAAGTGACAGTCAACTATTATTCTGGAGACAGATGCTGCACATACAAGATGGACCAAAGCACTACTACAGTTCCAATGGCATGCCATAGCCGCAGACACATGGCTCGATAGAGACAACCAAGCCTATATGGTCTCCAGAACTGTGATGCAGAATGACAATCAACTTGCACATCTCCTGGCAGATTCTTAACTGTTGCACATGCATGCAATGGTAAAGATACTACCCTGGTAACGGCTATTACAAGGGTCCCCTTCTGAACTTCCCCCTCCCAACCCTGACCATGACCATCCGCACCAGCAGTACAATCAGAAAGCGCTAGCTGTATTGGCAGAACCAAAACCTCTGGAGGTATGCAGGCGCTGGTCTAATTTTAGTGTTCAGTATCTCTATTATATCTCCTCGATGTGATCATGACCTAGAACACTACAATTAGAAAAGTCCCATGCACAAGCACACATTTTCACCGCCACCATGACCATCAGCTGCAGTAGCCAACAGTAATGCTGCATCAACCTCTGCTAAACACTGTTCCAGCATACACACATGCAGGCCTAACAGGCCTGTGGCATGCACTAAACCTTTTGTATTGTTGGATATCACCACCACCACTGTTTCCAGCAGTAGCAGCAGCAGGACTGCGTGCGTCACTGCCATATGTACCTGCTCAAACACAACTGCTTCAGGCAGATCCAAAAACCCCGCAGCAAGAGCTCACTACCCATTGCCACATGGCAGTGAGGTGAAACCCCCCGCATTCTTTCATGAGCATTATACTACCTGCTCCATTCCGAACATAGTTGCAACATGATTTCCTAACCCGTGCCATGGTGCCCAGGTAGTTTGCTGTAAAGTCCCAGCCACCAAATGTCTCCAAAGAAGTGGGTTTTATCCAACCCCTGAACCTGGGTTCTTGAGGGTACTCAACCTAATAAAGCCATGAAAAGCAAGCAGTATATGGGAGCAACCCCATACATCCAATGCATAGCCGCCCCCATGCTGTCAGTCCATGCACTAGATAGGACGCCCAGGTGGGCCACCTTCCACCAGCACAAACATACCCGGACTCCGGCTAACTTACTTGGAGACCCCAGCGCAACTATAACAGCATTTGTGAGCGACAAGTAAATGAACTCAGCTGTGGCAGAGTGACTCCCCATAAAGACGACAGCATGCCTCCACCACATTGCAAGAAGAGTAAGCTGCTGCTCTCAAACAGTTCGGGACTGGCAGCTTGCTTGAGGCCTAAGATCCCACACACATTGTCAGTACACACCCTTGAGGCATCTTGCGCCAGCTGGCCCGTGCACCAGAACCAGATAGCAACGATACACATAAACTGTCTGCAGACGACATTGCTAAAGACGTTGCTTGGATCCTGTTAGGATAGCCCAGCCCAACAACAACAGCACTGCTGGTTCCGCCTCCCTGCACAGCTGCATGCCCTATACATGCAAAGCACGACAATATCCATGCACCACGCATAAGCTTCCATTAGCTTTCCAGCCAATAAATGACACCTAAGTGACGCCAACAAGTCAAGCCAAGCCATTGCTTGCAACAACCGAGAGAGCCTGAGACCTGCCAACCAGGTGTGCTGCCTGAAATGACAAGGTAACCCGGCTGCAAGAGTAACAGTATTACCCACTTGGGGGTTGACAGTCAATACCTACACAAGATGGACAAACGCACTGTTGCACCTCATGGCATTGATGCCATAGCCAAAGTGCCATAAGCCCCGCACCTTCAGCTGTGACTAATAACAGAAATGGATCGGGTATGCAGACATTTGTAGATAACATTTAATTTATTTGACCATGTGGTCAAGCGGCACCTGGGGGAAATCCACCCTAGACCTGCCTGCCCCAATGGACCAACCTACTACCTAGCACCCATGTACCACAACCAGATCCCTAGGGGAATGACATGGTAACACCACAAATTGGTAGAGGCAGTGAGCCCCCCTCTTATCATTACTACAGTTCATAATATTCATAGCAAACAGTGCCAGAGGCCCCACACCTCAAGCTGTTACAACTACAGCAAGGCGGAACATGATACGGGTTGTCTTCGGGATGCAACCAGAAATAGTAACGACATATTTAAAAAATTGAATAGTCCTCTACTGCTAGCTTCATCCCTCTATCATGCTGGACAAAGCAAGACTGCCTCTCCAATTTTAAAGAGTCAGTGGGCAGTGAGGCGGAAATCTACCCGCTCATTTGGTCATGCTGCCGCAGGCCAATCCCACCCCCTATGCAGGACTTAGCCAGACACCCAGTGCAGGACTTAGCCAGACACCCAGTGCAATGGAGGAGCCATTTTCAACACCACAGCAATAACTCGCCATGACATGTGCGCTTCATGAACACAGCTGCATCCTAATCCTCAGTCGTTGGCCTGTGATACCATGTTACATATTATATTTAAGCTCGCACCACCATGAGCGGCGTATAACTAAGGAAGTAGGCATGTGATACCACAGCATCACCCAGATATGCTAGTTCCATCATCAACTCTTGTACATGATTCACCGTACCGGTTCAACCCTTGAGTGATCAACAATTCCATTGCCATTACAGAGTGACAAGAATGTGCCACCTTAGACTGCGGCCTGTTTGGCACTACCTGGTTCTGCCTACGGCTGCCATTCCACATTGAGGCTGCCACACAGTGCGGTGCTGCACTAGCCTCTGGGTCATGATGACCTACAGTACCACATGGCGTTCTTCCGGCCCATGCACCCCACCTTGCCTCCACACCCGCCACTAGACTCTGCTGCCTCGTCACCATGCTGGCACCTGCTGCAGCTTCAATCCGCCAGCCAGCTCAACATCCTTGCAAGAACACACTTCCCACAACGAACTACTAAGCTGCTGAGCCCAAGACATGTAAGGTCCCTGGCTAAACCAGAGTGCTGTGCTAGCTTCTGTAACAACATGCAAGGTAGGGCCAATAAGACAGCATGCATGCACCACTAGCGCAGGAGAGGTCATTGGCACTGGAGACCAGATGCGATCATCTAGGGCTTAGCTTAGACTACACCATATACGTGATCAAAGGTAAGTACTGTACATGAGTGCTTAATGAGTGCCTCAGATGCCCACAGACTGTTGGTGCTCACAGCAGGCAGCTCCATACAAGCACCATGCAAACTCAAACTCACATGGAAGACCCCAAGCCAGCTGGGGCCCTAAAACCCCCGCAACTCCCCCTCTCCTCCAAAACCCCAAACCCTCACAATTCTTGATGGTGGGCACAGGGGTATAGGCGGCCTTTCCCTTGACCTCTGAGCCAAATCTTGCCTTGACCTCTGAGCCAAATCTTGGACGACCCCAAGTTCTATGATGGGGCTCAGGACTTGCATAGCCTGGCCTCACGTCCCTTGGTTCAAGCTTAGCTGGCATAATGGTAATTCTATGTGAAGGTGCAGTTGCCTAGCTCAAGTACTACATAACACAACGGCAGGCAGCCACACCGCTGATAAATGGAACTCCTGCACAGCAGAGGACAACAGCAATACGCCATGCACCCGTGCCCATGCACGCACTCTTCATCGCAAAGACAATAGTGGTCCTGGCCTGTCTAGACACTGTACACGAAGGCTCATCATACACCTTATAAAGCCACAGCATAACATGGTACTAGCCACACGCATCTCCACAGCCTGGGACACTCCAAATGCCTGACAGCCACTCCATTTTAACCTCCTTTATTAGCCAGTGTGCAAAGAACAGAACATGACTGGCAGCAGATATTTGTGGACAACAACTACCAGGGACAGGAGACCCCAGAAAGACCGAACAGAGTCCTGCCAGCAGCATTTTCAAAGCAGCTGTTGTTCCCATTGAAGTCCCTTCACTGACAGAACTGCAACCCTCTGCTGCCATGCACCACCAGTTTGATGCAGACAAGGAAAGTACTACACATGTGCTTCAGTTGCCACAGACACTTATGACTAGCTGATCTGGCTACGTGCTATCTCAGTGCTTCATTCCTTGCTGCCTTGCCTGGACCTCCAAAAAGCACTCGTGCAGCTGCATTAGGAGCGTTGCAGAATGTAACACAGAGGGTCCCCCTGCCTGGCGTGAAACTAGCAACGTAAACTACCTGATAGCCGCAAGAGCAAGGGCTGCTTAGTAAATTCACAAGGTAGTAGTACTCCTAAAGCATGTGCAAGATAACACCACACAGACAACCTCTCTCAGCAAATAGTGATAGCACTCCAATAGCAATCTGATTCGATTTTATATAGCGACCTAACTGATAGCAAGGGCAACTGAGTATAGAGCTTTGATACCAAACCAATATCAGCCATGCCCTGGGAGCTCCATATGTGGACGGACCGGCTCCAAACCTATGTTGTGCAACCTGGAAAGTACAGACCAACAGTAGTGGCGATCCCAGGAGTCGTGCTTTCAACCACCTTCAATCAAAAAACCCTTTCTGGTTGCAGTTCCATTGTAATTGCATGCCGGTGATCCCTAACCGACCCGGACTGACCAGTCTGATAGAGCTAGGACGCCTACTTGTTAGCCCCTGCCGCAAAGAACAAACATATGCACTCCTTTAACCCATGGGCTGCCCTTGGATCCCTCCTCCCATGTGCCAGTGCTGTTCCCTGCTGCTGGTACTGTATGGCAAGTGTGATCCCCAGCACCCAGCCATCCTATACCCACATCATCCGCAGTGCCTGCTGTTGCACTAGCATCTAAAGGTAGTGCCTCCGGCGAAGCTAGTGCTGCTGCCCTGTGCTCGGCACCACTGGGACTCCCACTATGAGCTACGTCAGCTGGTGTGCCCTTAGTGAGCAGGCATGTCCCAGTTGCCCCTGGGTAAAGATCCACCCCAGCCTCCTGCAGGAAGCTACCACTAGCACCAGTGCTACAGGCAGAGACCAACCCATCGGGTGCTGCTGGTAGACCGCCCGGCTGCAGTCCTGTCAAAAACTCCGCTGGCAGTTCTTCAATCGACCTCCATGGCAACTGACACTGGGAGCTGGATACCAGATGACTGTCTGCCTCAACCGTCACGCCTGTCAGGGAAGCAGATGCTGGAGCGGTTGCATCAGCGGTTCCATTTGTAGGTAAGGCCTGGGGGGTTAACGAGGCACATCTGTAGCATGCGCAGAAAACTTTCTGGTGGTCAAAGGGTGCGGAGGAGTAGTGGCGAGGATCTTCGGTTGACACATGGCAGGCGCCTGCTGATTCACCAGCTTCTGCATAACCTGCGCAAACGGATAGGGCACATGGGATAATATCATAAATATGGACCTTCTTGGGAATACAGTTGGCAGTCGCTAGACACTGAGTGGGACTCTAGGCAGAAATTTCCCCTCTCCCTGGGGTTCATGTGTTTAAAGGATACTACATTTTGAGGTTTAGAGTTATGGTTTAGTTTAGGGTTAAAGATCAGGTTAGGGTTTAGGGTTACCCTCACCCCTAAACCTGTGCCTAATTAGCCATTCTCCCTCTCTTGTCTGCGGGCTCATATACCTGGTCTGATGACCAATCCAGTTTGCTAACAACCATCATCGCAAACACAAGCAATATGGCTAATCAATGTTTAATCACATTCAGTCACTGCGGATGCATGGATGGCCTCCCCTTCAAATCTCATCTCTTCATTCACCATGCATGTTACATACATAAACATGGCCTCCCCCTTTAGGAAGCATCCTTAAGGATGTCTAAGGTACGGCAAAGGGGCAGCAGAAGGATGCTCCGCTTACACAGTGTTCAACTGCATGATAGTCGATGCCAATTCTAATAAGCCGATGAGTTTCCTCTCCCTTAAGTGAAGGCCCCCTTGTGCAGTTGCCCCAGACAAGCCAGCTTGTAAAGGTACCGTACATAGCAAGAGACTCCCACTTGCCTGGATACACATGGCTAGTATGCATGGTGCTGGGCCGGCCACTGTCAAGCCCTGGTTGGTTAGAAGGCTGCAGCAAGGCAGCATCAGCATAACAGAGTGTCACCCATCCTGCTGCAGTGCCAATACCAATAGGCGTCATATTGATTTTGTGGCAGAGGGCTGTGCAACTGCTCCCTCCTGCACCTGCTGCATTGCCGCTTGCTCCTGCTCCTGTTGCACCTGCTGCATTGGTTGCTCCTGCTCCTGCTGCTGCTCCTGATGTTGCTGCTGCTGCTGTTGCTGCCACTGCTGCTGTGACAGCAACATTACTAGGAGCAACATCACCCCCTGTAACACCTGGGGGCCTCTGTACCAGCTTCACGATAGGAAAGGTGACGTGTTCTGCAAGTGGGCATTGCATAGATGTTGCAAGTCAGTACTGGTTCTCTACTTGGCTGCAGGAGGGTTTAGTGTTTAGGGTATGCTACGGCTGGCTGCAGGAGGGCAGAAGGGTTTAGGGTACGACTGGCTGCAGGAGGGCAGCAGCAGGTTCCTCACTAAGTAGGCCTACTAGGCACGCCACACATGGTGTGTCAATCAATCAATCAATCACATGGTGTGTGAGTGGATGTAACTGTGTAATGAGGACAGGCGTTAGTCTCAGCAGGCAACAGAATCAGCCGTGCGTCTAGTTTAGGGTTTAGGGCTTAGGGTAAACCCTAGTCTCAGCAGGCGACAGAATCAGCTTGAGCCTAGTTTAGGGTTTAGGGGTTTTGGGTTTAGGGTACAAACAAACAAACAAACAAAAGGTGTGAGACACTGAGACAAATCAGCGTGAGCCACGCTTTAAAACAGCATAACACGGCATAAACAGTGAACTACACTTCCAGACTCTAGTGACCCCAATTAAATAGCCCAACATCGACAACAACCTGACATCTCCTACAGCAAAACCCGTACTGCCCTGAAAAGCCTGGGGTTTTGCGTCCTCACCAGGCCTGCACAGTCGGCCCCCAAAAGTCAGCAAACTCTCTGGAGCAAGGCTCCTCCTTTGCTCACAAGTAGTGCACCGTCGACAAGAGGCCGGAAGGGCAGATAAGTAACAAACAAGAAAACAATATGGTTAACAATGATTACATGCTTACCGAATCCCAGGCAAATCCATTCCCTTGCCCCAGTTTGCACTCACCATTCTTTTGACTGATCAAATGCTCTGCTGCTCCAGGTGCTGGTTGCGGGGTTGGTAGAATGGCCACAGGCCGCTGAACCGCAAGCACTGCCCCTGGCAAAGCTGGGAGCTGGAATAATCCAGTGGCCGCGCTTCTGTTTACACAGCAGAGTGTACGCGCTGCTGAAGTTAGCGATTCGGAGACGTTGTAGCAACCTGTTTTGGACCAAGTTTTGGGCAGGGGGAGCCCCCAATCCCACTTGGCTTCTTTGTTATTCAAAAGAGTCTTCAGCTTCCCGGCAGCAGCCAACACTATCTCAAAGGTGAGCTTGGGCGTAAACATGACATACACACGCACAAGCGACGTTGCTGGGTCGTCTGGTTTATCACCATCACTATCACTGACTCTGACTGGGGCAGGGCAGGACACACAGGCAGCATTAATATTCTCCGGTCGAATAGAGGCATTCAAATCCACACGAGCTTCTATCGCTGGCCCTGCTTCAAGCAAACCCGCCCAGCCCTCATGGAAGGGGTCCCCTTGTTCATTATATATGGACACGCCTAGGCTTACATACGGCTTAACAGCTACCGCAGCGCCCACAGAGCATTCCATGCCCTTGGTTTCAACGTCTCTGAAGAGAGTTGGGTCCCCAGGGTCTGGCCTGTTTGGCTCGAAGATGAGGCCAGCGCTTCTGGTGTAGCCTACCTCCACCTTCATGCTTACACTTTGCTGCAGGCCCACTCCTAGCTTCACACCCATGGACTTGCCAACAGAGACCATGCCCTTTACACCAAACCTCAGGCCTACAAGAGCAACAGGTATGCGAAGATACGGAGGCCATGGCAGCACGATATAGATTGGCCTTGTTAACTTCGGCTTTGATTTGTACAGATCAACAAAATCTTCCTGGGCGTTCCAGCCTATGTTAGCAGTGCAGGTGATGTTAACACGGGCCCCATACGTGAACGTTCCTGTAAGCCCAGACATGACCTTTTCAGGGATCGGAAACTTATAATCAATCTCAAGAGGCAAAGGGCCAGTCTGAAACCTCAGAATTGGGGCAAAGGACACTTGCAGCCCGGACATGTTGACCAACTTCACTTCTAACAGATTTCCAATGTCAAGGTCTACCAATGAGCTTGGGCTTATCTCAGCGGGATATTCAGGAATGCTGCTAGCAGGGATGTTGCTGCTGGCGTTTAGCAGCTGCTGTTCTTGTGGTGCGGCTGCCCCAGCTGCAGATAGTGCGGTGGACATATGCCCAAAGCTAGTGCTGCGCTTGACATCCAAGCTCGCTGTTGCAGCCAGGAATGCATCATCGAGCTCCCCAGGGTCCTGCACAACAATATCGCCCGCACCACCTTGCCAGGATACAGTACTTGATCCAGTCAGCTTTGCATAGTTGAGCTCCTCAAAAACATCCGCTCCTGTTGCAGGCTCAGTTTCCAGGATTATGGATCCCCAGGGCCCTGCTGGGGGAACCACCCGGCGCACTTTCCTCATCAACACAGCGCAGGGAAGCTCAGAGGGGGAAAGCGCAGCACCGGAATACGCTGCTTTGCCCGAGCTGCCTGGGGCCATGGCAGGAATCCCGACTAATACCTGACCAGCAGAGATACCAATGCTCTTACCAGCAGGGATCTTGAGCGAGAGGCTGCTACGGCTACAGGCCGTGATTGTGGCTGAGGGGTGCAGCAGCTTCACAACACGTGGCTGGAAGGCCAGGCCTGCAGCATCAGAATAAACACATTAACGATATTACATTCATTATTACATATTTTTGATTGTTTACATTAATAATAATACATTTAATAGAAGAGCAAAACAGGACACAATGCAGATTGCAGGCCTTCCTAGTGTTGCAGGCTGGCCGGCTGCGCTCCTGTTACTGATGCAAAAAGTCATTCCCAATTGTTAAACTGTATGTATATGTGGCCTTTGTCACTACAGGGACCAAATGGTCAATTCAGATTTTAAGCCCGCCTACAGCACTTTAATCCCAGAAATCGGCCTTCCAACGTATTGAAGTACGCTAGTGCGCGTCTCTGCAAAGTGCAGTGATGCGCAAGGTGACTTATAGGTAGGTATTCACGTTGACCACAGACCACAGATGACTCATAGGCAGGTATTTGCGTTGATCACGCATGCCCTAAAAAGCACCCACATTGATGCACAATGTAAATGATCCTCCTCGTGCCAGGTCAAAACACCTATGGCATCTCTCTCTATCCCAGTCCATAGGGGGCCTTGGTTGGCTAAATGTCACCCCGCCATAGACTCTGTGCCTTGCGCCACAAGGCCCCCCCTTGCTAGTTGTCGGAGTGGAATCACGTGAGTACAGCATGACAACTACGTTCGTTTCAGGCTGAGCGGCGTACAGTGTAGGAAGTAGCCTCATGAGCGCAACCCCACACTGGGTGGTGCTTGATACAGTGCATGCAGAGCGGGTTTCTTTCATTGCTGGCCCTGCATGAAGTTCATATGTCCCTGGTCCAGTGCCAGCAGCTACAGCAGCTGCTACTGATTACCCGATTAGAGCTACTTGTACCTGGTGTTGGTATGGAAGGGGGGTCAATGGTGGGTGAAGTCTCTCCAATGGGCATCAGCTCTGCAATCACATTTGGCATGCAGGCAGAGGAGGAAGTAAGCCAACTAAACCCTTAAGGTTTAAACCCTAAACCTTAGGAGTCGCTGTGTGCTCCACATACCACCCTGACTGAGTTTGTGCTCAGCTCAAATGCATACTCAAACGCAGCTAGTGTTAGGTCAATCCAAGCATTTCAGGAGGTGGAACAAGGGCAGCCCCCGAGCCTGAGGAGTACAGAGAGACTGCAAGGTCCTAGATACAGCCAACCTAGATTGTAAGGAAGGTATGCAGACCCAATGGCTCTGACCATATGGTGCATTTTTAGTACATTTGCGCTCCACCTTTCACCATGTTGGGCCAAGACAGGCAGACACCATTCAAATATACACATTGGCAGGCTCTGGGTGCAGTAATGCTTAGCCCCTGCTAGCACTTGTTGCATTTGCAGCATGCATGAAGCTTCTCACCCGTGCAATCGAGCATAGATGCTTTACCAGCCATGGTTGTTGTCCAGCCGGAGGGGCAAGGGGAGCAGGTAATGGACGCCTTGGCGCCTCCAGGAGAATAGTAACCAGGGCTGCAGACCTCACACCTGCCGGCAGCCACCGCGCCGTAGCCTAAATCACAAGCTGCATGAACCAAAGCAGACGGTTAGGGTTTAGGGTTTAGGTAAACCCTAAACCCTAAATCACAAGCTGCATGAACCAAAGCAGAGGGTCAGCAATGCCAAGTCAACCACCATATGTAGTGCTGACTGCCTATAGTACTGGGCCTCTTGCTCAGTTGTGTACCTTCAGTTGTGATTGTCCCCATGTGTGGTGCTTGCAGTGGCAGAGTCATTCACCTGTTGCTATCCCCCTCTGCAGCTGACACTGTGCCATGAGGCCTTGGTCCTGTCAGGGTATGGCCTTACTAACAGCATGCACAATAGTTAGAAAACAGAGGCTAGTCCCGCTTCCTGCAGTCCCATGATAGTGCATGAAGGCTAGCGGCCTGCCAACTCGCAGCTGAATGAGCTATTTCCATTACCGTCCGTGAACACATCCCAGCTTGCTACGTGTCATAGGCGCTGACCAACTGGTTAAAGCAGCACATTTTGCCCATAAGAGCAGCCCAATCTACCTTAAACCCTAAACCCTAAAAACATCTAAACCCTAAAGCATCTAAACCCCCCAAAGCCTACTCCGGCCCACACATACCATTGCAGGATGTGGCCGCAGTACCGGTGGTGGAGTATCCCTTGCCGCATGCATAGCATGTTGTAGAAGCACCAAACTCCAAGTATGTCCCCTTGCTGCACGGTAGGCACGCCTGCCGTGACTCTGTCAAGTGATACCCTGGCCTGCAGTAATCACACAACCATGTGCTCCTCGTGTACCACGATGGTGAGGTGCAGTGGCACCTGCTGCAGTCCAAAATCTGGCTGCACTTGATGGAGTAGGACTGGTAGGAGGGTACGAAGGGACGCCTGGGGATGAAGGCAGGAGGGCCATGATGCGGGAATTGGAAGGCAGGAGGGCGATGATGGAATCGGAAAGCAGGAAGCCACCAAGTTGCGGTGCCTGCACTGTCATTGCCACTGTCAGGAGGGGCAGGGGAAGCATCCGCTACAGCGGCAGCAGGAGCACTGTTGTTGATGGCATGCGTGCCATTCTCCTCAGCAGCTCCTGTGTCAATCCTCCCGAGGCATAGAAAAAGCAGAGCAAGGAGCTTGAGATGCCACATGGCTCTGCTTGTGGCTGGCTGCTTTGTGTATTGCCAGTCACCGTGACCCTGATATCATATCTATCAAATCTGTAGCTTGCAATCCTTGCAAGGAACGTGGGACAGCCTGCAGGCATGCACAAGCACCGCAACTTAATGCATCAATCAAGCATTTCAAGGCAATCTGCAGTTGCCACTGGGTACGCTGCCCTATGCATGCGAGTACAATCGGGCTTGTGAGGATGGAGCCTGCATGCATGATGATGAGAGGCACGTCGGCATATGCTAGCTGCTCATTGCTCATACCGCCGGCAGCATGAGGTCAAATGGGTGGGCTTACGCTTTGCTACTTCGAAATGCTGGCTGAGTATTGCAACTGTTCTCGCCCAGGCTGGCACCCAGACTGCAGATTTGTCCTCACCTGGACTAATCCTCGACTGTTGCTGAAAGAGGGCCCAAGCCAGCCTGTCCAGTCGGAGTTATTGCACCAAGAGAACAGGCGTCTGTAACGTGTACCCACGTGTGGAGTACATGCAAGTTGTCAGGGGTTGTGGACCCACACGGCAGCACTTCCGACATTCTTCCGACACTGTTACTTCCGACACATCGTGTGTACCCAAACTCGTTGGCTTCGAGCGTCAATTGTTAGTTATAGAAGCTTTAGATACATACGGTAGCAGAGTATCTGCGTATGTAGAAAACCTGCTAGCCAGACGGGAAAACTGAACTCGAGGCTCTGGGGTGGAGTGCAGGGGTTTAGAGGCACACTTCTGACTCTGGGGTGGAGTGCGAGTCGGGTCACTACAGCGTAAAGACGTTTACTACAGGCGATGAGGAGCTTAACAGCACTTAGACAGCTTTAGCAGATGCTAGCGAAGCAGGCAGCCAAACCTGAGGCCGATGGCTCTTTTTAGGCAATTGGGTTCTTACCCAGCCTTGGCCACGCATCTTCGCCCGTGCCGTGGTGGCTCCCTTTGTCCACACACTATTCCGGCGCGAAACGCATGGTGCGGAATCCTTCCGTGCAGTTCTACTCGCACTTATCAAGATTACGAGTCTGCACGGTACGGCGTGTAGGGGAGAGGTCCTGTGGCCGCTCCTTCATGGAGAGAGAGTCACAGTAGTACTGCAGTTGAACAGCTCGAAGCATCCGTACGGCACCTAGATGGAACTGTATGGGCGGGCGGTAGGCCGGCTTATAAAGCTGAGAAAGCACGTAGTGGACGGTTCTAGGACCCGCGCAGACGGCTGACAGTGAACGGAGTTCGGAGGCACATCATACCCGAATCTCCCTTTGACCGGTACCGCGAGTGGGAAGAGTACAGTTGGTTGCAAAAGTTTTGGCCCAAAACTCAGATTTTGTTAGGAAATGGTCTGCTTCTGTGAAATGGCATGGCCGTTCATTGCTCTCTTGCATGTGCAGCTTCTGTATGAGGTCCAGGTTGTCACCAATGGGTGCGGTCAGCATCTCTGTTGCTCTGTGTTGCTTGGCTGCTGAGAAAAGCAGGGGTCTTGCAAGGGAGACAGCGGAGGCATTTTTGCTGCTTTTTAAGGGGGTAAATGCTGAGAACTGCCAGCAGGCACAGGTGCCCTTTCTTTACTGTTTAGGGGCAGTAGCATATAGACCAGGTGTGAAGCAGGTGCAGGGGCTATACCAGTTCAATGGCAGGGCAGGTGGGGGTAGGCAGGGCATGCGAGAAGTTGGGGCAAGTGCAAGGCTGAGCTGAGAGGGCTGTGGAAGGGGAGCAGATGGGGTGTGGGGCTGGCAACCACAAGAGGGGCAGAGGTGGAAGGGGAGAGCCAGGTTAAAAAAAGCAGGAGGGCTATAGGAACAGGGGGGAGGCTTGCTGGTCTGCGTCTGCGGCTAAGGCTAAGGCTGGCTGGCTGGCTTTTATATAGTATATTTATAGGGCACGCCCGGGGCTCGAACTCGGGACGTCTCGCGTGCGAGGCTACTTGTGGTACCACTTGGGCATACTAACTGCAGCACATTGATGCTCTGCCTGTTTACTTTCTTAAACATAAATGGTTGTAAATCAGGTCTTGCTGCTGCTGCTTAAACCCCAGCCTTATGTTCCGGCCAAAACTTTTGCAACCAACTGTGGACATTGGTTCTGCTGCTGCTGTTTGACAGAGGCAAGGGCTTTGGCTTGGGGCAGGGCTGGTTTAAGGTACCAGGGGCTGGACCTATGCAACAGTCACAGCCAGGGTGAATAAATTGTTGCATGTGCTGGCAACCCATGACGGGGGCCCTTCCTACCCCTACCCTCACCAGCTGCAGCAGTACACTAAGCAAATACCAACAACTGAGATACCTTGACTTGCACACTTCCCCTGGTAGCACATGCCATAGGACATTACAGCTGGAGCAGGGGCTGTCTCTGAAGCTGCCTGTGCCATGCGGAATACCCAAAGGGCATATCTGGCGCCCCCAAAGCAGGGTATACCCCCAGCACATGTAGCGAGCTGCTGTTCTCTGCAGGTGGAGCATGATTGGCATAGCCGATGTGGTATTGTAGAAAGGGGGAGCGGTGCTGAATAAAAACATATGCTTTGAGGAGGTTGTTGAGAGATCTGCTAGCACTATCATGGCAAGATCTGGTGGAAAGTGTTAAAACAGCAGTAGCAAGGGCACGTCGGGTCTAGAAGGTGGTGCTGCACCGAAGGGATATGCGTAACATGTCTTGTTTTACAACAAGCCTGGCCCAGTGAACAACTCTGTGGTATGCTAGACCTTGTTTCAAGCAGTGACAGGTGACAAAGAAAACAGTCCTCCAAAGTGGTGGTGACAGCGTGGGTGACAGCCTTGCAGCATAGGCCCGTCTCGCCCGCCGCTGATTGCAGCATGTAGAAGGAAGCTTCCTACCATCAAACTGGCATGCAAAGCACACCAGCTTCTGTTAATACTGAATCCTTGGCAGTGACCTTGAAGCTTATGGTAAGATTGCCAGAAGCAGGGCCCCTCCAGCAGGGGTAGCATCCATGTTGAAAACCACACTTTTTGCTGCCTGTAGCAATGCTCAGCATTGCAGGGATAGCTAATGTGGGGCCTGCTGTGCAGAGCATGCATGACTGCAGCTAGTGACATGGTACTGTAAAGCCAAGGAAAGCTTGCTGATAAATGGGAGAAGTTCCATTCCATGCACCCTAACTCAGGTGACCACAGGGGCGTACCCACTTTTGACCAAAATCTGAAAAGTCAGCTCAAGCACTTTCTCAATGCGGTTGCGGTTGCCACCAATTTAGCACAGCAGGCAATAATTGCATCAACAAGTTCTTTGCAACAGGCTAGACACAGCTGTTATCTCTGCTTGCACTTGAGGAAACATGAGGTGCAAACATTGGACACTGTGGACATTGGTTCTGCTGCTGCTGTTTGACAGAGGCAAGGGCTTTGGCTTGGGGCAGGGCTGGTTTAAGGTACCAGGGGCTGGACCTATGCAACAGTCACAGCCAGGGTGAATAAATTGTTGCATGTGCTGGCAACCCATGACGGGGGCCCTTCCTACCCCTACCCTCACCAGCTGCAGCAGTACACTAAGCAAATACCAACAACTGAGATACCTTGACTTGCACACTTCCCCTGGTAGCACATGCCATAGGACATTACAGCTGGAGCAGGGGCTGTCTCTGAAGCTGCCTGTGCCATGCGGAATACCCAAAGGGCATATCTGGCGCCCCCAAAGCAGGGTATACCCCCAGCACATGTAGCGAGCTGCTGTTCTCTGCAGGTGGAGCATGATTGGCATAGCCGATGTGGTATTGTAGAAAGGGGGAGCGGTGCTGAATAAAAACATATGCTTTGAGGAGGTTGTTGAGAGATCTGCTAGCACTATCATGGCAAGATCTGGTGGAAAGTGTTAAAACAGCAGTAGCAAGGGCACGTCGGGTCTAGAAGGTGGTGCTGCACCGAAGGGATATGCGTAACATGTCTTGTTTTACAACAAGCCTGGCCCAGTGAACAACTCTGTGGTATGCTAGACCTTGTTTCAAGCAGTGACAGGTGACAAAGAAAACAGTCCTCCAAAGTGGTGGTGACAGCGTGGGTGACAGCCTTGCAGCATAGGCCCGTCTCGCCCGCCGCTGATTGCAGCATGTAGAAGGAAGCTTCCTACCATCAAACTGGCATGCAAAGCACACCAGCTTCTGTTAATACTGAATCCTTGGCAGTGACCTTGAAGCTTATGGTAAGATTGCCAGAAGCAGGGCCCCTCCAGCAGGGGTAGCATCCATGTTGAAAACCACACTTTTTGCTGCCTGTAGCAATGCTCAGCATTGCAGGGATAGCTAATGTGGGGCCTGCTGTGCAGAGCATGCATGACTGCAGCTAGTGACATGGTACTGTAAAGCCAAGGAAAGCTTGCTGATAAATGGGAGAAGTTCCATTCCATGCACCCTAACTCAGGTGACCACAGGGGCGTACCCACTTTTGACCAAAATCTGAAAAGTCAGCTCAAGCACTTTCTCAATGCGGTTGCGGTTGCCACCAATTTAGCACAGCAGGCAATAATTGCATCAACAAGTTCTTTGCAACAGGCTAGACACAGCTGTTATCTCTGCTTGCACTTGAGGAAACATGAGGTGCAAACATTGGACACTGTGGACATTGGTTCTGCTGCTGCTGTTTGACAGAGGCAAGGGCTTTGGCTTGGGGCAGGGCTGGTTTAAGGTACCAGGGGCTGGACCTATGCAACAGTCACAGCCAGGGTGAATAAATTGTTGCATGTGCTGGCAACCCATGACGGGGGCCCTTCCTACCCCTACCCTCACCAGCTGCAGCAGTACACTAAGCAAATACCAACAACTGAGATACCTTGACTTGCACACTTCCCCTGGTAGCACATGCCATAGGACATTACAGCTGGAGCAGGGGCTGTCTCTGAAGCTGCCTGTGCCATGCGGAATACCCAAAGGGCATATCTGGCGCCCCCAAAGCAGGGTATACCCCCAGCACATGTAGCGAGCTGCTGTTCTCTGCAGGTGGAGCATGATTGGCATAGCCGATGTGGTATTGTAGAAAGGGGGAGCGGTGCTGAATAAAAACATATGCTTTGAGGAGGTTGTTGAGAGATCTGCTAGCACTATCATGGCAAGATCTGGTGGAAAGTGTTAAAACAGCAGTAGCAAGGGCACGTCGGGTCTAGAAGGTGGTGCTGCACCGAAGGGATATGCGTAACATGTCTTGTTTTACAACAAGCCTGGCCCAGTGAACAACTCTGTGGTATGCTAGACCTTGTTTCAAGCAGTGACAGGTGACAAAGAAAACAGTCCTCCAAAGTGGTGGTGACAGCGTGGGTGACAGCCTTGCAGCATAGGCCCGTCTCGCCCGCCGCTGATTGCAGCATGTAGAAGGAAGCTTCCTACCATCAAACTGGCATGCAAAGCACACCAGCTTCTGTTAATACTGAATCCTTGGCAGTGACCTTGAAGCTTATGGTAAGATTGCCAGAAGCAGGGCCCCTCCAGCAGGGGTAGCATCCATGTTGAAAACCACACTTTTTGCTGCCTGTAGCAATGCTCAGCATTGCAGGGATAGCTAATGTGGGGCCTGCTGTGCAGAGCATGCATGACTGCAGCTAGTGACATGGTACTGTAAAGCCAAGGAAAGCTTGCTGATAAATGGGAGAAGTTCCATTCCATGCACCCTAACTCAGGTGACCACAGGGGCGTACCCACTTTTGACCAAAATCTGACAAGTCAGCTCAAGCACTTTCTCAATGCGGTTGCGGTTGCCACCAATTTAGCACAGCAAGCAATAATTGCATCAACAAGTTCTTTGCAACAGGCTAGACACAGCTGTTATCTCTGCTTGCACTTGAGGAAACAGGAGGTGCAAACATTGGACACAGTGGACATTGGTTCTGCTGCTGCTGTTTGACAGAGGCAAGGGCTTTGGCTTGGGGCAGGGCTGGTTTAAGGTACCAGGGGCTGGACCTATGCAACAGTCACAGCCAGGGTGAATAAATGGTTGCATGTGCTGGCAACCCATGACGGGGGCCCTTCCTACCCCTACCCTCACCAGCTGCAGCAGTACACTAAGCAAATACCAACAACTGAGATACCTTGACTTGCACACTTCCCCTGGTAGCACATGCCATAGGACATTACAGCTGGAGCAGGGGCTGTCTCTGAAGCTGCCTGTGCCATGCGGAATACCCAAAGGGCATATCTGGCGCCCCCAAAGCAGGGTATACCCCCAGCACATGTAGCGAGCTGCTGTTCTCTGCAGGTGGAGCATGATTGGCATAGCCGATGTGGTATTGTAGAAAGGGGGAGCGGTGCTGAATAAAAACATATGCTTTGAGGAGGTTGTTGAGAGATCTGCTAGCACTATCATGGCAAGATCTGGTGGAAAGTGTTAAAACAGCAGTAGCAAGGGCACGTCGGGTCTAGAAGGTGGTGCTGCACCGAAGGGATATGCGTAACATGTCTTGTTTTACAACAAGCCTGGCCCAGTGAAAAACTCTGTGGTATGCTAGACCTTGTTTCAAGCAGTGACATGTGACAAAGAAAACAGTCCTCCAAAGTGGTGGTGACAGCGTGGGTGACAGCCTTGCAGCATAGGCCCGTCTCGCCCGCCGCTGATTGCAGCATGTAGAAGGAAGCTTCCTACCATCAAACTGGCATGCAAAGCACACCAGCTTCTGTTAATACTGAATCCTTGGCAGTGACCTTGAAGCTTATGGTAAGATTGCCAGAAGCAGGGCCCCTCCAGCAGGGGTAGCATCCATGTTGAAAACCACACTTTTTGCTGCCTGTAGCAATGCTCAGCATTGCAGGGATAGCTAATGTGGGGCCTGCTGTGCAGAGCATGCATGACTGCAGCTAGTGACATGGTACTGTAAAGCCAAGGAAAGCTTGCTGATAAATGGGAGAAGTTCCATTCCATGCACCCTAACTCAGGTGACCACAGGGGCATACCCACTTTTGACCAAAATCTGACAAGTCAGCTCAAGCACTTTCCCAATGCGGTTGCGGTTGCCACCAATTTAGCACAGCAGGCAATAATTGCATCAACAAGTTCTTTGCAACAGGCTAGACACAGCTGTTATCTCTGCTTGCACTTGAGGAAACAGGAGGTGCAAACAGTGGACACTGTGGACATTGGTTCTGCTGCTGCTGTTTGACAGAGGCAAGGGCTTTGGCTTGGGGCAGGGCTGGTTTAAGGTACCAGGGGCTGGACCTATGCAACAGTCACAGCCAGGGTGAATAAATTGTTGCATGTGCTGGCAACCCATGACGGGGGCCCTTCCTACCCCTACCCTCACCAGCTGCAGCAGTACACTAAGCAAATACCAACAACTGAGATACCTTGACTTGCACACTTCCCCTGGTAGCACATGCCATAGGACATTACAGCTGGAGCAGGGGCTGTCTCTGAAGCTGCCTGTGCCATGCGGAATACCCAAAGGGCATATCTGGCGCCCCCAAAGCAGGGTATACCCCCAGCACATGTAGCGAGCTGCTGTTCTCTGCAGGTGGAGCATGATTGGCATAGCCGATGTGGTATTGTAGAAAGGGGGAGCGGTGCTGAATAAAAACATATGCTTTGAGGAGGTTGTTGAGAGATCTGCTAGCACTATCATGGCAAGATCTGGTGGAAAGTGTTAAAACAGCAGTAGCAAGGGCACGTCGGGTCTAGAAGGTGGTGCTGCACCGAAGGGATATGCGTAACATGTCTTGTTTTACAACAAGCCTGGCCCAGTGAAAAACTCTGTGGTATGCTAGACCTTGTTTCAAGCAGTGACATGTGACAAAGAAAACAGTCCTCCAAAGTGGTGGTGACAGCGTGGGTGACAGCCTTGCAGCATAGGCCCGTCTCGCCCGCCGCTGATTGCAGCATGTAGAAGGAAGCTTCCTACCATCAAACTGGCATGCAAAGCACACCAGCTTCTGTTAATACTGAATCCTTGGCAGTGACCTTGAAGCTTATGGTAAGATTGCCAGAAGCAGGGCCCCTCCAGCAGGGGTAGCATCCATGTTGAAAACCACACTTTTTGCTGCCTGTAGCAATGCTCAGCATTGCAGGGATAGCTAATGTGGGGCCTGCTGTGCAGAGCATGCATGACTGCAGCTAGTGACATGGTACTGTAAAGCCAAGGAAAGCTTGCTGATAAATGGGAGAAGTTCCATTCCATGCACCCTAACTCAGGTGACCACAGGGGCGTACCCACTTTTGACCAAAATCTGAAAAGTCAGCTCAAGCACTTTCTCAATGCGGTTGCGGTTGCCACCAATTTAGCACAGCAGGCAATAATTGCATCAAAAAGTTCTTTGCAACAGGCTAGACACAGCTGTTATCTCTGCTTGCACTTGAGGAAACAGGAGGTGCAAACATTGGACACTGTGGACATTGGTTCTGCTGCTGCTGTTTGACAGAGGCAAGGGCTTTGGCTTGGGGCAGGGCTGGTTTAAGGTACCAGGGGCTGGACCTATGCAACAGTCACAGCCAGGGTGAATAAATTGTTGCATGTGCTGGCAACCCATGACGGGGGCCCTTCCTACCCCTACCCTCACCAGCTGCAGCAGTACACTAAGCAAATACCAACAACTGAGATACCTTGACTTGCACACTTCCCCTGGTAGCACATGCCATAGGACATTACAGCTGGAGCAGGGGCTGTCTCTGAAGCTGCCTGTGCCATGCGGAATACCCAAAGGGCATATCTGGCGCCCCCAAAGCAGGGTATACCCCCAGCACATGTAGCGAGCTGCTGTTCTCTGCAGGTGGAGCATGATTGGCATAGCCGATGTGGTATTGTAGAAAGGGGGAGCGGTGCTGAATAAAAACATATGCTTTGAGGAGGTTGTTGAGAGATCTGCTAGCACTATCATGGCAAGATCTGGTGGAAAGTGTTAAAACAGCAGTAGCAAGGGCACGTCGGGTCTAGAAGGTGGTGCTGCACCGAAGGGATATGCGTAACATGTCTTGTTTT
The DNA here is from genome assembly GCA_963556185.1 of Pseudopediastrum boryanum. Taxonomy (NCBI): domain Eukaryota; kingdom Viridiplantae; phylum Chlorophyta; class Chlorophyceae; order Sphaeropleales; family Hydrodictyaceae; genus Pseudopediastrum; species Pseudopediastrum boryanum. Next base: position 3,155,792 of record OY744510.1, on the reverse strand, counting down.
ACAACAAGCCTGGCCCAGTGAACAACTCTGTGGTATGCTAGACCTTGTTTCAAGCAGTGACAGGTGACAAAGAAAACAGTCCTCCAAAGTGGTGGTGACAGCGTGGGTGACAGCCTTGCAGCATAGGCCCGTCTCGCCCGCCGCTGATTGCAGCATGTAGAAGGAAGCTTCCTACCATCAAACTGGCATGCAAAGCACACCAGCTTCTGTTAATACTGAATCCTTGGCAGTGACCTTGAAGCTTATGGTAAGATTGCCAGAAGCAGGGCCCCTCCAGCAGGGGTAGCATCCATGTTGAAAACCACACTTTTTGCTGCCTGTAGCAATGCTCAGCATTGCAGGGATAGCTAATGTGGGGCCTGCTGTGCAGAGCATGCATGACTGCAGCTAGTGACATGGTACTGTAAAGCCAAGGAAAGCTTGCTGATAAATGGGAGAAGTTCCATTCCATGCACCCTAACTCAGGTGACCACAGGGGCGTACCCACTTTTGACCAAAATCTGAAAAGTCAGCTCAAGCACTTTCTCAATGCGGTTGCGGTTGCCACCAATTTAGCACAGCAGGCAATAATTGCATCAAAAAGTTCTTTGCAACAGGCTAGACACAGCTGTTATCTCTGCTTGCACTTGAGGAAACAGGAGGTGCAAACATTGGACACTGTGGACATTGGTTCTGCTGCTGCTGTTTGACAGAGGCAAGGGCTTTGGCTTGGGGCAGGGCTGGTTTAAGGTACCAGGGGCTGGACCTATGCAACAGTCACAGCCAGGGTGAATAAATTGTTGCATGTGCTGGCAACCCATGACGGGGGCCCTTCCTACCCCTACCCTCACCAGCTGCAGCAGTACACTAAGCAAATACCAACAACTGAGATACCTTGACTTGCACACTTCCCCTGGTAGCACATGCCATAGGACATTACAGCTGGAGCAGGGGCTGTCTCTGAAGCTGCCTGTGCCATGCGGAATACCCAAAGGGCATATCTGGCGCCCCCAAAGCAGGGTATACCCCCAGCACATGTAGCGAGCTGCTGTTCTCTGCAGGTGGAGCATGATTGGCATAGCCGATGTGGTATTGTAGAAAGGGGGAGCGGTGCTGAATAAAAACATATGCTTTGAGGAGGTTGTTGAGAGATCTGCTAGCACTATCATGGCAAGATCTGGTGGAAAGTGTTAAAACAGCAGTAGCAAGGGCATGTCGGGTCTAGAAGGTGGTGCTGCACCGAAGGGATATGCGTAACATGTCTTGTTTTACAACAAGCCTGGCCCAGTGAACAACTCTGTGGTATGCTAGACCTTGTTTCAAGCAGTGACAGGTGACAAAGAAAACAGTCCTCCAAAGTGGTGGTGACAGCGTGGGTGACAGCCTTGCAGCATAGGCCCGTCTCGCCCGCCGCTGATTGCAGCATGTAGAAGGAAGCTTCCTACCATCAAACTGGCATGCAAAGCACACCAGCTTCTGTTAATACTGAATCCTTGGCAGTGACCTTGAAGCTTATGGTAAGATTGCCAGAAGCAGGGCCCCTCCAGCAGGGGTAGCATCCATGTTGAAAACCACACTTTTTGCTGCCTGTAGCAATGCTCAGCATTGCAGGGATAGCTAATGTGGGGCCTGCTGTGCAGAGCATGCATGACTGCAGCTAGTGACATGGTACTGTAAAGCCAAGGAAAGCTTGCTGATAAATGGGAGAAGTTCCATTCCATGCACCCTAACTCAGGTGACCACAGGGGCGTACCCACTTTTGACCAAAATCTGACAAGTCAGCTCAAGCACTTTCCCAATGCGGTTGCGGTTGCCACCAATTTAGCACAGCAGGCAATAATTGCATCAACAAGTTCTTTGCAACAGGCTAGACACAGCTGTTATCTCTGCTTGCACTTGAGGAAACAGGAGGTGCAAACAGTGGACACTGTGGACATTGGTTCTGCTGCTGCTGTTTGACAGAGGCAAGGGCTTTGGCTTGGGGCAGGGCTGGTTTAAGGTACCAGGGGCTGGACCTATGCAACAGTCACAGCCAGGGTGAATAAATGGTTGCATGTGCTGGCAACCCATGACGGGGGCCCTTCCTACCCCTACCCTCACCAGCTGCAGCAGTACACTAAGCAAATACCAACAACTGAGATACCTTGACTTGCACACTTCCCCTGGTAGCACATGCCATAGGACATTACAGCTGGAGCAGGGGCTGTCTCTGAAGCTGCCTGTGCCATGCGGAATACCCAAAGGGCATATCTGGCGCCCCCAAAGCAGGGTATACCCCCAGCACATGTAGCGAGCTGCTGTTCTCTGCAGGTGGAGCATGATTGGCATAGCCGATGTGGTATTGTAGAAAGGGGGAGCGGTGCTGAATAAAAACATATGCTTTGAGGAGGTTGTTGAGAGATCTGCTAGCACTATCATGGCAAGATCTGGTGGAAAGTGTTAAAACAGCAGTAGCAAGGGCACGTCGGGTCTAGAAGGTGGTGCTGCACCGAAGGGATATGCGTAACATGTCTTGTTTTACAACAAGCCTGGCCCAGTGAACAACTCTGTGGTATGCTAGACCTTGTTTCAAGCAGTGACAGGTGACAAAGAAAACAGTCCTCCAAAGTGGTGGTGACAGCGTGGGTGACAGCCTTGCAGCATAGGCCCGTCTCGCCCGCCGCTGATTGCAGCATGTAGAAGGAAGCTTCCTACCATCAAACTGGCATGCAAAGCACACCAGCTTCTGTTAATACTGAATCCTTGGCAGTGACCTTGAAGCTTATGGTAAGATTGCCAGAAGCAGGGCCCCTCCAGCAGGGGTAGCATCCATGTTGAAAACCACACTTTTTGCTGCCTGTAGCAATGCTCAGCATTGCAGGGATAGCTAATGTGGGGCCTGCTGTGCAGAGCATGCATGACTGCAGCTAGTGACATGGTACTGTAAAGCCAAGGAAAGCTTGCTGATAAATGGGAGAAGTTCCATTCCACGCACCCTAACTCAGGTGACCACAGGGGCGTACCCACTTTTGACCAAAATCTGAAAAGTCAGCTCAAGCACTTTCTCAATGCGGTTGCGGTTGCCACCAATTTAGCACAGCAGGCAATAATTGCATCAACAAGTTCTTTGCAACAGGCTAGACACAGCTGTTATCTCTGCTTGCACTTGAGGAAACAGGAGGTGCAAATAGTGGACACTGTGGACATTGGTTCTGCTGCTGCTGTTTGACAGAGGCAAGGGCTTTGGCTTGGGGCAGGGCTGGTTTAAGGTACCAGGGGCTGGACCTATGCAACAGTCACAGCCAGGGTGAATAAATGGTTGCATGTGCTGGCAACCCATGACGGGGGCCCTTCCTACCCCTACCCTCACCAGCTACAGCAGTACACTAAGCAAATACCAACAACTGAGATACCTTGACTTGCACACTTCCCCTGGTAGCACATGCCATAGGACATTACAGCTGGAGCAGGGGCTGTCTCTGAAGCTGCCTGTGCCATGCGGAATACCCAAAGGGCATATCTGGCGCCCCCAAAGCAGGGTATACCCCCAGCACATGTAGCGAGCTGCTGTTCTCTGCAGGTGGAGCATGATTGGCATAGCCGATGTGGTATTGTAGAAAGGGGGAGCGGTGCTGAATAAAAACATATGCTTTGAGGAGGTTGTTGAGAGATCTGCTAGCACTATCATGGCAAGATCTGGTGGAAAGTGTTAAAACAGCAGTAGCAAGGGCACGTCGGGTCTAGAAGGTGGTGCTGCACCGAAGGGATATGCGTAACATGTCTTGTTTTACAACAAGCCTGGCCCAGTGAACAACTCTGTGGTATGCTAGACCTTGTTTCAAGCAGTGACAGGTGACAAAGAAAACAGTCCTCCAAAGTGGTGGTGACAGCGTGGGTGACAGCCTTGCAGCATAGGCCCGTCTCGCCCGCCGCTGATTGCAGCATGTAGAAGGAAGCTTCCTACCATCAAACTGGCATGCAAAGCACACCAGCTTCTGTTAATACTGAATCCTTGGCAGTGACCTTGAAGCTTATGGTAAGATTGCCAGAAGCAGGGCCCCTCCAGCAGGGGTAGCATCCATGTTGAAAACCACACTTTTTGCTGCCTGTAGCAATGCTCAGCATTGCAGGGATAGCTAATGTGGGGCCTGCTGTGCAGAGCATGCATGACTGCAGCTAGTGACATGGTACTGTAAAGCCAAGGAAAGCTTGCTGATAAATGGGAGAAGTTCCATTCCATGCACCCTAACTCAGGTGACCACAGGGGCGTACCCACTTTTGACCAAAATCTGAAAAGTCAGCTCAAGCACTTTCTCAATGCGGTTGCGGTTGCCACCAATTTAGCACAGCAGGCAATAATTGCATCAAAAAGTTCTTTGCAACAGGCTAGACACAGCTGTTATCTCTGCTTGCACTTGAGGAAACAGGAGGTGCAAACATTGGACACTGTGGACATTGGTTCTGCTGCTGCTGTTTGACAGAGGCAAGGGCTTTGGCTTGGGGCAGGGCTGGTTTAAGGTACCAGGGGCTGGACCTATGCAACAGTCACAGCCAGGGTGAATAAATTGTTGCATGTGCTGGCAACCCATGACGGGGGCCCTTCCTACCCCTACCCTCACCAGCTGCAGCAGTACACTAAGCAAATACCAACAACTGAGATACCTTGACTTGCACACTTCCCCTGGTAGCACATGCCATAGGACATTACAGCTGGAGCAGGGGCTGTCTCTGAAGCTGCCTGTGCCATGCGGAATACCCAAAGGGCATATCTGGCGCCCCCAAAGCAGGGTATACCCCCAGCACATGTAGCGAGCTGCTGTTCTCTGCAGGTGGAGCATGATTGGCATAGCCGATGTGGTATTGTAGAAAGGGGGAGCGGTGCTGAATAAAAACATATGCTTTGAGGAGGTTGTTGAGAGATCTGCTAGCACTATCATGGCAATATCTGGTGGAAAGTGTTAAAACAGCAGTAGCAAGGGCACGTCGGGTCTAGAAGGTGGTGCTGCACCGAAGGGATATGCGTAACATGTCTTGTTTTACAACAAGCCTGGCCCAGTGAAAAACTCTGTGGTATGCTAGACCTTGTTTCAAGCAGTGACAGGTGACAAAGAAAACAGTCCTCCAAAGTGGTGGTGACAGCGTGGGTGACAGCCTTGCAGCATAGGCCCGTCTCGCCCGCCGCTGATTGCAGCATGTAGAAGGAAGCTTCCTACCATCAAACTGGCATGCAAAGCACACCAGCTTCTGTTAATACTGAATCCTTGGCAGTGACCTTGAAGCTTATGGTAAGATTGCCAGAAGCAGGGCCCCTCCAGCAGGGGTAGCATCCATGTTGAAAACCACACTTTTTGCTGCCTGTAGCAATGCTCAGCATTGCAGGGATAGCTAATGTGGGGCCTGCTGTGCAGAGCATGCATGACTGCAGCTAGTGACATGGTACTGTAAAGCCAAGGAAAGCTTGCTGATAAATGGGAGAAGTTCCATTCCATGCACCCTAACTCAGGTGACCACAGGGGCGTACCCACTTTTGACCAAAATCTGAAAAGTCAGCTCAAGCACTTTCTCAATGCGGTTGCGGTTGCCACCAATTTAGCACAGCAGGCAATAATTGCATCAAAAAGTTCTTTGCAACAGGCTAGACACAGCTGTTATCTCTGCTTGCACTTGAGGAAACAGGAGGTGCAAACATTGGACACTGTGGACATTGGTTCTGCTGCTGCTGTTTGACAGAGGCAAGGGCTTTGGCTTGGGGCAGGGCTGGTTTAAGGTACCAGGGGCTGGACCTATGCAACAGTCACAGCCAGGGTGAATAAATTGTTGCATGTGCTGGCAACCCATGACGGGGGCCCTTCCTACCCCTACCCTCACCAGCTGCAGCAGTACACTAAGCAAATACCAACAACTGAGATACCTTGACTTGCACACTTCCCCTGGTAGCACATGCCATAGGACATTACAGCTGGAGCAGGGGCTGTCTCTGAAGCTGCCTGTGCCATGCGGAATACCCAAAGGGCATATCTGGCGCCCCCAAAGCAGGGTATACCCCCAGCACATGTAGCGAGCTGCTGTTCTCTGCAGGTGGAGCATGATTGGCATAGCCGATGTGGTATTGTAGAAAGGGGGAGCGGTGCTGAATAAAAACATATGCTTTGAGGAGGTTGTTGAGAGATCTGCTAGCACTATCATGGCAATATCTGGTGGAAAGTGTTAAAACAGCAGTAGCAAGGGCACGTCGGGTCTAGAAGGTGGTGCTGCACCGAAGGGATATGCGTAACATGTCTTGTTTTACAACAAGCCTGGCCCAGTGAACAACTCTGTGGTATGCTAGACCTTGTTTCAAGCAGTGACAGGTGACAAAGAAAACAGTCCTCCAAAGTGGTGGTGACAGCGTGGGTGACAGCCTTGCAGCATAGGCCCGTCTCGCCCGCCGCTGATTGCAGCATGTAGAAGGAAGCTTCCTACCATCAAACTGGCATGCAAAGCACACCAGCTTCTGTTAATACTGAATCCTTGGCAGTGACCTTGAAGCTTATGGTAAGATTGCCAGAAGCAGGGCCCCTCCAGCAGGGGTAGCATCCATGTTGAAAACCACACTTTTTGCTGCCTGTAGCAATGCTCAGCATTGCAGGGATAGCTAATGTGGGGCCTGCTGTGCAGAGCATGCATGACTGCAGCTAGTGACATGGTACTGTAAAGCCAAGGAAAGCTTGCTGATAAATGGGAGAAGTTCCATTCCATGCACCCTAACTCAGGTGACCACAGGGGCGTACCCACTTTTGACCAAAATCTGAAAAGTCAGCTCAAGCACTTTCCCAATGCGGTTGCGGTTGCCACCAATTTAGCACAGCAGGCAATAATTGCATCAACAAGTTCTTTGCAACAGGCTAGACACAGCTGTTATCTCTGCTTGCACTTGAGGAAACAGGAGGTGCAAACAGTGGACACTGTGGACATTGGTTCTGCTGCTGCTGTTTGACAGAGGCAAGGGCTTTGGCTTGGGGCAGGGCTGGTTTAAGGTACCAGGGGCTGGACCTATGCAACAGTCACAGCCAGGGTGAATAAATGGTTGCATGTGCTGGCAACCCATGACGGGGGCCCTTCCTACCCCTACCCTCACCAGCTGCAGCAGTACACTAAGCAAATACCAACAACTGAGATACCTTGACTTGCACACTTCCCCTGGTAGCACATGCCATAGGACATTACAGCTGGAGCAGGGGCTGTCTCTGAAGCTGCCTGTGCCATGCGGAATACCCAAAGGGCATATCTGGCGCCCCCAAAGCAGGGTATACCCCCAGCACATGTAGCGAGCTGCTGTTCTCTGCAGGTGGAGCATGATTGGCATAGCCGATGTGGTATTGTAGAAAGGGGGAGCGGTGCTGAATAAAAACATATGCTTTGAGGAGGTTGTTGAGAGATCTGCTAGCACTATCATGGCAAGATCTGGTGGAAAGTGTTAAAACAGCAGTAGCAAGGGCACGTCGGGTCTAGAAGGTGGTGCTGCACCGAAGGGATATGCGTAACATGTCTTGTTTTACAACAAGCCTGGCCCAGTGAACAACTCTGTGGTATGCTAGACCTTGTTTCAAGCAGTGACAGGTGACAAAGAAAACAGTCCTCCAAAGTGGTGGTGACAGCGTGGGTGACAGCCTTGCAGCATAGGCCCGTCTCGCCCGCCGCTGATTGCAGCATGTAGAAGGAAGCTTCCTACCATCAAACTGGCATGCAAAGCACACCAGCTTCTGTTAATACTGAATCCTTGGCAGTGACCTTGAAGCTTATGGTAAGATTGCCAGAAGCAGGGCCCCTCCAGCAGGGGTAGCATCCATGTTGAAAACCACACTTTTTGCTGCCTGTAGCAATGCTCAGCATTGCAGGGATAGCTAATGTGGGGCCTGCTGTGCAGAGCATGCATGACTGCAGCTAGTGACATGGTACTGTAAAGCCAAGGAAAGCTTGCTGATAAATGGGAGAAGTTCCATTCCATGCACCCTAACTCAGGTGACCACAGGGGCGTACCCACTTTTGACCAAAATCTGAAAAGTCAGCTCAAGCACTTTCCCAATGCGGTTGCGGTTGCCACCAATTTAGCACAGCAGGCAATAATTGCATCAACAAGTTCTTTGCAACAGGCTAGACACAGCTGTTATCTCTGCTTGCACTTGAGGAAACAGGAGGTGCAAACAGTGGACACTGTGGACATTGGTTCTGCTGCTGCTGTTTGACAGAGGCAAGGGCTTTGGCTTGGGGCAGGGCTGGTTTAAGGTACCAGGGGCTGGACCTATGCAACAGTCACAGCCAGGGTGAATAAATGGTTGCATGTGCTGGCAACCCATGACGGGGGCCCTTCCTACCCCTACCCTCACCAGCTGCAGCAGTACACTAAGCAAATACCAACAACTGAGATACCTTGACTTGCACACTTCCCCTGGTAGCACATGCCATAGGACATTACAGCTGGAGCAGGGGCTGTCTCTGAAGCTGCCTGTGCCATGCGGAATACCCAAAGGGCATATCTGGCGCCCCCAAAGCAGGGTATACCCCCAGCACATGTAGCGAGCTGCTGTTCTCTGCAGGTGGAGCATGATTGGCATAGCCGATGTGGTATTGTAGAAAGGGGGAGCGGTGCTGAATAAAAACATATGCTTTGAGGAGGTTGTTGAGAGATCTGCTAGCACTATCATGGCAAGATCTGGTGGAAAGTGTTAAAACAGCAGTAGCAAGGGCACGTCGGGTCTAGAAGGTGGTGCTGCACCGAAGGGATATGCGTAACATGTCTTGTTTTACAACAAGCCTGGCCCAGTGAACAACTCTGTGGTATGCTAGACCTTGTTTCAAGCAGTGACAGGTGACAAAGAAAACAGTCCTCCAAAGTGGTGGTGACAGCGTGGGTGACAGCCTTGCAGCATAGGCCCGTCTCGCCCGCCGCTGATTGCAGCATGTAGAAGGAAGCTTCCTACCATCAAACTGGCATGCAAAGCACACCAGCTTCTGTTAATACTGAATCCTTGGCAGTGACCTTGAAGCTTATGGTAAGATTGCCAGAAGCAGGGCCCCTCCAGCAGGGGTAGCATCCATGTTGAAAACCACACTTTTTGCTGCCTGTAGCAATGCTCAGCATTGCAGGGATAGCTAATGTGGGGCCTGCTGTGCAGAGCATGCATGACTGCAGCTAGTGACATGGTACTGTAAAGCCAAGGAAAGCTTGCTGATAAATGGGAGAAGTTCCATTCCACGCACCCTAACTCAGGTGACCACAGGGGCGTACCCACTTTTGACCAAAATCTGAAAAGTCAGCTCAAGCACTTTCTCAATGCGGTTGCGGTTGCCACCAATTTAGCACAGCAGGCAATAATTGCATCAACAAGTTCTTTGCAACAGGCTAGACACAGCTGTTATCTCTGCTTGCACTTGAGGAAACAGGAGGTGCAAATAGTGGACACTGTGGACATTGGTTCTGCTGCTGCTGTTTGACAGAGGCAAGGGCTTTGGCTTGGGGCAGGGCTGGTTTAAGGTACCAGGGGCTGGACCTATGCAACAGTCACAGCCAGGGTGAATAAATGGTTGCATGTGCTGGCAACCCATGACGGGGGCCCTTCCTACCCCTACCCTCACCAGCTACAGCAGTACACTAAGCAAATACCAACAACTGAGATACCTTGACTTGCACACTTCCCCTGGTAGCACATGCCATAGGACATTACAGCTGGAGCAGGGGCTGTCTCTGAAGCTGCCTGTGCCATGCGGAATACCCAAAGGGCATATCTGGCGCCCCCAAAGCAGGGTATACCCCCAGCACATGTAGCGAGCTGCTGTTCTCTGCAGGTGGAGCATGATTGGCATAGCCGATGTGGTATTGTAGAAAGGGGGAGCGGTGCTGAATAAAAACATATGCTTTGAGGAGGTTGTTGAGAGATCTGCTAGCACTATCATGGCAAGATCTGGTGGAAAGTGTTAAAACAGCAGTAGCAAGGGCACGTCGGGTCTAGAAGGTGGTGCTGCACCGAAGGGATATGCGTAACATGTCTTGTTTTACAACAAGCCTGGCCCAGTGAAAAACTCTGTGGTATGCTAGACCTTGTTTCAAGCAGTGACATGTGACAAAGAAAACAGTCCTCCAAAGTGGTGGTGACAGCGTGGGTGACAGCCTTGCAGCATAGGCCCGTCTCGCCCGCCGCTGATTGCAGCATGTAGAAGGAAGCTTCCTACCATCAAACTGGCATGCAAAGCACACCAGCTTCTGTTAATACTGAATCCTTGGCAGTGACCTTGAAGCTTATGGTAAGATTGCCAGAAGCAGGGCCCCTCCAGCAGGGGTAGCATCCATGTTGAAAACCACACTTTTTGCTGCCTGTAGCAATGCTCAGCATTGCAGGGATAGCTAATGTGGGGCCTGCTGTGCAGAGCATGCATGACTGCAGCTAGTGACATGGTACTGTAAAGCCAAGGAAAGCTTGCTGATAAATGGGAGAAGTTCCATTCCATGCACCCTAACTCAGGTGACCACAGGGGCATACCCACTTTTGACCAAAATCTGACAAGTCAGCTCAAGCACTTTCCCAATGCGGTTGCGGTTGCCACCAATTTAGCACAGCAGGCAATAATTGCATCAACAAGTTCTTTGCAACAGGCTAGACACAGCTGTTATCTCTGCTTGCACTTGAGGAAACAGGAGGTGCAAACATTGGACACTGTGGACATTGGTTCTGCTGCTGCTGTTTGACAGAGGCAAGGGCTTTGGCTTGGGGCAGGGCTGGTTTAAGGTACCAGGGGCTGGACCTATGCAACAGTCACAGCCAGGGTGAATAAATTGTTGCATGTGCTGGCAACCCATGACGGGGGCCCTTCCTACCCCTACCCTCACCAGCTGCAGCAGTACACTAAGCAAATACCAACAACTGAGATACCTTGACTTGCACACTTCCCCTGGTAGCACATGCCATAGGACATTACAGCTGGAGCAGGGGCTGTCTCTGAAGCTGCCTGTGCCATGCGGAATACCCAAAGGGCATATCTGGCGCCCCCAAAGCAGGGTATACCCCCAGCACATGTAGCGAGCTGCTGTTCTCTGCAGGTGGAGCATGATTGGCATAGCCGATGTGGTATTGTAGAAAGGGGGAGCGGTGCTGAATAAAAACATATGCTTTGAGGAGGTTGTTGAGAGATCTGCTAGCACTATCATGGCAAGATCTGGTGGAAAGTGTTAAAACAGCAGTAGCAAGGGCACGTCGGGTCTAGAAGGTGGTGCTGCACCGAAGGGATATGCGTAACATGTCTTGTTTTACAACAAGCCTGGCCCAGTGAACAACTCTGTGGTATGCTAGACCTTGTTTCAAGCAGTGACAGGTGACAAAGAAAACAGTCCTCCAAAGTGGTGGTGACAGCGTGGGTGACAGCCTTGCAGCATAGGCCCGTCTCGCCCGCCGCTGATTGCAGCATGTAGAAGGAAGCTTCCTACCATCAAACTGGCATGCAAAGCACACCAGCTTCTGTTAATACTGAATCCTTGGCAGTGACCTTGAAGCTTATGGTAAGATTGCCAGAAGCAGGGCCCCTCCAGCAGGGGTAGCATCCATGTTGAAAACCACACTTTTTGCTGCCTGTAGCAATGCTCAGCATTGCAGGGATAGCTAATGTGGGGCCTGCTGTGCAGAGCATGCATGACTGCAGCTAGTGACATGGTACTGTAAAGCCAAGGAAAGCTTGCTGATAAATGGGAGAAGTTCCATTCCATGCACCCTAACTCAGGTGACCACAGGGGCGTACCCACTTTTGACCAAAATCTGAAAAGTCAGCTCAAGCACTTTCTCAATGCGGTTGCGGTTGCCACCAATTTAGCACAGCAGGCAATAATTGCATCAACAAGTTCTTTGCAACAGGCTAGACACAGCTGTTATCTCTGCTTGCACTTGAGGAAACAGGAGGTGCAAACATTGGACACAGTGGACATTGGTTCTGCTGCTGCTGTTTGACAGAGGCAAGGGCTTTGGCTTGGGGCAGGGCTGGTTTGGGGCAGTACCAGGGGCTGGACCTATGCAACAGTCACAGCCAGGGTGAATAAATTGTTGCATGTGCTGGCAACCCATGACGGGGGCCCTTCCTACCCCTACCCTCACCAGCTGCAGCAGTACACTAAGCAAATACCAACAACTGAGATACCTTGACTTGCACACTTCCCCTGGTAGCACATGCCATAGGACATTACAGCTGGAGCAGGGGCTGTCTCTGAAGCTGCCTGTGCCATGCGGAATACCCAAAGGGCATATCTGGCGCCCCCAAAGCAGGGTATACCCCCAGCACATGTAGCGAGCTGCTGTTCTCTGCAGGTGGAGCATGATTGGCATAGCCGATGTGGTATTGTAGAAATGGGGAGCGGTGCTGAATAAAAACATATGCTTTGAGGAGGTTGTTGAGAGATCTGCTAGCACTATCATGGCAAGATCTGGTGGAAAGTGTTAAAACAGCAGTAGCAAGGGCACGTCGGGTCTAGAAGGTGGTGCTGCACCGAAGGGATATGCGTAACATGTCTTGTTTTACAACAAGCCTGGCCCAGTGAACAACTCTGTGGTATGCTAGACCTTGTTTCAAGCAGTGACAGGTGACAAAGAAAACAGTCCTCCAAAGTGGTGGTGACAGCGTGGGTGACAGCCTTGCAGCATAGGCCCGTCTCGCCCGCCGCTGATTGCAGCATGTAGAAGGAAGCTTCCTACCATCAAACTGGCATGCAAAGCACACCAGCTTCTGTTAATACTGAATCCTTGGCAGTGACCTTGAAGCTTATGGTAAGATTGCCAGAAGCAGGGCCCCTCCAGCAGGGGTAGCATCCATGTTGAAAACCACACTTTTTGCTGCATGTAGCAATGCTCAGCATTGCAGGGATAGCTAATGTGGGGCCTGCTGTGCAGAGCATGCATGACTGCAGCTAGTGACATGGTACTGTAAAGCCAAGGAAAGCTTGCTGATAAATGGGAGAAGTTCCATTCCATGCACCCTAACTCAGGTGACCACAGGGGCGTACCCACTTTTGACCAAAATCTGAAAAGTCAGCTCAAGCACTTTCTCAATGCGGTTGCGGTTGCCACCAATTTAGCACAGCAGGCAATAATTGCATCAACAAGTTCTTTGCAACAGGCTAGACACAGCTGTTATCTCTGCTTGCACTTGAGGAAACAGGAGGTGCAAACATTGGACACTGTGGACATTGGTTCTGCTGCTGCTGTTTGACAGAGGCAAGGGCTTTGGCTTGGGGCAGGGCTGGTTTAAGGTACCAGGGGCTGGACCTATGCAACAGTCACAGCCAGGGTGAATAAATTGTTGCATGTGCTGGCAACCCATGACGGGGGCCCTTCCTACCCCTACCCTCACCAGCTGCAGCAGTACACTAAGCAAATACCAACAACTGAGATACCTTGACTTGCACACTTCCCCTGGTAGCACATGCCATAGGACATTACAGCTGGAGCAGGGGCTGTCTCTGAAGCTGCCTGTGCCATGCGGAATACCCAAAGGGCATATCTGGCGCCCCCAAAGCAGGGTATACCCCCAGCACATGTAGCGAGCTGCTGTTCTCTGCAGGTGGAGCATGATTGGCATAGCCGATGTGGTATTGTAGAAAGGGGGAGCGGTGCTGAATAAAAACATATGCTTTGAGGAGGTTGTTGAGAGATCTGCTAGCACTATCATGGCAAGATCTGGTGGAAAGTGTTAAAACAGCAGTAGCAAGGGCACGTCGGGTCTAGAAGGTGGTGCTGCACCGAAGGGATATGCGTAACATGTCTTGTTTTACAACAAGCCTGGCCCAGTGAACAACTCTGTGGTATGCTAGACCTTGTTTCAAGCAGTGACAGGTGACAAAGAAAACAGTCCTCCAAAGTGGTGGTGACAGCGTGGGTGACAGCCTTGCAGCATAGGCCCGTCTCGCCCGCCGCTGATTGCAGCATGTAGAAGGAAGCTTCCTACCATCAAACTGGCATGCAAAGCACACCAGCTTCTGTTAATACTGAATCCTTGGCAGTGACCTTGAAGCTTATGGTAAGATTGCCAGAAGCAGGGCCCCTCCAGCAGGGGTAGCATCCATGTTGAAAACCACACTTTTTGCTGCATGTAGCAATGCTCAGCATTGCAGGGATAGCTAATGTGGGGCCTGCTGTGCAGAGCATGCATGACTGCAGCTAGTGACATGGTACTGTAAAGCCAAGGAAAGCTTGCTGATAAATGGGAGAAGTTCCATTCCATGCACCCTAACTCAGCTGACCACAGGGGCGTACCCACTTTTGACCAAAATCTGAAAAGTCAGCTCAAGCACTTTCTCAATGCGGTTGCGGTTGCCACCAATTTAGCACAGCAGGCAATAATTGCATCAAAAAGTTCTTTGCAACAGGCTAGACACAGCTGTTATCTCTGCTTGCACTTGAGGAAACAGGAGGTGCAAACATTGGACACTGTGGACATTGGTTCTGCTGCTGCTGTTTGACAGAGGCAAGGGCTTTGGCTTGGGGCAGGGCTGGTTTAAGGTACCAGGGGCTGGACCTATGCAACAGTCACAGCCAGGGTGAATAAATTGTTGCATGTGCTGGCAACCCATGACGGGGGCCCTTCCTACCCCTACCCTCACCAGCTGCAGCAGTACACTAAGCAAATACCAACAACTGAGATACCTTGACTTGCACACTTCCCCTGGTAGCACATGCCATAGGACATTACAGCTGGAGCAGGGGCTGTCTCTGAAGCTGCCTGTGCCATGCGGAATACCCAAAGGGCATATCTGGCGCCCCCAAAGCAGGGTATACCCCCAGCACATGTAGCGAGCTGCTGTTCTCTGCAGGTGGAGCATGATTGGCATAGCCGATGTGGTATTGTAGAAAGGGGGAGCGGTGCTGAATAAAAACATATGCTTTGAGGAAGTTGTTGAGAGATCTGCTAGCACTATCATGGCAAGATCTGGTGGAAAGTGTTAAAACAGCAGTAGCAAGGGCACGTCGGGTCTAGAAGGTGGTGCTGCACCGAAGGGATATGCGTAACATGTCTTGTTTTACAACAAGCCTGGCCCAGTGAACAACTCTGTGGTATGCTAGACCTTGTTTCAAGCAGTGACATGTGACAAAGAAAACAGTCCTCCAAAGTGGTGGTGACAGCGTGGGTGACAGCCTTGCAGCATAGGCCCGTCTCGCCCGCCGCTGATTGCAGCATGTAGAAGGAAGCTTCCTACCATCAAACTGGCATGCAAAGCACACCAGCTTCTGTTAATACTGATGTAAGGAACGAGCCTTCCTTAGCACCTACGCCGCAAGATTGCGGAGCTTAGCAGGAGCCGCGCAGACGGGCGACGCCTGTTGCTCCTGTCGCCGCCGGGATTCCGGTCGCATCCGCCGGTGGCTTGATGAGCCGCCGTGCGCCGGCGGAATGCCGGGCGAGGGCCGGCGGGGGCGATGCCCCCAGCCGGAGGGAGCGGACCGCTCCCGTCGAACTACGGAGCCTTGATCTCCTGAATGGAGTACGTAGGCAGCCGCTGGGCTATAATAAGCCCACGGTGCAGGCCCCTCATATTCAACCATCCCTCGTGTCTGCGAGGTGGAATTCGTTACAGTGGTTTCGGAGCCATCGTTGCGAAGCGAGCCTACGTGAAGTGGCCGAGCGGAGACTACATCGCGCTACTCCATCCTACAGCGAGCTGTACCCAGAGCGGTGACTACCTGACAACACGCGTGCATGAGATGAAACTCTCAAAGGGGCGAAGCTCCAGTTTGGGATCCTGGCCAGGGGTATACTAAAATAGGGCCCTAGTAATTTAGCTTTGCCAAGATTGCGATTGCATTTTGGGGGGCTGCCGGCATAGAACAATAGACAGCTGTCTAGTGAGGTTTAATAGGTACCTAGCAAATTCATTGCGCGCATAGCTGAAGCATTTCTTAGTAGCTACTGGATTGCTGAAAGCATCCTGCACAGAGTGCAACTGATCAATTGCTAAAATAAGCAATTATGGCAGGTTTTGGCTTGCCTGCACTGAGCCATGGCAGACTAGTATCCTGAACATGAAGTGCATGCAAGGCATGAGGATACAGATCAGAACTCTGATGAGAGTAAGAGCAGCTCGGAAGAGACTGCCAGCGACCATGAATTGTCTGCTGATGAAGAGCAGCAGGAACATGAGCAGTAGGATGCTCAGACGGAAGCCCCTAACTTACAAACAGAAATAAGGGAGGAAAGAAGGGTAGGGCTAGCTGCTAAACAATATAGCAGAATATTGCACTTGATGACAGAGGCTCAAGGCAATAAACAATGGCCCGCAAGGCGGCGGTGGCTGAGACTGCTACTAACTACCCATGCTCCCCATGCACTGAATGTGTACAGGATGAGGAAGAGCAGATGAACACAAAGCTCAACGAGGCTGATGGCCAGGAGGCTGATAGAGGCCCTGAGAAGGCCAAGAAGGCTTCAGGTGCTGTAGTCTCCCTCATCCAAGGGCTCTCTGGTAAGAACAGATTGGCAGATGCAGAAAGCTTTAAGCCAATGTAGGCCTGAGATAGGTCATCAACAAGCCAAGCACTTTTAAGTGGTGCCAGTGGTCGCTTCCATGAATGGAAAAATGAAGTACAGATGTATATCAAAGTGATGAATGTCCCCTCAGACCTGCCAGTCAGTACTATATAGTACAGAGTTACCTGAGAGGAACAACTCTAGATTCATGACGGCAGAAGCTGGATTATGTACATGGCTGTGAATGGAAATTCGGCCTCCTACCAGCTTAGAGGAGTTCCTGCGCTACATGAATGAGCGCATCGAGCATATAAATCCTGAATTGGTAGCTCGAGATAAGACATGGGTCTGTTACAGGATAAAATGACCCTGCATCAGTAGCATCTTCGTGAGTCCGAAGCATGCTAGATATTGATCCCTTGGTGGGGTAACGTAGCTGATAAGATCCACCGCCTCTTGTCCGGGCTGAAGCCTTTCTATACCAAATTAAGGTGGACTAAGCTATTGTGCAATGATTGCATACATCTCTGCTTACATTTCTGATGATATGTCCACCCATGCAGATGAGCTAAGGGTGTGTATAAGCAGAGAGGTCCTGAGGGCCGTGACCTTCACAAGCACAGAAAGCAAGTCAGGGCAGACTGAACAGTTTCCTGAAAAGAAATTTTGCCTGACTCAGCTGCTGAAAGCAGTAATCAAAGTTCCAGGGCACGGTTGAGCGCACAGGTGCTATGGTGCTGTTTGCAAGGCAGACACTTGCCCCAATGCCAATGGAGAGTCCATTGAGAGGTCTAAGCACCTCTGCTCCTGGTGCCACCAGCAGAAAGCCTGCGCTGTGCTTGGGCTGTTTCAAGCCTGGTCAATTGTGGCTGAATGCACTATACCAATGCCATAATGAATGGCAACCCAGAGGGGTCCAAGGGCACCTCCCTGTGAATTGGGAGTACAGGGCTAGAGTAAGTGAATTAACTTGAAGACTCAAGTAAAGTCACCAGTTGCTGAAGAGTCTTGCCCTGCTTCACAGGCTGCACCTCTTGAGTTAGAGATGCGTAGGATGCAAGCACTACAGCCGCTGCAAAGCTAACTGAAACTTGTGCTGAAGCCGCTGCAGCGCTCAAAAAGCCTTATACGAAATGTAACGTTGAGCAGGGATTTGCAAACAAACATTGCTTCCTACATGCTTCGGCAAAGGACAGCATAAGGCTGAAATTCCAGTTGGATAACAAACTGGATGTGCCTAATATGTCTGCATGTATCCTCGCGCCAGATTGGCAGCATGCTCGCTTTAGTCACCACTTGAAAGGTGCCAAATTGCTGAAGCAACTCAAAAGCAGATGCTTTGCTCGACTGGCATGAGCTGGTCTAGAAAACGGCTAGGATTTTCAAATTTGACCCAATGGGAGATGAAGTCTTACCCATGACAATTGCAGGCTCTGCCGCAGGCTCTCCTGCAGCATTTCATCCTAGGCCGCAGGCTGCAGTAGTAGCCTCTTGAATGATGTTCAAGGAACATCACATAGCCTGTCAGAACTTGACATATGGTATGGCTGAGCTGAAAGCGTCTGTCAATACAGACCGAGTCAATGTGCGAGTACACATGTTTGGCTGGTTGGCATGTAAATGCAGCTCCTGAATGGAAGCAGCTTTTGTTTTCTGCTTGTCAGAAATACCGCAGCATATTACGCACTTGCGGGGGGTATGAAAGACCTCTGTGTGGCAAGCATGAAGGTCTGTCACAGTTTGTGCTAACCTGCACCATTGAGCTTGGCTCGTGCCAGCTCTGTTGCTGCTGCTGCTGCTGCTGCTGCTGTTGCCCTCCCGTTCATCCCACTGTAGGAACTCTGACCGAGAGTCTGTCAAGACAAGATTGCCCAGCTGAAGTAGCAGCAGATCTGCTTGCTGATGGGCACACCACTTCTAAGGCTGCCATCAAGGCATGCAAGTGCTCTTCTGAAAGAAGGAGTGCGACTACTGGGCTGCTGCGTGCGATCTCAATTGGCAATGTCACACACGATAACAGGGTGATGCCTGTATCTCACTGGGACAAGACAGGGTGATGCCTGTGAGTTCCCCCTTGACTGCCAGAGAGTTCATAATCTTACGCCCAAAGAGACTGAGAGCTGAAGGCTTCAAGGTGGTCCTGATCTGGAAAAGATCTACTGAGTACAAGTAAGTACTGTTGAAGGGGAGTGAATGTATCCCTATGTGCAGCTATGTCTGGTGCTTGGCACTGAGAGTGCAATATTGAGAGCCTGTGTTGGCTTGGAAAAGTGTCCTTACAGAGCAGAGGCAGTGGCCTACTGGTGGATCAGAGAATCCCGTAAGATTGAAGCCACAGCTTCTATACCAGTTGTCTGCTTGATAAGCCGAGCCGCACTGCTGCTGACACTTTAGTACCATGGTGGATCAAGAAGATCTTGCATAGAAGCCTCAGCTTCTACACCAGATGAAGGTACATAGTTCCTGAGAGGATGAACTCTGCATATTTGCCTTGTGTCACTTGTAAGAGTCATCACTGAGCTATGTTGAGCCTGAATTGGCTGCACTCGCTCCAAATTGACTCCGGGCATTATGACAAGGCAAGATAACATGCACAGAAGCACCGAGACTGAGACTGAAGTCTTTCATGGGATGAATGGCAAAGAATGCAGGCACCATTTGGTCCAATCATGCTTTTGCCGCTGAAACGCGGGCATTCTAAGCCTATCTCTAGCCATGCGTCTGAGAGACAATTGTCCCTGATTTATATGGCTGCCAACTTGAAAGTTGGTGAATTGCTGCCCATGAGGCTGAGTTGCCTGATATGAAAAGTGAGAGAGCTGAAGTGTCTCTGCTGTAGCTTGATTTATAAGCTCATTCGCTGATCATGAATGCATCAGTGTGTTGTCCACCTTACCAAAGCTAGAACGCTATTGAAGGCTGCCAGAACCAAGGTGATGCTTGGTTTGTGCAAGCATCTTGCAGAATGGTAGGGCAACCAGGAGCTGGATCTCCTAAGCAGGATGGGCCAGATCAATTCTTGCCAATGCCTACATGAATGTATGCTGTTAAAGGAGGCTTGCACCTCCGTTTCCTGCTGAGAATACCTGAAAGGGACACGCTCTGAAGTTACAGCCATGCGCTGTCTGAGCCTTTGCCAGTGAACTCTGGATCATAGTGAGCTTATGCATGTCATTGTTTGGCTGAAGTCCAGGTGGGGAGGAGGGATCAGCTCCAAGTTCTCCCAAGCGCTCACACTGAGAGATTTCTCCACATGCATGCATTCTTGACAGAGCTGTGAAGTGCTGAGTCACTATATGCATGCTAGAAGGCAGATGCCGCACATGCTGAGTCATGCTGGGAAAGCTGAGATCTGAGTGATTCATGTGCATGCTGAATAAGCTGTCATTACAGCTATGATCTGCTTTGCTGTGGCCTGAATTAGGCCAAAGGCACGCGTGGGATGCAAGTAGCCATGTCCAGGGTAGAAAGCCTGTGTGGCATGAATTGCTGACATATGTGAATGTCCAGGCTTCAGCATAACATAAAGTGCTTATCTACCTGCAAACATTGCATGGAATGCTGACATCCCCAAATGCGTGTATAGAGGCTTGCAGATGCTGAACATGCCTTGTGGGATCCCTCTTACAGTTGGGTCCTCTTAAAACAGGTTGCTGAATGCCCTGAGAGCTTGGTAAAGCTGTACTCCTTGCTGTGAATTGCCACGAAGCTTGCTGTGTAGTGATGTTGCAGCTTCGTTGCCAAGGTAGTGGTGATACACTACAGTGCAGAAGGCAAGTCCATGCGGCTCCATTTTATACCAAGCCATGCAAGGGGAGCGAGCAGAAGATGTCTGTGTGCAAGCCTGAAGACACTCAAGTGAGTTGGCTTGCAGAAATATCCAGGTGAGACCGGATCAGTGTGTGGGTGTGAAACACATATTGGGCACCCCAGCAAGCCTGCTTTTTTCTCTCTTTTCATGGTCACTGAGCAGGAAGATGTTAAGTGATTGCTTCACAGCAGGTGGGGAGGAACCTGGCCAACATGGCCAAATTCGAATTGTTGCCCAAGGACTCTGAATGAGATCTGCCACACACACTAGCCCAGAAACTCCCTGTGCATACATGTTATTGCATAGAAGGGCTATCGAGTATGTGAGACATACTGATGCGTTGCAAAGTGTCAATGCCATGCTGTCTGTGATATCAGAAGCAAACGCAGCTGATGGGATCATTGGTAGCTGCTAATTACATGCTGAAAAGGCAGTTTATGCAGATAGCAAAAGGTGAGAGCAAAGCTTTGGGCTTGGTTGCTGAGTATTGCTAAGCATTACTTAGTGGAGACTGAAAGTCCCTCCCAGCTCACGCAAGCTGCTGCCTAGGTACATAGGCCCTTTTTGTGTGGGTAAACAAGTGGGCAAGCATGCTTACAAGCTAACTCTGCCTGCAGCGATGCGAGTTCATCCCGTTTGCCATGAAACTCTGCTGCCTAAATACCCTGCTGAAGGCAAGGTACATGCGTCCTCCACTCTATGATGACACTCTGCTTCTATGAGGTAGAATCTGTGCTGAAAAACGAGACGAGAAAGGAGGGGAAGTAAGTTGTAACAGTAACTCTTTGAGTGGGCTGGCAGTATACATGAACATAAACATGGGAGCCAGAGAAACACTGAAAGCCATCATATTTAGATGAGTACTGTTAGCATCCCTGTATAGCATGGATCATGCTAAGCCCCTGTCTCTCATCTAGGTGGGGAGGAGTGTAAGGAACGAGCCTTCCTTAGCACCTACGCCGCAAGATTGCGGAGCTTAGCAGGAGCCGCGCAGACGGGCGACGCCTGTTGCTCCTGTCGCCGCCGGGATTCCGGTCGCATCCGCCGGTGGCTTGATGAGCCGCCGTGCGCCGGCGGAATGCCGGGCGAGGGCCGGCGGGGGCGATGCCCCCAGCCGGAGGGAGCGGACCGCTCCCGTCGAACTACGGAGCCTTGATCTCCTGAATGGAGTACGTAGGCAGCCGCTGGGCTATAATAAGCCCACGGTGCAGGCCCCTCATATTCAACCATCCCTCGTGTCTGCGAGGTGGAATTCGTTACAACTGAATCCTTGGCAGTGACCTTGAAGCTTATGGTAAGATTGCCAGAAGCAGGGCCCCTCCAGCAGGGGTAGCATCCATGTTGAAAACCACACTTTTTGCTGCCTGTAGCAATGCTCAGCATTGCAGGGATAGCTAATGTGGGGCCTGCTGTGCAGAGCATGCATGACTGCAGCTAGTGACATGGTACTGTAAAGCCAAGGAAAGCTTGCTGATAAATGGGAGAAGTTCCATTCCATGCACCCTAACTCAGGTGACCACAGGGGCGTACCCACTTTTGACCAAAATCTGAAAAGTCAGCTCAAGCACTTTCTCAATGCGGTTGCGGTTGCCACCAATTTAGCACAGCAGGCAATAATTGCATCAACAAGTTCTTTGCAACAGGCTAGACACAGCTGTTATCTCTGCTTGCACTTGAGGAAACAGGAGGTGCAAACATTGGACACTGTGGACATTGGTTCTGCTGCTGCTGTTTGACAGAGGCAAGGGCTTTGGCTTGGGGCAGGGCTGGTTTAAGGTACCAGGGGCTGGACCTATGCAACAGTCACAGCCAGGGTGAATAAATTGTTGCATGTGCTGGCAACCCATGACGGGGGCCCTTCCTACCCCTACCCTCACCAGCTGCAGCAGTACACTAAGCAAATACCAACAACTGAGATACCTTGACTTGCACACTTCCCCTGGTAGCACATGCCATAGGACATTACAGCTGGAGCAGGGGCTGTCTCTGAAGCTGCCTGTGCCATGCGGAATACCCAAAGGGCATATCTGGCGCCCCCAAAGCAGGGTATACCCCCAGCACATGTAGCGAGCTGCTGTTCTCTGCAGGTGGAGCATGATTGGCATAGCCGATGTGGTATTGTAGAAAGGGGGAGCGGTGCTGAATAAAAACATATGCTTTGAGGAGGTTGTTGAGAGATCTGCTAGCACTATCATGGCAAGATCTGGTGGAAAGTGTTAAAACAGCAGTAGCAAGGGCACGTCGGGTCTAGAAGGTGGTGCTGCACCGAAGGGATATGCGTAACATGTCTTGTTTTACAACAAGCCTGGCCCAGTGAACAACTCTGTGGTATGCTAGACCTTGTTTCAAGCAGTGACAGGTGACAAAGAAAACAGTCCTCCAAAGTGGTGGTGACAGCGTGGGTGACAGCCTTGCAGCATAGGCCCGTCTCGCCCGCCGCTGATTGCAGCATGTAGAAGGAAGCTTCCTACCATCAAACTGGCATGCAAAGCACACCAGCTTCTGTTAATACTGAATCCTTGGCAGTGACCTTGAAGCTTATGGTAAGATTGCCAGAAGCAGGGCCCCTCCAGCAGGGGTAGCATCCATGTTGAAAACCACACTTTTTGCTGCCTGTAGCAATGCTCAGCATTGCAGGGATAGCTAATGTGGGGCCTGCTGTGCAGAGCATGCATGACTGCAGCTAGTGACATGGTACTGTAAAGCCAAGGAAAGCTTGCTGATAAATGGGAGAAGTTCCATTCCATGCACCCTAACTCAGGTGACCACAGGGGCGTACCCACTTTTGACCAAAATCTGAAAAGTCAGCTCAAGCACTTTCTCAATGCGGTTGCGGTTGCCACCAATTTAGCACAGCAGGCAATAATTGCATCAACAAGTTCTTTGCAACAGGCTAGACACAGCTGTTATCTCTGCTTGCACTTGAGGAAACAGGAGGTGCAAACATTGGACACTGTGGACATTGGTTCTGCTGCTGCTGTTTGACAGAGGCAAGGGCTTTGGCTTGGGGCAGGGCTGGTTTAAGGTACCAGGGGCTGGACCTATGCAACAGTCACAGCCAGGGTGAATAAATTGTTGCATGTGCTGGCAACCCATGACGGGGGCCCTTCCTACCCCTACCCTCACCAGCTGCAGCAGTACACTAAGCAAATACCAACAACTGAGATACCTTGACTTGCACACTTCCCCTGGTAGCACATGCCATAGGACATTACAGCTGGAGCAGGGGCTGTCTCTGAAGCTGCCTGTGCCATGCGGAATACCCAAAGGGCATATCTGGCGCCCCCAAAGCAGGGTATACCCCCAGCACATGTAGCGAGCTGCTGTTCTCTGCAGGTGGAGCATGATTGGCATAGCCGATGTGGTATTGTAGAAAGGGGGAGCGGTGCTGAATAAAAACATATGCTTTGAGGAGGTTGTTGAGAGATCTGCTAGCACTATCATGGCAAGATCTGGTGGAAAGTGTTAAAACAGCAGTAGCAAGGGCACGTCGGGTCTAGAAGGTGGTGCTGCACCGAAGGGATATGCGTAACATGTCTTGTTTTACAACAAGCCTGGCCCAGTGAACAACTCTGTGGTATGCTAGACCTTGTTTCAAGCAGTGACAGGTGACAAAGAAAACAGTCCTCCAAAGTGGTGGTGACAGCGTGGGTGACAGCCTTGCAGCATAGGCCCGTCTCGCCCGCCGCTGATTGCAGCATGTAGAAGGAAGCTTCCTACCATCAAACTGGCATGCAAAGCACACCAGCTTCTGTTGATACTGAATCCTTGGCAGTGACCTTGAAGCTTATGGTAAGATTGCCAGAAGCAGGGCCCCTCCAGCAGGGGTAGCATCCATGTTGAAAACCACACTTTTTGCTGCCTGTAGCAATGCTCAGCATTGCAGGGATAGCTAATGTGGGGCCTGCTGTGCAGAGCATGCATGACTGCAGCTAGTGACATGGTACTGTAAAGCCAAGGAAAGCTTGCTGATAAATGGGAGAAGTTCCATTCCATGCACCCTAACTCAGGTGACCACAGGGGCGTACCCACTTTTGACCAAAATCTGAAAAGTCAGCTCAAGCACTTTCTCAATGCGGTTCCGGTTGCCACCAATTTAGCACAGCAGGCAATAATTGCATCAACAAGTTCTTTGCAACAGGCTAGACACAGCTGTTATCTCTGCTTGCACTTGAGGAAACAGGAGGTGCAAACATTGGACACTGTGGACATTGGTTCTGCTGCTGCTGTTTGACAGAGGCAAGGGCTTTGGCTTGGGGCAGGGCTGGTTTAAGGTACCAGGGGCTGGACCTATGCAACAGTCACAGCCAGGGTGAATAAATTGTTGCATGTGCTGGCAACCCATGACGGGGGCCCTTCCTACCCCTACCCTCACCAGCTGCAGCAGTACACTAAGCAAATACCAACAACTGAGATACCTTGACTTGCACACTTCCCCTGGTAGCACATGCCATAGGACATTACAGCTGGAGCAGGGGCTGTCTCTGAAGCTGCCTGTGCCATGCGGAATACCCAAAGGGCATATCTGGCGCCCCCAAAGCAGGGTATACCCCCAGCACATGTAGCGAGCTGCTGTTCTCTGCAGGTGGAGCATGATTGGCATAGCCGATGTGGTATTGTAGAAAGGGGGAGCGGTGCTGAATAAAAACATATGCTTTGAGGAGGTTGTTGAGAGATCTGCTAGCACTATCATGGCAAGATCTGGTGGAAAGTGTTAAAACAGCAGTAGCAAGGGCACGTCGGGTCTAGAAGGTGGTGCTGCACCGAAGGGATATGCGTAACATGTCTTGTTTTACAACAAGCCTGGCCCAGTGAACAACTCTGTGGTATGCTAGACCTTGTTTCAAGCAGTGACAGGTGACAAAGAAAACAGTCCTCCAAAGTGGTGGTGACAGCGTGGGTGACAGCCTTGCAGCATAGGCCCGTCTCGCCCGCCGCTGATTGCAGCATGTAGAAGGAAGCTTCCTACCATCAAACTGGCATGCAAAGCACACCAGCTTCTGTTGATACTGAATCCTTGGCAGTGACCTTGAAGCTTATGGTAAGATTGCCAGAAGCAGGGCCCCTCCAGCAGGGGTAGCATCCATGTTGAAAACCACACTTTTTGCTGCCTGTAGCAATGCTCAGCATTGCAGGGATAGCTAATGTGGGGCCTGCTGTGCAGAGCATGCATGACTGCAGCTAGTGACATGGTACTGTAAAGCCAAGGAAAGCTTGCTGATAAATGGGAGAAGTTCCATTCCATGCACCCTAACTCAGGTGACCACAGGGGCGTACCCACTTTTGACCAAAATCTGAAAAGTCAGCTCAAGCACTTTCTCAATGCGGTTCCGGTTGCCACCAATTTAGCACAGCAGGCAATAATTGCATCAACAAGTTCTTTGCAACAGGCTAGACACAGCTGTTATCTCTGCTTGCACTTGAGGAAACAGGAGGTGCAAACATTGGACACTGTGGACATTGGTTCTGCTGCTGCTGTTTGACAGAGGCAAGGGCTTTGGCTTGGGGCAGGGCTGGTTTAAGGTACCAGGGGCTGGACCTATGCAACAGTCACAGCCAGGGTGAATAAATTGTTGCATGTGCTGGCAACCCATGACGGGGGCCCTTCCTACCCCTACCCTCACCAGCTGCAGCAATACACTAAGCAAATACCAACAACTGAGATACCTTGACTTGCACACTTCCCCTGGTAGCACATGCCATAGGACATTACAGCTGGAGCAGGGGCTGTCTCTGAAGCTGCCTGTGCCATGCGGAATACCCAAAGGGCATATCTGGCGCCCCCAAAGCAGGGTATACCCCCAGCACATGTAGCGAGCTGCTGTTCTCTGCAGGTGGAGCATGATTGGCATAGCCGATGTGGTATTGTAGAAAGGGGGAGCGGTGCTGAATAAAAACATATGCTTTGAGGAGGTTGTTGAGAGATCTGCTAGCACTATCATGGCAAGATCTGGTGGAAAGTGTTAAAACAGCAGTAGCAAGGGCACGTCGGGTCTAGAAGGTGGTGCTGCACCGAAGGGATATGCGTAACATGTCTTGTTTTACAACAAGCCTGGCCCAGTGAACAACTCTGTGGTATGCTAGACCTTGTTTCAAGCAGTGACAGGTGACAAAGAAAACAGTCCTCCAAAGTGGTGGTGACAGCGTGGGTGACAGCCTTGCAGCATAGGCCCGTCTCGCCCGCCGCTGATTGCAGCATGTAGAAGGAAGCTTCCTACCATCAAACTGGCATGCAAAGCACACCAGCTTCTGTTGATACTGAATCCTTGGCAGTGACCTTGAAGCTTATGGTAAGATTGCCAGAAGCAGGGCCCCTCCAGCAGGGGTAGCATCCATGTTGAAAACCACACTTTTTGCTGCCTGTAGCAATGCTCAGCATTGCAGGGATAGCTAATGTGGGGCCTGCTGTGCAGAGCAT
Source organism: Pseudopediastrum boryanum (assembly GCA_963556185.1). Taxonomy (NCBI): domain Eukaryota; kingdom Viridiplantae; phylum Chlorophyta; class Chlorophyceae; order Sphaeropleales; family Hydrodictyaceae; genus Pseudopediastrum; species Pseudopediastrum boryanum. The sequence continues at coordinate 3,129,129 of OY744510.1, read as the reverse complement.
GCATGACTGCAGCTAGTGACATGGTACTGTAAAGCCAAGGAAAGCTTGCTGATAAATGGGAGAAGTTCCATTCCATGCACCCTAACTCAGGTGACCACAGGGGCGTACCCACTTTTGACCAAAATCTGACAAGTCAGCTCAAGCACTTTCTCAATGCGGTTGCGGTTGCCACCAATTTAGCACAGCAGGCAATAATTGCATCAACAAGTTCTTTGCAACAGGCTAGACACAGCTGTTATCTCTGCTTGCACTTGAGGAAACAGGAGGTGCAAACATTGGACACTGTGGACATTGGTTCTGCTGCTGCTGTTTGACAGAGGCAAGGGCTTTGGCTTGGGGCAGGGCTGGTTTAAGGTACCAGGGGCTGGACCTATGCAACAGTCACAGCCAGGGTGAATAAATTGTTGCATGTGCTGGCAACCCATGACGGGGGCCCTTCCTACCCCTACCCTCACCAGCTGCAGCAGTACACTAAGCAAATACCAAAAACTGAGATACCTTGACTTGCACACTTCCCCTGGTAGCACATGCCATAGGACATTACAGCTGGAGCAGGGGCTGTCTCTGAAGCTGCCTGTGCCATGCGGAATACCCAAAGGGCATATCTGGCGCCCCCAAAGCAGGGTATACCCCCAGCACATGTAGCGAGCTGCTGTTCTCTGCAGGTGGAGCATGATTGGCATAGCCGATGTGGTATTGTAGAAAGGGGGAGCGGTGCTGAATAAAAACATATGCTTTGAGGAGGTTGTTGAGAGATCTGCTAGCACTATCATGGCAAGATCTGGTGGAAAGTGTTAAAACAGCAGTAGCAAGGGCACGTCGGGTCTAGAAGGTGGTGCTGCACCGAAGGGATATGCGTAACATGTCTTGTTTTACAACAAGCCTGGCCCAGTGAACAACTCTGTGGTATGCTAGACCTTGTTTCAAGCAGTGACAGGTGACAAAGAAAACAGTCCTCCAAAGTGGTGGTGACAGCGTGGGTGACAGCCTTGCAGCATAGGCCCGTCTCGCCCGCCGCTGATTGCAGCATGTAGAAGGAAGCTTCCTACCATCAAACTGGCATGCAAAGCACACCAGCTTCTGTTAATACTGAATCCTTGGCAGTGACCTTGAAGCTTATGGTAAGATTGCCAGAAGCAGGGCCCCTCCAGCAGGGGTAGCATCCATGTTGAAAACCACACTTTTTGCTGCCTGTAGCAATGCTCAGCATTGCAGGGATAGCTAATGTGGGGCCTGCTGTGCAGAGCATGCATGACTGCAGCTAGTGACATGGTACTGTAAAGCCAAGGAAAGCTTGCTGATAAATGGGAGAAGTTCCATTCCATGCACCCTAACTCAGGTGACCACAGGGGCGTACCCACTTTTGACCAAAATCTGAAAAGTCAGCTCAAGCACTTTCTCAATGCGGTTGCGGTTGCCACCAATTTAGCACAGCAGGCAATAATTACATCAACAAGTTCTTTGCAACAGGCTAGACACAGCTGTTATCTCTGCTTGCACTTGAGGAAACAGGAGGTGCAAACATTGGACACTGTGGACATTGGTTCTGCTGCTGCTGTTTGACAGAGGCAAGGGCTTTGGCTTGGGGCAGGGCTGGTTTAAGGTACCAGGGGCTGGACCTATGCAACAGTCACAGCCAGGGTGAATAAATTGTTGCATGTGCTGGCAACCCATGACGGGGGCCCTTCCTACCCCTACCCTCACCAGCTGCAGCAGTACACTAAGCAAATACCAAAAACTGAGATACCTTGACTTGCACACTTCCCCTGGTAGCACATGCCATAGGACATTACAGCTGGAGCAGGGGCTGTCTCTGAAGCTGCCTGTGCCATGCGGAATACCCAAAGGGCATATCTGGCGCCCCCAAAGCAGGGTATACCCCCAGCACATGTAGCGAGCTGCTGTTCTCTGCAGGTGGAGCATGATTGGCATAGCCGATGTGGTATTGTAGAAAGGGGGAGCGGTGCTGAATAAAAACATATGCTTTGAGGAGGTTGTTGAGAGATCTGCTAGCACTATCATGGCAAGATCTGGTGGAAAGTGTTAAAACAGCAGTAGCAAGGGCACGTCGGGTCTAGAAGGTGGTGCTGCACCGAAGGGATATGCGTAACATGTCTTGTTTTACAACAAGCCTGGCCCAGTGAACAACTCTGTGGTATGCTAGACCTTGTTTCAAGCAGTGACAGGTGACAAAGAAAACAGTCCTCCAAAGTGGTGGTGACAGCGTGGGTGACAGCCTTGCAGCATAGGCCCGTCTCGCCCGCCGCTGATTGCAGCATGTAGAAGGAAGCTTCCTACCATCAAACTGGCATGCAAAGCACACCAGCTTCTGTTAATACTGAATCCTTGGCAGTGACCTTGAAGCTTATGGTAAGATTGCCAGAAGCAGGGCCCCTCCAGCAGGGGTAGCATCCATGTTGAAAACCACACTTTTTGCTGCCTGTAGCAATGCTCAGCATTGCAGGGATAGCTAATGTGGGGCCTGCTGTGCAGAGCATGCATGACTGCAGCTAGTGACATGGTACTGTAAAGCCAAGGAAAGCTTGCTGATAAATGGGAGAAGTTCCATTCCATGCACCCTAACTCAGGTGACCACAGGGGCGTACCCACTTTTGACCAAAATCTGAAAAGTCAGCTCAAGCACTTTCTCAATGCGGTTGCGGTTGCCACCAATTTAGCACAGCAGGCAATAATTGCATCAACAAGTTCTTTGCAACAGGCTAGACACAGTTGTTATCTCTGCTTGCACTTGAGGAAACAGGAGGTGCAAACATTGGACACTGTGGACATTGGTTCTGCTGCTGCTGTTTGACAGAGGCAAGGGCTTTGGCTTGGGGCAGGGCTGGTTTAAGGTACCAGGGGCTGGACCTATGCAACAGTCACAGCCAGGGTGAATAAATTGTTGCATGTGCTGGCAACCCATGACGGGGGCCCTTCCTACCCCTACCCTCACCAGCTGCAGCAGTACACTAAGCAAATACCAACTAAGGTAATGGAGCCGTGGGTCTCCCGCCTCGATCTTCGCGGACTGTCGACTGCTTATTTATTATTCAGGACAGTCATCGACTAGCCTGGAATACATGATGTTGCGATGTGCCCACTTGTGCTTCACGAGATAGTACAGGTCCCACAAACAGCTATGAGTACTATTCGGGAGGGAAACAATTGACTGGAAACAATTGGTTGCACCTGCTATCTAAATAAGTATGGGCGGCTGGATGGATGTGTCTGAAGATGTTGGCAAACAGACAGGCACAAGGTAAATGTTCTCGTTCCGCGCGCTTCTTCAACGCACTGCCTAAGACGAATACGCAAGAGCGCAGTCTTAGCCTTAAGAATGGATAGGCCTGTTTGTATCTGTTGCGCAGTGCGCACTTCCGTTCCGTTCCCCAAAAAAAATACAGCGTTCCAGTGACAATTTCATCGTTCTAGTGAAATTTTCGTTGGAACACTTGTTCGCATACTCTCATTCCCGTTGCAGAGGAGTCTGCGCGACACACGCGACAGCGAGCGGAATAGCGCTCTTATCATTGTAACATTAATGGACGCATAAGAACGCTCTGCGGTGTTGCGCAGCGCTCGTTCGGGCGAGGCGTTCCCGCTCTTACTCCGCAGAACCCTAAAACGTGGGCTCAGATTCTGTACTTACGACGCTAAGGTCGACCACGGAACAACTGAGATACCTTGACTTGCACACTTCCCCTGGTAGCACATGCCATAGGACATTACAGCTGGAGCAGGGGCTGTCTCTGAAGCTGCCTGTGCCATGCGGAATACCCAAAGGGCATATCTGGCGCCCCCAAAGCAGGGTATGCCCCCAGCACATGTAGCGAGCTGCTGTTCTCTGCAGGTGGAGCATGATTGGCATAGCCGATGTGGTATTGTAGAAAGGGGGAGCGGTGCTGAATAAAAACATATGCTTTGAGGAGGTTGTTGAGAGATCTGCTAGCACTATCATGGCAAGATCTGGTGGAAAGTGTTAAAACAGCAGTAGCAAGGGCACGTCGGGTCTAGAAGGTGGTGCTGCACCGAAGGGATATGCGTAACATGTCTTGTTTTACAACAAGCCTGGCCCAGTGAACAACTCTGTGGTATGCTAGACCTTGTTTCAAGCAGTGACAGGTGACAAAGAAAACAGTCCTCCAAAGTGGTGGTGACAGCGTGGGTGACAGCCTTGCAGCATAGGCCCGTCTCGCCCGCCGCTGATTGCAGCATGTAGAAGGAAGCTTCCTACCATCAAACTGGCATGCAAAGCACACCAGCTTCTGTTAATACTGAATCCTTGGCAGTGACCTTGAAGCTTATGGTAAGATTGTCAGAAGCAGGGCCCCTCCAGCAGGGGTAGCATCCATGTTGAAAACCACACTTTTTGCTGCCTGTAGCAATGCTCAGCATTGCAGGGATAGCTAATGTGGGGCCTGCTGTGCAGAGCATGCATGACTGCAGCTAGTGACATGGTACTGTAAAGCCAAGGAAAGCTTGCTGATAAATGGGAGAAGTTCCATTCCATGCACCCTAACTCAGGTGACCACAGGGGCGTACCCACTTTTGACCAAAATCTGACAAGTCAGCTCAAGCACTTTCTCAATGCGGTTGCGGTTGCCACCAATTTAGCACAGCAGGCAATAATTGCATCAACAAGTTCTTTGCAACAGGCTAGACACAGCTGTTATCTCTGCTTGCACTTGAGGAAACAGGAGGTGCAAACATTGGACACTGTGGACATTGGTTCTGCTGCTGCTGTTTGACAGAGGCAAGGGCTTTGGCTTGGGGCAGGGCTGGTTTAAGGTACCAGGGGCTGGACCTATGCAACAGTCACAGCCAGGGTGAATAAATTGTTGCATGTGCTGGCAACCCATGACGGGGGCCCTTCCTACCCCTACCCTCACCAGCTGCAGCAGTACACTAAGCAAATACCAACAACTGAGATACCTTGACTTGCACACTTCCCCTGGTAGCACATGCCATAGGACATTACAGCTGGAGCAGGGGCTGTCTCTGAAGCTGCCTGTGCCATGCGGAATACCCAAAGGGCATATCTGGCGCCCCCAAAGCAGGGTATACCCCCAGCACATGTAGCGAGCTGCTGTTCTCTGCAGGTGGAGCATGATTGGCATAGCCGATGTGGTATTGTAGAAAGGGCGAGCGGTGCTGAATAAAAACATATGCTTTGATGAGGTTGTTGAGAGATCTGCTAGCACTATCATGGCAAGATCTGGTGGAAAGTGTTAAAACAGCAGTAGCAAGGGCACGTCGGGTCTAGAAGGTGGTGCTGCACCGAAGGGATATGCGTAACATGTCTTGTTTTACAACAAGCCTGGCCCAGTGAACAACTCTGTGGTATGCTAGACCTTGTTTCAAGCAGTGACAGGTGACAAAGAAAACAGTCCTCCAAAGTGGTGGTGACAGCGTGGGTGACAGCGTTGCAGCATAGGCCCGTCTCGCCCGCCGCTGATTGCAGCATGTAGAAGGAAGCTTCCTACCATCAAACTGGCATGCAAAGCACACCAGCTTCTGTTAATACTGAATCCTTGGCAGTGACCTTGAAGCTTATGGTAAGATTGCCAGAAGCAGGGCCCCTCCAGCAGGGGTAGCATCCATGTTGAAAACCACACTTTTTGCTGCCTGTAGCAATGCTCAGCATTGCAGGGATAGCTAATGTGGGGCCTGCTGTGCAGAGCATGCATGACTGCAGCTAGTGACATGGTACTGTAAAGCCAAGGAAAGCTTGCTGATAAATGGGAGAAGTTCCATTCCATGCACCCTAACTCAGGTGACCACAGGGGCGTACCCACTTTTGACCAAAATCTGACAAGTCAGCTCAAGCACTTTCTCAATGCGGTTGCGGTTGCCACCAATTTAGCACAGCAGGCAATAATTGCATCAACAAGTTCTTTGCAACAGGCTAGACACAGCTGTTATCTCTGCTTGCACTTGAGGAAACAGGAGGTGCAAACATTGGACACTGTGGACATTGGTTCTGCTGCTGCTGTTTGACAGAGGCAAGGGCTTTGGCTTGGGGCAGGGCTGGTTTAAGGTACCAGGGGCTGGACCTATGCAACAGTCACAGCCAGGGTGAATAAATTGTTGCATGTGCTGGCAACCCATGACGGGGGCCCTTCCTACCCCTACCCTCACCAGCTGCAGCAGTACACTAAGCAAATACCAACAACTGAGATACCTTGACTTGCACACTTCCCCTGGTAGCACATGCCATAGGACATTACAGCTGGAGCAGGGGCTGTCTCTGAAGCTGCCTGTGCCATGCGGAATACCCAAAGGGCATATCTGGCGCCCCCAAAGCAGGGTATACCCCCAGCACGTGTAGCGAGCTGCTGTTCTCTGCAGGTGGAGCATGATTGGCATAGCCGATGTGGTATTGTAGAAAGGGCGAGCGGTGCTGAATAAAAACATATGCTTTGATGAGGTTGTTGAGAGATCTGCTAGCACTATCATGGCAAGATCTGGTGGAAAGTGTTAAAACAGCAGTAGCAAGGGCACGTCGGGTCTAGAAGGTGGTGCTGCACCGAAGGGATATGCGTAACATGTCTTGTTTTACAACAAGCCTGGCCCAGTGAACAACTCTGTGGTATGCTAGACCTTGTTTCAAGCAGTGACAGGTGACAAAGAAAACAGTCCTCCAAAGTGGTGGTGACAGCGTGGGTGACAGCCTTGCAGCATAGGCCCGTCTCGCCCGCCGCTGATTGCAGCATGTAGAAGGAAGCTTCCTACCATCAAACTGGCATGCAAAGCACACCAGCTTCTGTTAATACTGAATCCTTGGCAGTGACCTTGAAGCTTATGGTAAGATTGCCAGAAGCAGGGCCCCTCCAGCAGGGGTAGCATCCATGTTGAAAACCACACTTTTTGCTGCCTGTAGCAATGCTCAGCATTGCAGGGATAGCTAATGTGGGGCCTGCTGTGCAGAGCATGCATGACTGCAGCTAGTGATATGGTACTGTAAAGCCAAGGAAAGCTTGCTGATAAATGGGAGAAGTTCCATTCCATGCACCCTAACTCAGGTGACCACAGGGGCGTACCCACTTTTGACCAAAATCTGACAAGTCAGCTCAAGCACTTTCTCAATGCGGTTGCGGTTGCCACCAATTTAGCACAGCAGGCAATAATTGCATCAACAAGTTCTTTGCAACAGGCTAGACACAGCTGTTATCTCTGCTTGCACTTGAGGAAACAGGAGGTGCAAACATTGGACACAGTTGGTTGCAAAAGTTTTGGCCGGAACATAAGGCTGGGGTTTAAGCAGCAGCAGCAAGACCTGATTTACAACCATTTATGTTTAAGAAAGTAAACAGGCAGAGCATCAATGTGCTGCAGTTAGTATGCCCAAGTGGTACCACAAGTAGCCTCGCACGCGAGACGTCCCGAGTTCGAGCCCCGGGCGTGCCCTATAAATATACTATATAAAAGCCAGCCAGCCAGCCTTAGCCTTAGCCGCAGACGCAGACCAGCAAGCCTCCCCCCTGTTCCTATAGCCCTCCTGCTTTTTTTAACCTGGCTTTCCCCTTCCACCTCTGCCCCTCCTGTGGTTGCCAGCCCCACACCCCATCTGCTCCCCTCCCACAGCCCTCTCAGCTCAGCCTTGCACTTGCCCCAACTTCTCGCATGCCCTGCCTACCCCCACCTGCCCTGCCATTGAACTGGTATAGCCCCTGCACCTGCTTCACACCTGGTCTATATGCTACTGCCCCTAAACAGTAAAGAAAGGGCACCTGTGCCTGCTGGCAGTTCTCAGCATTTACCCCCTTAAAAAGCAGCAAAAATGCCTCCGCTGTCTCCCTTGCAAGACCCCTGCTTTTCTCAGCAGCCAAGCAACACAGAGCAACAGAGATGCTGACCGCACCCATTGGTGACAACCTGGACC
>OY744510.1:3093971-3121047 GCA_963556185.1 Pseudopediastrum boryanum | reverse complement strand
CTCTGAAGCTGCCTGTGCCATGCGGAATACCCAAAGGGCATATCTGGCGCCCCCAAAGCAGGGTATACCCCCAGCACATGTAGCGAGCTGCTGTTCTGTGCAGGTGGAGCATGATTGGCATAGCCGATGTGGTATTGTAGAAAGGGGGAGCGGTGCTGAATAAAAACATATGCTTTGAGGAGGTTGTTGAGAGATCTGCTAGCACTATCATGGCAAGATCTGGTGGAAAGTGTTAAAACAGCAGTAGCAAGGGCACGTCGGGTCTAGAAGGTGGTGCTGCACCGAAGGATATGCGTAACATGTCTTGTTTTACAACAAGCCTGGCCCAGTGAACAACTCTGTGGTATGCTAGACCTTGTTTCAAGCAGTGACAGGTGACAAAGAAAACAATCCTCCAAAGTGGTGGTGACAGCGTGGGTGACAGCCTTGCAGCATAGGCCCGTCTCGCCCGCCGCTGATTGCAGCATGTAGAAGGAAGCTTCCTACCATCAAACTGGCATGCAAAGCACACCAGCTTCTGTTAATACTGAATCCTTGGCAGTGACCTTGAAGCTTATGGTAAGATTGCCAGAAGCAGGGCCCCTCCAGCAGGGGAAGCATCCATGTTGAAAACCACACTTTTTGCTGCCTGTAGCAATGCTCAGCATTGCAGGGATAGTTAATGTGGGGCCTGCTGTGCAGAGCATGCATGACTGCAGCTAGTGACATGGTACTGTAAAGCCAAGGAAAGCTTGCTGATAAATGGGGAGAAGTTCCATTCCATGCACCCTAACTCAGGTGACCACAGGGGCGTACCCACTTTTGACCAAAATCTGAAAAGTCAGCTCAAGCACTTTCTCAATGCGGTTGCGGTTGCCACCAATTTAGCACAGCAGGCAATAATTGCATCAACAAGTTCTTTGCAACAGGCTAGACACAGCTGTTATCTCTGCTTGCACTTGAGGAAACAGGAGGTGCAAACATTGGACACTGTGGACATTGGTTCTGCTGCTGCTGTTTGACAGAGGCAAGGGCTTTGGCTTGGGGCAGGGCTGGTTTAAGGTACCAGGGGCTGGACCTATGCAACAGTCACAGCCAGGGTGAATAAATTGTTGCATGTGCTGGCAACCCATGACGGGGGCCCTTCCTACCCCTACCCTCACCAGCTGCAGCAGTACACTAAGCAAATACCAACAACTGAGATACCTTGACTTGCACACTTCCCCTGGTAGCACATGCCATAGGACATTACAGCTGGAGCAGGGGCTGTCTCTGAAGCTGCCTGTGCCATGCGGAATACCCAAAGGGCATATCTGGCGCCCCCAAAGCAGGGTATACCCCCAGCACATGTAGCGAGCTGCTGTTCTGTGCAGGTGGAGCATGATTGGCATAGCCGATGTGGTATTGTAGAAAGGGGGAGCGGTGCTGAATAAAAACATATGCTTTGAGGAGGTTGTTGAGAGATCTGCTAGCACTATCATGGCAAGATCTGGTGGAAAGTGTTAAAACAGCAGTAGCAAGGGCACGTCGGGTCTAGAAGGTGGTGCTGCACCGAAGGGATATGCGTAACATGTCTTGTTTTACAACAAGCCTGGCCCAGTGAACAACTCTGTGGTATGCTAGACCTTGTTTCAAGCAGTGACAGGTGACAAAGAAAACAATCCTCCAAAGTGGTGGTGACAGCGTGGGTGACAGCCTTGCAGCATAGGCCCGTCTCGCCCGCCGCTGATTGCAGCATGTAGAAGGAAGCTTCCTACCATCAAACTGGCATGCAAAGCACACCAGCTTCTGTTAATACTGAATCCTTGGCAGTGACCTTGAAGCTTATGGTAAGATTGCCAGAAGCAGGCCCCTCCAGCAGGGGAAGCATCCATGTTGAAAACCACACTTTTTGCTGCCTGTAGCAATGCTCAGCATTGCAGGGATAGTTAATGTGGGGCCTGCTGTGCAGAGCATGCATGACTGCAGCTAGTGACATGGTACTGTAAAGCCAAGGAAAGCTTGCTGATAAATGGGAGAAGTTCCATTCCATGCACCCTAACTCAGGTGACCACAGGGGCGTACCCACTTTTGACCAAAATCTGAAAAGTCAGCTCAAGCACTTTCTCAATGCGGTTGCGGTTGCCACCAATTTAGCACAGCAGGCAATAATTGCATCAACAAGTTCTTTGCAACAGGCTAGACACAGCTGTTATCTCTGCTTGCACTTGAGGAAACAGGAGGTGCAAACATTGGACACTGTGGACATTGGTTCTGCTGCTGCTGTTTGACAGAGGCAAGGGCTTTGGCTTGGGGCAGGGCTGGTTTAAGGTACCAGGGGCTGGACCTATGCAACAGTCACAGCCAGGGTGAATAAATTGTTTGCATGTGCTGGCAACCCATGACGGGGGCCCTTCCTACCCCTACCCTCACCAGCTGCAGCAGTACACTAAGCAAATACCAACAACTGAGATACCTTGACTTGCACACTTCCCCTGGGTAGCACATGCCATAGGACATTACAGCTGGAGCAGGGGCTGTCTCTGAAGCTGCCTGTGCCATGCGGAATACCCAAAGGGCATATCTGGCGCCCCCAAAGCAGGGTATACCCCCAGCACATGTAGCGAGCTGCTGTTCTGTGCAGGTGGAGCATGATTGGCATAGCCGATGTGGTATTGTAGAAAGGGGGAGCGGTGCTGAATAAAAACATATGCTTTGAGGAGGTTGTTGAGAGATCTGCTAGCACTATCATGGCAAGATCTGGTGGAAAGTGTTAAAACAGCAGTAGCAAGGGCACGTCGGGTCTAGAAGGTGGTGCTGCACCGAAGGGATATGCGTAACATGTCTTGTTTTACAACAAGCCTGGCCCAGTGAACAACTCTGTGGTATGCTAGACCTTGTTTCAAGCAGTGACAGGTGACAAAGAAAACAATCCTCCAAAGTGGTGGTGACAGCGTGGGTGACAGCCTTGCAGCATAGGCCCGTCTCGCCCGCCGCTGATTGCAGCATGTAGAAGGAAGCTTCCTACCATCAAACTGGCATGCAAAGCACACCAGCTTCTGTTAATACTGAATCCTTGGCAGTGACCTTGAAGCTTATGGTAAGATTGCCAGAAGCAGGGCCCCTCCAGCAGGGGAAGCATCCATGTTGAAAACCACACTTTTTGCTGCCTGTAGCAATGCTCAGCATTGCAGGGATAGTTAATGTGGGGCCTGCTGTGCAGAGCATGCATGACTGCAGCTAGTGACATGGTACTGTAAAGCCAAGGAAAGCTTGCTGATAAATGGGAGAAGTTCCATTCCATGCACCCTAACTCAGGTGACCACAGGGGCGTACCCACTTTTGACCAAAATCTGAAAAGTCAGCTCAAGCACTTTCTCAATGCGGTTGCGGTTGCCACCAATTTAGCACAGCAGGCAATAATTGCATCAACAAGTTCTTTGCAACAGGCTAGACACAGCTGTTATCTCTGCTTGCACTTGAGGAAACAGGAGGTGCAAACATTGGACACTGTGGACATTGGTTCTGCTGCTGCTGTTTGACAGAGGCAAGGGCTTTGGCTTGGGGCAGGGCTGGTTTAAGGTACCAGGGGCTGGACCTATGCAACAGTCACAGCCAGGGTGAATAAATTGTTGCATGTGCTGGCAACCCATGACGGGGGCCCTTCTACCCCTACCCTCACCAGCTGCAGCAGTACACTAAGCAAATACCAACAACTGAGATACCTTGACTTGCACACTTCCCCTGGTAGCACATGCCATAGGACATTACAGCTGGAGCAGGGGCTGTCTCTGAAGCTGCCTGTGCCATGCGGAATACCCAAAGGGCATATCTGGCGCCCCCAAAGCAGGGTATACCCCCAGCACATGTAGCGAGCTGCTGTTCTGTGCAGGTGGAGCATGATTGGCATAGCCGATGTGGTATTGTAGAAAGGGGGAGCGGTGCTGAATAAAAACATATGCTTTGAGGAGGTTGTTGAGAGATCTGCTAGCACTATCATGGCAAGATCTGGTGGAAAGTGTTAAAACAGCAGTAGCAAGGGCACGTCGGGTCTAGAAGGTGGTGCTGCACCGAAGGGATATGCGTAACATGTCTTGTTTTACAACAAGCCTGGCCCAGTGAACAACTCTGTGGTATGCTAGACCTTGTTTCAAGCAGTGACAGGTGACAAAGAAAACAATCCTCCAAAGTGGTGGTGACAGCGTGGGTGACAGCCTTGCAGCATAGGCCCGTCTCGCCGCCGCTGATTGCAGCATGTAGAAGGAAGCTTCCTACCATCAAACTGGCATGCAAAGCACACCAGCTTCTGTTAATACTGAATCCTTGGCAGTGACCTTGAAGCTTATGGTAAGATTGCCAGAAGCAGGGCCCCCTCCAGCAGGGGAAGCATCCATGTTGAAAACCACACTTTTTGCTGCCTGTAGCAATGCTCAGCATTGCAGGGATAGTTAATGTGGGGCCTGCTGTGCAGAGCATGCATGACTGCAGCTAGTGACATGGTACTGTAAAGCCAAGGAAAGCTTGCTGATAAATGGGAGAAGTTCCATTCCATGCACCCTAACTCAGGTGACCACAGGGGCGTACCCACTTTTGACCAAAATCTGAAAAGTCAGCTCAAGCACTTTCTCAATGCGGTTGCGGTTGCCACCATTTAGCACAGCAGGCAATAATTGCATCAACAAGTTCTTTGCAACAGGCTAGACACAGCTGTTATCTCTGCTTGCACTTGAGGAAACAGGAGGTGCAAACATTGGACACTGGTTCTGCTGCTGCTGTTTGACAGAGGCAAGGGCTTTGGCTTGGGGCAGGGCTGGTTTAAGGTACCAGGGGCTGGACCTATGCAACAGTCACAGCCAGGGTGAATAAATTGTTGCATGTGCTGGCAACCCATGACGGGGGCCCTTCCTACCCCTACCCTCACCAGCTGCAGCAGTACACTAAGCAAATACCAACAACTGAGATACCTTGACTTGCACACTTCCCCTGGTAGCACATGCCATAGGACATTACAGCTGGAGCAGGGGCTGTCTCTGAAGCTGCCTGTGCCATGCGGAATACCCAAAGGGCATATCTGGCGCCCCAAAGCAGGGTATACCCCCAGCACATGTAGCGAGCTGCTGTTCTGTGCAGGTGGAGCATGATTGGCATAGCCGATGTGGTATTGTAGAAAGGGGAGCGGTGCTGAATAAAAACATATGCTTTGAGGAGGTTGTTGAGAGATCTGCTAGCACTATCATGGCAAGATCTGGTGGAAAGTGTTAAAACAGCAGTAGCAAGGGCACGTCGGGTCTAGAAGGTGGTGCTGCACCGAAGGGATATGCGTAACATGTCTTGTTTTACAACAAGCCTGGCCCAGTGAACAACTCTGTGGTATGCTAGACCTTGTTTCAAGCAGTGACAGGTGACAAAGAAAACAATCCTCCAAAGTGGTGGTGACAGCGTGGGTGACAGCCTTGCAGCATAGGCCCGTCTCGCCCGCCGCTGATTGCAGCATGTAGAAGGAAGCTTCCTACCATCAAACTGGCATGCAAAGCACACCAGCTTCTGTTAATACTGAATCCTTGGCAGTGACCTTGAAGCTTATGGTAAGATTGCCAGAAGCAGGGCCCCTCCAGCAGGGGTAGCATCCATGTTGAAAACCACACTTTTTGCTGCCTGTAGCAATGCTCAGCATTGCAGGGATAGCTAATGTGGGGCCTGCTGTGCAGAGCATGCATGACTGCAGCTAGTGACATGGTACTGTAAAGCCAAGGAAAGCTTGCTGATAAATGGGAGAAGTTCCATTCCATGCACCCTAACTCAGGTGACCACAGGGGCGTACCCACTTTTGACCAAAATCTGACAAGTCAGCTCAAGCACTTTCTCAATGCGGTTGCGGTTGCCACCAATTTAGCACAGCAGGCAATAATTGCATCAACAAGTTCTTTGCAACAGGCTAGACACAGCTGTTATCTCTGCTTGCACTTGAGGAAACAGGAGGTGCAAACATTGGACACTGTGGACATTGGTTCTGCTGCTGCTGTTTGACAGAGGCAAGGGCTTTGGCTTGGGGCAGGGCTGGTTTAAGGTACCAGGGGCTGGACCTATGCAACAGTCACAGCCAGGGTGAATAAATTGTTGCATGTGCTGGCAACCCATGACGGGGGCCCTTCCTACCCCTACCCTCACCAGCTGCAGCAGTACACTAAGCAAATACCAACAACTGAGATACCTTGACTTGCACACTTCCCCTGGTAGCACATGCCATAGGACATTACAGCTGGAGCAGGGGCTGTCTCTGAAGCTGCCTGTGCCATGCGGAATACCCAAAGGGCATATCTGGCGCCCCCAAAGCAGGGTATACCCCCAGCACATGTAGCGAGCTGCTGTTCTCTGCAGGTGGAGCATGATTGGCATAGCCGATGTGGTATTGTAGAAAGGGCGAGCGGTGCTGAATAAAAACATATGCTTTGATGAGGTTGTTGAGAGATCTGCTAGCACTATCATGGCAAGATCTGGTGGAAAGTGTTAAAACAGCAGTAGCAAGGGCACGTCGGGTCTAGAAGGTGGTGCTGCACCGAAGGGATATGCGTAACATGTCTTGTTTTACAACAAGCCTGGCCCAGTGAACAACTCTGTGGTATGCTAGACCTTGTTTCAAGCAGTGACAGGTGACAAAGAAAACAGTCCTCCAAAGTGGTGGTGACAGCGTGGGTGACAGCCTTGCAGCATAGGCCCGTCTCGCCCGCCGCTGATTGCAGCATGTAGAAGGAAGCTTCCTACCATCAAACTGGCATGCAAAGCACACCAGCTTCTGTTAATACTGAATCCTTGGCAGTGACCTTGAAGCTTATGGTAAGATTGCCAGAAGCAGGGCCCCTCCAGCAGGGGTAGCATCCATGTTGAAAACCACACTTTTTGCTGCCTGTAGCAATGCTCAGCATTGCAGGGATAGCTAATGTGGGGCCTGCTGTGCAGAGCATGCATGACTGCAGCTAGTGACATGGTACTGTAAAGCCAAGGAAAGCTTGCTGATAAATGGGAGAAGTTCCATTCCATGCACCCTAACTCAGGTGACCACAGGGGCGTACCCACTTTTGACCAAAATCTGACAAGTCAGCTCAAGCACTTTCTCAATGCGGTTGCGGTTGCCACCAATTTAGCACAGCAGGCAATAATTGCATCAACAAGTTCTTTGCAACAGGCTAGACACAGCTGTTATCTCTGCTTGCACTTGAGGAAACAGGAGGTGCAAACATTGGACACAGTTGGTTGCAAAAGTTTTGGCCCAAAACTCAGATTTTGTTAGGAAATGGTCTGCTTCTGTGAAATGGCATGGCCGTTCATTGCTCTCTTGCACAGGCAGCTTCTGTATGAGGTCCAGGTTGTCACCAATGGGTGCGGTCAGCATCTCTGTTGCTCTGTGTTGCTTGGCTGCTGAGAAAAGCAGGGGTCTTGCAAGGGAGACAGCGGAGGCATTTTTGCTGCTTTTTAAGGGGGTAAATGCTGAGAACTGCCAGCAGGCACAGGTGCCCTTTCTTTACTGTTTAGGGGCAGTAGCATATAGACCAGGTGTGAAGCAGGTGCAGGGGCTATACCAGTTCAATGGCAGGGCAGGTGGGGGTAGGCAGGGCATGCGAGAAGTTGGGGCAAGTGCAAGGCTGAGCTGAGAGGGCTGTGGGAGGGGAGCAGATGGGGTGTGGGGCTGGCAACCACAGGAGGGGCAGAGGTGGAAGGGGAAAGCCAGGTTAAAAAAAGCAGGAGGGCTATAGGAACAGGGGGGAGGCTTGCTGGTCTGCGTCTGCGGCTAAGGCTAAGGCTGGCTGGCTGGCTTTTATATAGTATATTTATAGGGCACGCCCGGGGCTCGAACTCGGGACGTCTCGCGTGCGAGGCTACTTGTGGTACCACTTGGGCATACTAACTGCAGCACATTGATGCTCTGCCTGTTTACTTTCTTAAACATAAATGGTTGTAAATCAGGTCTTGCTGCTGCTGCTTAAACCCCAGCCTTATGTTCCGGCCAAAACTTTTGCAACCAACTGTGGACATTGGTTCTGCTGCTGCTGTTTGACAGAGGCAAGGGCTTTGGCTTGGGGCAGGGCTGGTTTAAGGTACCAGGGGCTGGACCTATGCAACAGTCACAGCCAGGGTGAATAAATTGTTGCATGTGCTGGCAACCCATGACGGGGGCCCTTCCTACCCCTACCCTCACCAGCTGCAGCAAATACCAACAACTGAGATACCTTGACTTGCACACTTCCCCTGGTAGCACATGCCATAGGACATTACAGCTGGAGCAGGGGCTGTCTCTGAAGCTGCCTGTGCCATGCGGAATACCCAAAGGGCATATCTGGCGCCCCCAAAGCAGGGTATACCCCCAGCACATGTAGCGAGCTGCTGTTCTCTGCAGGTGGAGCATGATTGGCATAGCCGATGTGGTATTGTAGAAAGGGCGAGCGGTGCTGAATAAAAACATATGCTTTGATGAGGTTGTTGAGAGATCTGCTAGCACTATCATGGCAAGATCTGGTGGAAAGTGTTAAAACAGCAGTAGCAAGGGCACGTCGGGTCTAGAAGGTGGTGCTGCACCGAAGGGATATGCGTAACATGTCTTGTTTTACAACAAGCCTGGCCCAGTGAACAACTCTGTGGTATGCTAGACCTTGTTTCAAGCAGTGACAGGTGACAAAGAAAACAGTCCTCCAAAGTGGTGGTGACAGCGTGGGTGACAGCCTTGCAGCATAGGCCCGTCTCGCCCGCCGCTGATTGCAGCATGTAGAAGGAAGCTTCCTACCATCAAACTGGCATGCAAAGCACACCAGCTTCTGTTAATACTGAATCCTTGGCAGTGACCTTGAAGCTTATGGTAAGATTGCCAGAAGCAGGGCCCCTCCAGCAGGGGTAGCATCCATGTTGAAAACCACACTTTTTGCTGCCTGTAGCAATGCTCAGCATTGCAGGGATAGCTAATGTGGGGCCTGCTGTGCAGAGCATGCATGACTGCAGCTAGTGACATGGTACTGTAAAGCCAAGGAAAGCTTGCTGATAAATGGGAGAAGTTCCATTCCATGCACCCTAACTCAGGTGACCACATGGGCGTACCCACTTTTGACCAAAATCTGACAAGTCAGCTCAAGCACTTTCTCAATGCGGTTGCGGTTGCCACCAATTTAGCACAGCAGGCAATAATTGCATCAACAAGTTCTTTGCAACAGGCTAGACACAGCTGTTATCTCTGCTTGCACTTGAGGAAACAGGAGGTGCAAACATTGGACACTGTGGACATTGGTTCTGCTGCTGCTGTTTGACAGAGGCAAGGGCTTTGGCTTGGGGCAGGGCTGGTTTAAGGTACCAGGGGCTGGACCTATGCAACAGTCACAGCCAGGGTGAATAAATTGTTGCATGTGCTGGCAACCCATGACGGGGGCCCTTCCTACCCCTACCCTCACCAGCTGCAGCAGTACACTAAGCAAATACCAACAACTGAGATACCTTGACTTGCACACTTCCCCTGGTAGCACATGCCATAGGACATTACAGCTGGAGCAGGGGCTGTCTCTGAAGCTGCCTGTGCCATGCGGAATACCCAAAGGGCATATCTGGCGCCCCCAAAGCAGGGTATACCCCCAGCACATGTAGCGAGCTGCTGTTCTCTGCAGGTGGAGCATGATTGGCATAGCCGATGTGGTATTGTAGAAAGGGCGAGCGGTGCTGAATAAAAACATATGCTTTGATGAGGTTGTTGAGAGATCTGCTAGCACTATCATGGCAAGATCTGGTGGAAAGTGTTAAAACAGCAGTAGCAAGGGCACGTCGGGTCTAGAAGGTGGTGCTGCACCGAAGGGATATGCGTAACATGTCTTGTTTTACAACAAGCCTGGCCCAGTGAACAACTCTGTGGTATGCTAGACCTTGTTTCAAGCAGTGACAGGTGACAAAGAAAACAGTCCTCCAAAGTGGTGGTGACAGCGTGGGTGACAGCCTTGCAGCATAGGCCCGTCTCGCCCGCCGCTGATTGCAGCATGTAGAAGGAAGCTTCCTACCATCAAACTGGCATGCAAAGCACACCAGCTTCTGTTAATACTGAATCCTTGGCAGTGACCTTGAAGCTTATGGTAAGATTGCCAGAAGCAGGGCCCCTCCAGCAGGGGTAGCATCCATGTTGAAAACCACACTTTTTGCTGCCTGTAGCAATGCTCAGCATTGCAGGGATAGCTAATGTGGGGCCTGCTGTGCAGAGCATGCATGACTGCAGCTAGTGACATGGTACTGTAAAGCCAAGGAAAGCTTGCTGATAAATGGGAGAAGTTCCATTCCATGCACCCTAACTCAGGTGACCACAGGGGCGTACCCACTTTTGACCAAAATCTGACAAGTCAGCTCAAGCACTTTCTCAATGCGGTTGCGGTTGCCACCAATTCAGCACAGCAGGCAATAATTGCATCAACAAGTTCTTTGCAACAGGCTAGACACAGCTGTTATCTCTGCTTGCACTTGAGGAAACAGGAGGTGCAAACATTGGACACAGTTGGTTGCAAAAGTTTTGGCCCAAAACTCAGATTTTGTTAGGAAATGGTCTGCTTCTGTGAAATGGCATGGCCGTTCATTGCTCTCTTGCACAGGCAGCTTCTGTATGAGGTCCAGGTTGTCACCAATGGGTGCGGTCAGCATCTCTGTTGCTCTGTGTTGCTTGGCTGCTGAGAAAAGCAGGGGTCTTGCAAGGGAGACAGCGGAGGCATTTTTGCTGCTTTTTAAGGGGGTAAATGCTGAGAACTGCCAGCAGGCACAGGTGCCCTTTCTTTACTGTTTAGGGGCAGTAGCATATAGACCAGGTGTGAAGCAGGTGCAGGGGCTATACCAGTTCAATGGCAGGGCAGGTGGGGGTAGGCAGGGCATGCGAGAAGTTGGGGCAAGTGCAAGGCTGAGCTGAGAGGGCTGTGGGAGGGGAGCAGATGGGGTGTGGGGCTGGCAACCACAGGAGGGGCAGAGGTGGAAGGGGAGAGCCAGGTTAAAAAAAGCAGGAGGGCTATAGGAACAGGGGGGAGGCTTGCTGGTCTGCGTCTGCGGCTAAGGCTAAGGCTGGCTGGCTGGCTTTTATATAGTATATTTATAGGGCACGCCCGGGGCTCGAACTCGGGACGTCTCGCGTGCGAGGCTACTTGTGGTACCACTTGGGCATACTAACTGCAGCACATTGATGCTCTGCCTGTTTACTTTCTTAAACATAAATGGTTGTAAATCAGGTCTTGCTGCTGCTGCTTAAACCCCAGCCTTATGTTCCGGCCAAAACTTTTGCAACCAACTGTGGACATTGGTTCTGCTGCTGCTGTTTGACAGAGGCAAGGGCTTTGGCTTGGGGCAGGGCTGGTTTAAGGTACCAGGGGCTGGACCTATGCAACAGTCACAGCCAGGGTGAATAAATTGTTGCATGTGCTGGCAACCCATGACGGGGGCCCTTCCTACCCCTACCCTCACCAGCTGCAGCAGTACACTAAGCAAATACCAACAACTGAGATACCTTGACTTGCACACTTCCCCTGGTAGCACATGTGTTGTGACTACAGGCCCTGCATTGCTTAATGCATTTCCAACCCTAAACCCTGTCAGCATGTTAATGTCCCACCAGTTCAACTGGGCCCTTGGACAATGGCAGTCCCTCAAAGCCTGCATGACCATTTGCTGTGTGCACTGTACTGCATGTTCATGACCTTCCAGTAGCAGACCCACTGCCGCTTATTAATTCACCTTTTGCTGGCATAGCACCTTTGCAAACGCACACACCACAAAAGAGCTGATCCATGCAGGACTATTGACTCATGGAGTCGTACAGATGCTCAATGTGCATTTGCTTGCCTTCCACCCTTCAACATGCACATGCCCATACCTCCCGGATGCACTCTCCCTGCTAGCCAAATAGAAAGCAAACATAGAATGGCTGTAAGAGAAATAATCACAAGAGGCTGGTGGTAGATTCTCAAATAAGCTTCCAGATCTTGAGGCAGATCAATGATGATTTGGTTGCATTTGCATGCAATCAATCCAAAAAGACAAAGCTGTTGCCAGGGTGTCCTTTCAAATCTGCCAATAACCCCCATTACCACAACCATCACCAGCAGCACGACAGCAGCAGCATTCAAAAGCGCTGTAGTGGCAGTATCAAAACCTCTGGAGCCATCCAGACATTGTTCAAACCGTAGGTTAAGTATCTCTATCACATCAACACGGTACCAATCCCAAGCACCACAATATGAGCATTTATGCACAACCACAAGTATGCCCATGCACAAGCACTGTCTCTTCTACAATAACATGAGCATTGTCCACAGTAGGCAACAGTAATTCCATCGACCTCTTCTACTGTGTCAGTATACACACATGCAGGCCTAGTGCTATGGCTGCCACTGAAGCTGCTGTCCTCTGTATTTCACCATCACCCCTTCTCCAGCAGCAGCAGCAGCAGCACCAGTGCCTGTCATACCTCAGAATGCGCACAGGCAGGCCTACCACTGAGGCTGCTGTAATAGACAAAATCGCCAACCGCATTGCCTGCCATACATACCGCATAAACCACCACCAAACTACACACATGTGCTTCATCCACATCCACATCGTCCATTATTGTATTATGGCTTTGGTGGGGACAGCCAGAAAAAAGATAAACCTGCAGGCAGACAGCTAGATGGGCCTGTGGCTTTGAATGTCCAAGGGCCCAGTACTGCAAGCTGCCACCATGCACAAGCACCACCTTTTACCACCAACATGACCATCAGCCGCAGTAGCCAACAATCATGCTGCATCAACCTCTGCTAAACACTATATCAGCATAGCGCACATGCAGGCCCAACAGTGCTGTGGCTGGCCCTGAAGCTGGTGTATTTCTTGTATATCACCACTACCACTGTTTCCTGCAGCAGTAGCGGCAGCAGGCTGCTACACTGCCATATGTAGCTGCTTTAAACTCTTGAACACAACCGCTTCAGGCAGACCCAAAACCACGTAGCAAGAGCTATCCAATGCCAGGTGCGAGATCCCCCGCATTTCTTTCATGAGCGTGATGTCCAATTACCTGCTCCATGCCCAACATTCTTGCAGCATACGTTCCCAACCCCTGCCATGATGCCCAGGTAGTTTGCTGTAAACTCCCCGGCACGTAATGTCTCCAGACGTGAACCTGGGTTGCTTATGGAGGCTACTCGACCTGATGAAGGCATACAAAGCAAGCAGGATATGGCAAGAAGCCCATACATACACTAGAGAGTCCCCAGGGTTGATGCACTATATAGGACAGGACCCCTGGTGGGCCACCTTCCTCCAGCACAAACGTACCACACATAGACTCTGGCTAACATGCTTGGAGACCCCAGCGCAATTACAACAGCATTTGTGAGTGACAAGTGAACTCAACTGTGGTAGACACACTCACCCCACAAACATGGCCGCATGCCGCCAAGGCCCTCACATTGCAGGAAGAATAGTATTACTCACTTGGGGTTGACAGTACGCTACCTACACAAGATGGACGAACCCACTGTTGCACTTGATAACATTGATGCCATAGCCAAAGTGCCATAAGCCCCGCACCTCCAGCTGTCACAAAGAACAGAGATGGATCGGGTATGCAGCCATTTGTAGATGACACTATATGTATAAACATGTGGTCAAGCGACACCTGGGGCAAACCCACCCTAGACCTGCACTGCCCCAATGGACAATCTACTACCTAGCACCCATGTACCACAACCAGATCCCTATGGAATGACATGGAAACACCATAAAATGGTAGAGGCAGTGGCCCCCCTCGTATTACTACATTTTATGATATGCCATAGCAAAAAGTGGCATAGGCCCGCACCCCAAGCTGTCACAACTGCGCCAAGCTGGAATATAATACGGTTTGTTTTTGGGATGCAACCAGAAATGGTGATAGCGTATGAAATACAAGGATAAATAGTCTTTCACTGCTAGCTCCACCCCTCTATCATGCAGGACGAAACAAGAATGGCTCTCTGATATAATATTACACACTTAATGGGCAGTGAGGTGCAAAAAAACCCTCTTTTGATCATGCTGCCACAGGCCAACCCCACTCCCTATGCAGGACCTACTCTAGCTCAGGCACCCAGCGGCCCACCCTGAGATGCACATTTGCTTTGTAATCGCCAATGTGCAAGACACCACCACTGAGCCCTGCATTACTCAGGCGAAGGGAGACTTGATCACCCTTTCGTTTGCCAAAGGCATCAGCCTCCAAGGTGCCTTCAACACACACTGTGCCTGAGCATTGCTCGGGTGTCAGGTGAAACTGTACAACATCCTCCAGCTTGTAAGTTGCCAGCGCGTTTATCAGGGAGTTTTGGCCAAGGATGGTGCCTGCTGCTGCATCCAAGACCCTCCGGCTGAAGATGGTGTCCTTCTTGTGCCACAACATGGCGTTTCTACTGCCAACAAAGCTCCTCACATAACCTGCTAGGACTTCCAGCAGCTGCTTCTGCTCCAGCTTCACTGCGATGTAGAGCAGCTGCTCCAGCTGGCCTGCCACTGCCTTGAGGAAAGCATCCTTGTCTTCCTCGCACCTTGCGTTGCTGTCACCAGGCCGTAAGTTCAAAGGAGAGTCTGCGCGGCTAAAAAAGCAGTGATTGGAGGGGTGCAGCTTCTCCGTACAGCCACCCAGCTCCGCACAGAGGCAAAGGGTCTCAGAGACCGTGAGGGCAATGCTGGCTAGAAGCGGCTGTTTTGTACCAATAGCATCGCTGTAGGCGAGCAGCTGATAGACGTCGGCGGCAGTTGAAGGCCATTCTGACTCAGAGTCGTAGTCACGGCCCTCAATGTGTTGGTAAGCGCTATTCAACCACGCAACTACCACCATCCGTGTCACAGGCTTGCCATCAATTAGAATGCTGCTAAGGTCCCAATTGCTTTTGTCTGGCAACGCCCCAGCACACGTAGACAGCATGCACACCAGACTAGGAAGATCTACAAGGACGGTCTCTTGGGCATCTGCTAAGGTAATGAGCATGGAGACCTCTTCGTCCAAGGACTCGTTACCAGAATGCTTCCTCTTTGCCATATTCCTGATCTCTCGCGAAGGCACGAAACTAGAGGGGCAGCAACCTGACACAGTCTTGCAAGAGCTGGCAAGCACGCAGATCTGGATCAGGAAGTAAGCACCTGGAAGTACATGTATTGTCGAAATAAAGGGCCATGATACAGCATGTTTGTTTCAATGAGTCTACGATCTCACGTTCATGGCGGTTTCCAATCCCAATTGGAATAAATACAGCCCGCGAAGCCCCACACACTAGCCTGGTGACCCAGCAATCTGGCATTTTCACGACTTTCCTCCAGCTTGTAGGTCCCAGGAACTGCACAAGAGTCTTTGTTGGGGACTGTTAAGGCTTCGCAAAGCGGTCCGGATTTCATGCGCTTCCCCTGCTTCCATCGGCACCGCGAGTCTCCATGAGTCTTGGTTTGCATCGGACTTGCGTTTGTCAAGTTCTCGGATCCTTGCAAGATTTCTCTTTGCGACATAACCAATAGGTCTATAGGAAAGACTCCTAGCCTATAAGGAGCGGCGGAAGCGCCTTTAACAGGCCTCACCAGCGTTTGCGCAGAATCCCCGTATTTTCCGCATTTTGTTCCAATTGGGATTGGAAACCGCCACAAACTGAGAGCGCTCCGTTGCCAGCTATCAAAAGACTGGAACTAATGAATGAACTGACCTACACTGAATAGGGCCTCAAGGACGATCCCACCGGAGTGTGAGATCACGGGCCGACCGTCTGCAATCCACCGTCTGCCTTTGGTTAATTCCAGTTTGCACAGTCGCACTTGACAGCTACACAACTCATGACCCGGATTCTTCAGGTGGACACCCAGTCACCAATCCGCCCGAATAGAATGGCCCAAGGCATTCTCCGATATTCCTACACATGCATCGACGAGCAGCCGTAGGAGCGCATGCAAGATGCAACACAAGGAGGGCAGCTCCGCAGGTGCGTTGCATCTTCGGGCCTGAGGGCCTGAGGTCCCCACGGAACCTTCGTTTATCCCAACTGCCCGGGCGACAGGCCCCATCGATCCGTAGACCACCACAGCCACTGCAGTGCAACAGCCACTGAATGGCAGCCCTGCTGTGCACATACATCACACCACACCTACCTACCCAAGACAGGACTAATGTAAGTTCCATATTGTAGCAAGCCATGTGGGCATGTTGGAACTAATCATGCAGGCACACTTGCTATGCAAACAAAACAAAACTGAATTCATTGAATAGTACCACATGCTCTAGATGTGCACTACGGCAAGCAGCAGCAGCACTGCAGCTTTTAAAAGCATCCTGCGCAATCAGGCCCAAAGCACAGCTGCAAGTGCCACTGACACTCTTGACTTGTGAAATGGGAACAATGCAGCAGCAAAGGTCGGCATATACCAGCATCGTTCCTATATGATCTCCGCTAAATGCAGCAACCACGCCAACCACCAACTGCTACTGTGTGATGACATGCATACATGCTACCAAAGCCACCATGGCCAAAGTTGCCGTCTCCCTACCTCCCAAAAAAAGCCCAAAGTTGCCAAACAGTGAAACGGTGAAGGTGGCAACCACAAGAGGGCTCCTAGTTCATTCACCCCGACCAGACACTATTGTATGGGTCCGTCTAGAACATACCAGACAAAGACTAATGGGACCCAAACCGCCAACCATCACAAACATACACGCCACGATCTGATGGAGTGTCCCTCCGACTTCATGGCAAACAAACAATCAAACCAAGAATGAAGGTGTGGCTGCACCAAGGCAGCTAGGACCAAACGACCAAACACACTTGGTGCCGGCAATTTGCTGTGGGCAGTGTCCATGTCCAGGGCCTTCAATTTGCACACTGCTCTAACCAATTGAATCACCCCATGCAGGCGTAGTGTCCCCCCTAACCCACACTATAAAGCGCTGAATGATCCCTGCACAACTATTGACTCATGTTGTAAGTAATCAACTATTACCCAATATGGACCCGCTTGTTTCTGGGGGTATTGACATGTGCAGCTTGAATTGCTCAATACAAGCTGCACAGGTCAATACCCCCCAGATGCACTCTCCTTGCTTGAGTAGCCACATAAAAACTAAGCATCAACACACAAGGTGATAAGCCGGATTAGTATAAGAGGCTGGTGGTAGATCCCGTCCCAATCCAACTTCCAGATCTCAAGGCATACCAATCCTCGGATTTCGTTGCAAAATTATGCAATCAACCCAAAGGTATTTCCAGGATCTCCCCACCCCTGCGCCCTGATCATTACCAGCAACACCACCAGCAGCACCCTGTGTAAGCGTTGTATTGGCAGTATCACGAAAACCTTCTCGGGAGCCCTGTAGACAAGCCTAAAACTGTAGTGTTAACTGTCTCTATCACATTGATGTGATACAGAAAAACAACACTACACTTGGAGCATACCCATTCACAAGCACATATATGCCCATGCACAACCACATATATGCCCATGCACAACCCGACAACCTTACAGGGCTGGTGCATTGTGCAGCATTGTGCTTCCAGGTGCATTGCGCAGCCCCTCTCGCGTCGAACAACTACCGGTACTATGTATGGGGGTACGTTGGCCCCCTTCAGTGGCCCGACATGTTAGCCCGTTTGTGCTGTGGCTGTTTTCAGCCAAATTTCATGCAACCACTTGCCCCCATGGTCAGGCTTAGCTGTTTGTATGATGACGAAATTTGCTTGTGGCCCCAGGGGGTGGGTGTAGCTCACGTGAGAGTTGAAGCTCACATCAAGTGGCATGTGCTGAACCATGCTGAGGGAGTGTAAGCAGCATGCTGCTGGTCCTCCCCGGCGGTGCGTCTGGTACTCCATGGACAGGTCCAACAACACCCTCATAATGGAGCAACACATGTTTGAGTGAAGCAGCGACCCTTTTGCTCCCAATGCAGCCGGATGAGAACTCACCGCCAACCCAGTGCTCCCTGAGCTCTGCAGCTAGCAAACGGTGTAGCTTGGCGAGGGGTACCAACAATTAAGGTTGCCTGCCCAGGCAACAGAGCCAGTACCTAGTGGTCCTTCAGTGCCGGCAAACCAAGCAAAATGCTGGAAATAAACCCAACCGTCTGCTGAAACATAATCTATAGGTGTCTGGGAGCCCAGGGGGCCCGGCTTGGACAACAGTGGGGGTTTATTTCCAAGGCTCATAGGGTCTGGAAGTGGGAGGATTCTGTAGAATTCAACAGAGCCTAGCACGAGGTCCCCGAGGGTTAGCATTGATATCCTAGCATGTCCTTTGATCGCGGTTTACCACGTCTACCTCTCTCCATCACGGTCGCCCCATGCAGAAATTAGGCACGACCTGTTCCTGCAACCAACTGTCCCGGGCTCCCGTCCCATCGGAGCTAGTTCCACAAGGAGCGCAGGCAGGGCCGATGCATGGAAGTCCTGCTATTTCTATTGCAGGTTGGCGCCGATGCTCTGATCTCTAAACTCGGCGCACCTGTCTGACTCATGTTCTGCCTCGCTGGGTATCGCTGGTAACGTCCTGAAGCCAGTTCCAGCACTGTCCCTGGAACCGGAACTGGCCTGTATACCAAACCCTGGAACCAGTTTTGGCAGGGCTCACAGACCCTTGGAACCAAAATTTTCCGTTACCACAATTAAACACCAGTCCCAGCCCTAAACCCCAATAACAAAGGTTGGAAAAGCCTTAGCCAACACAGTGGATCAACTGGTCAATAGAAATGGCAAACATGCCCCACACTAGACTGTGTGCAACCGTACTGGTGCATATTTCATCACTTCAACGCTGACGGTATGTAACCCGCCATATAGTACCTGCCATATAAACTGCTACCCTCCTTGCACTGCTAGAGTCATCAAACTATCCCACTCATCAGCATCCAAGACCCAAACCCGCTCATCAGTGGCAATGAGCACCTCCTTGCTGCACCTCACACGCCTTAGAACCCTGCTGCCTGGGACCTCCCAATTGTCCCCTTTGACGTATGCATTGCTGCCATCATCCTCTTCCCTAAGCACAAGCTCCGTGGCATGGAACCTTGCCTTAGTGAAAACAGCAGATGCCCCAGAGCCCCTCCTCACCACATCCTCACCCAATTGCACAAGAGCCACATGTTCAAAAGCTCCCTGCGCATCCAGCACCACTGCTACAACATCACCACATGCATAGAGGACCTCCTCTGCAGCACACTTATGTTGTGGACTCTCATTGATAGGTACTGGCCTACCACTAAGGGTCTCACGCTGCAAGTCGGCCTCTGCCTCTGCATTTTCTCCATCACTAGTATCTGCCTCCTCCTCTACATCAACCTCAGCTGGAGCCCTAAAAGACATGACTAAAGGCTCCCTGCCCCTAGGCTCTTTTACAGTTGAGCCTCTTACAGCCTGTTGCTGAGGTGGCTTGCCAAACACCCCGCAAAACTGGACGCCTTGCCCATGGCACCATGCCATGGTGTTGATCTATCTGAGGCCACCGAGGAAGCTTTCTTAAGTGATCACAGCCACCCTGAGGAGGGCATCATGCGACCACTATACCACAGTATTGCAGCTTAGACTCGGTAGGTACTGCAGACCGAAAGCGGGCATTCGGCACAGCGATGCGCTGCTCTACTCACCGGCAACACTACAGAGTAGATACCAGCTAAGAAAGCAGATGATCAGATCAGAGAGCATCATTCGCGTGTCCAAAAGCTCAGGTTAGACCCTACCACTGCTTCCCTCCTCAGTTGGCATTCTGTGCGCCAGAACTCTCTGCCGTCAAGAGCTCAGCTGTAGTGCTGGCCTCTTGACCCATCCAACAGCAAGCCATAGGATTTACTGCTAGTGCCCACTCGCGAGTACATACTACACAAACCAACCTACAGTTAAGGTCCCGCACATGCACATTAACTCAACAAGCGCATGAAAACATAATAGTCATGGGTCAACCAAGTCGGGGTCCATGGACGTGGCCATGTCTGATTGCCACGCCGAACCCACCCAACCCAGCACCCTCTGTCACTAAGACAGTTGCTCATCAAAATTGAACCATCAGCTTAAACAAGGAATGGAGGTGCCAACCTCTCAAACTACCATGTGCTCTAGATATGACTGCTACCCCGCAGCCCTGCAGCTTTAGACATCCTGCGCAATAAGGCCAATACACAAACAATATGCCGTAGCACTGTGTGCAAAGAAACCATGATACGGGAACAATGCAACAACAAGGGTCCACAGGTAACAGCTAGATAAATCCTATATGGTCTCTACATGCAGCACTATCAACCTGAGCACAAACCAGCTGCTACGTGTGGTACTCATGCATACTACAGAAAGCGCCGGCCACCAAGGCCAAAGTTGACACAGCTTAACAAAGAGACACTTAAGGTGGCAACCGCAGAGACCAACCAGACCATTGGATGGACACATAGACCGTGGTATCCGGGACCACCAACCGTCAGGAACATCCATGCCACAAACCGGGCAAGCTCTGAAAGCGGGCCTATTCACTCACGAATCCTAAGATGTGCTGTAACCTTCTCCATCATATCATTAATACCCTGCAATGTTGTTGAAGAGCACTTATGCCCCACTCACAGCACCCGCAAATGGCCACCCTAGCAGCACGGCGCTTACTCCGTGCAGGAACTGCGTCTGCCTACTCACTGGCCATTTGGCTGGCCATATGGAGGACAGCAGAACGCCTGCATAAATAGCTCCAATACTAATACTCCCCACAGGTGCCGGCCCTTGGTGACATCCACTATCTTCCCACATTGGGAAAGTGCCACTCCACGATCATGTCTTCAAGACAGTTACGTCTGATAACATGCAATCATCCCTTCATCACTCTGCTACTGCCATGGGTTGTGGCTACACCGCCGCGCATTGTGGCTGCTACACCCCAATCAACACATTGCTGTCCCACTATCCGATTGAACCGCCCCCATCCCAGAACAGCAGCCCTTCAGAGACTCTCAAGGCAAACAAACAACAATCCAAAACCTTCAAGCCGCAGACTGCTCTAACCGACTCACATCACACTTTGTCTGCTCACTATAACGCCCTGAATGATCCCTGCACAACTATTGACACATGGAGTGATATGAAGGGTCAATTTGCACTGGCTTGTCCCACCCTTCAACATGCACATACCTTTAAAATCCAGGAATGCACTCTCCTTGCTAGCCTAACTGAGAGCAAACACATGGCCATATAAGAACTAATGATAAGAAGCTGGCGGTAGATCCCAATCCAACTTGCTGATCTCCAGACAGATCAGACCTCGGATTTTGTTGCAAAAGCATGCAATCAATCCAAAGATACTAAGCTATTGCCAGGGCCTCCATCGCACCACTACCTGTCATACCAGACACAACTCCACATACACACATGCAGGGATACCAATGCTGTGGCTGCCATCGTGACAGCCGTGTTCCCCATATATCAATTACCAATTATCAATTACCAAATGGCCCCGTCAAAGCGGCATTCTCAAGGTCCTGTCTGAGCTCACAACAATGGCTGCCACCAGCCCACCCTGAATCCATTGCCTAAACCACCATCACCCCTTCTCCAGCACCAGCAGCACCACTGCCTACCCACTACAACACAAAAACCGGCATGAGTGAAGTAACCACAATCAGTATATCTATCGCGGTTATCAATCCTTTGGCTGGGCCAGCTAGCCAGCCATAGAATGAAATGCAGGCAGAGAGCTAAGACTTAGATGTGCATGTGACACTGCTTTGAATGGGTCCAAGGGCCCGTCGCACGCTGCCCATAAACATGTGTGAGCGCTAAACTCTCACCAGCAGGAGAAACAAAGAAGACAATTTCCCTGCGCCCATGTGTGCCACTATCGAACAGTGCAAGGCCTCGCCAAAGCTTGAACAGAAGACTTTTTTCAAAGTGAAAAAGTTCTTCTGCTTAAAACTTTGGAGATTCCCTCTACTCCCCCATAGCAGCCCACATCAGCACTGCATAAGCTTACTGCTTCACCACACGTGGTCAGGGTTTAGGGTTCATGGACCCTAAAAGCTTAAACCCTAACCAAACCATGCTGCTTCACCACAGCTGGTCACCCTAGCAGCCTGACGCGCAACCCTGCAGGAACCAGGTCTGCCTACTCTCTGGTCATTTGGCTGTGCCATCTGGAGGACAGCAAGAAGGTGTACACTTAGCTCCAACATAAGTGCAACAAGACGCTCCACACTTCACCATGGCCCCTTCATAATCGAGAAGGTGTTTTCTTAAGGAGCCACATGGTATGCTGTGAATTTCTCGTCATCATAAGCACACTTCAAAAGCTATTCAACTGTGAGCCAAATGATAAGCTTTTTAGAGCTTATGAAAACATCAAAACACAGCATCCCAGGTGCACCACAATGTATTCCACCCCTTGCAGGATCACCACCACAAGGACACTCTGTGAGACTCCGAGTGATGAACTTGAGTGCACCTAAAACCTAAAACCTAAAACTGACGAACCCATCACTTGGAGTCTCACAGAGTGTCATTGTGGCGGTAGTTTGCATCTGTTTCTCCTGTCTAGGCCAAACAATCCGAAAATCTACCACCTTAGTCTAAATCCTTAAAACCACGTAGCACCTGTACTTGACGTTAAAATCCTTCCATTTCAGACTGGAAGAGTGCAGATGCATGAATGGGCTCCTTGGTCGCCAAACCCACACCAAACCAATAACCGTGACCGCTGCCGACATTCCAATCTGACATTCACATCTGCCGTTACGTCTGCACGCAGTAACCGCTTGCGAACGTCGATTGTGCAGCTGCACATGCACAGGTAGGTTTGCCCACGACGAGCTGATGAAGACTCCTTGCTAGTGGCACTAGCGAGAAGGGCTTCGCTAGCTCATAGGCACTCCTACCTGTGCATGTGGAGCTGCCCAATAGTATGCAAGCTTACTGCATGCAGCCGGTGGAGGCTGTAGTTGTGTTGCGTTGACTCGCAACAGGGACAATAGAGTGGGAAGCAGGTCCTGCAAATCGGGCTTGCAAGGCATACTTCCCACTCTGCTGTTTCTGTTGCGGGTAGTGAGCAGGACTCACGCTTGCTGAATACTGACACCAGCAATTCACAGCTGCCAGTGCCACTGCTGCCTCTATGACCATCTGACCAGACATAAACCCCGCATGCTGGTGCTGCTGCTGCTGCTGCTGGTGCTACTGCGTGCATTAACAATCCCTGCGACCATCTTCAGAAGCAGTAGCCGCACCAGACTAACCAGCATTGGCTGTCATACCACAAATAACACCACCACCACCACCACCGGTCCCCACACCATTAGAAACAGCAGCTCCACCATCAGCAGCAGTAGCTGACAATGCTGCTGTCACCTCTATGAGCGCCTGATGACAATACATACACCCCTCATGCTGCTGCTGCTGCTGGGGCTGCTGCTGCTGGTGTTGTGTGGTCACACATCCCTCTGCAGACCACCATCAGTAGCAGCAGCATTGGCTGGCATACCACAAAAGCCGCCACCACCCCACCACCACCACCACCACCACCACCACCATCAGCAGCAGCAGCGCCTCCATCAGCAGTAGCTGACAGAGCTGCTGCTGCCTCTATGACCGCCTGACCATACATAAACCCCGCATGCTCCTGCTGCTGCTGCTGCTGGTCGTGGTGGTGGTCGGCTACTGCGTGCATTACACATCCCTCTGGCTATCCTCAGCAGCAGCATCAGCAGCATTGGCTGTCATACCACAGAAACCACCACCACCACCGCCAAAACCAGCAGCAGCAGCAGCCACCCCTCCACCATCAACAGCAGTAGCTGATAATGCTGCTGCTGCTTCAATGACCGCCTGACCATACATAAACCCCTCTATAGGGCCCCTACAGAAGGGACACTTAGCTTGGCTACTGCTGCTACTGCTGACCATGGCCCCGCTGCTACTGCTGCTTAGCTTGCACAGCTGCCTGTAGCAGTCAACGCATAGGGTGTGGCTACAGCCCTTGATATGTAGCATGTTTGGCTGGTCAAGGCATACCCCGCAAAGAGCGCTACTGCCGTTTGACCAGTCAGACTCACATGAAGGGCTACGGCGCAGTTGACTGCCTGATGGTTGACCAGTCAAGCCTTGACCATCTTCACTACAACTACCACCACCAGCAGCAGCAGCCGCAGGGGTGGTAGTCAACGTTTGACCAGAGTCAGCTGAGGTGTTTGACCAAGCAGGCAGTAGCAAGGCAGTACTTGTTGACCGCCCCAGGGTCAAACTGGCTGCAGCATGCAGTACCTGTATCCCCAGGTCAACCTTCAGCCCCGGCCGTAGCACCTCCAACCGCTGCAGCCGCTGTAGCAGCTCCCAGTCAAACGGATACATATTGTTGACCAGTGACACAAGCTGTAGCCGAGGACACGCCCCTCCCTCTAAAGCTGCAGCAATGGTTGTAGCACCCGTATCGCAGATTGTATTGCTGCTCAGGTCAAGGTGGGTCAAAGCACTACAGCCTTTTAGTGCTTGACCGAGGTCAACGGCTGCAGCATCTTGTAACCCGGTGTTAGCCAGCAGTAGCTCCTCCACGTGTTGGGCTGCAGCCAGAGCGCTAGCCAAGGCATGGAAGGTCTACAGACACACAGCAGAAGAGGGAGAGGCACGGGAGTCAAGGTCAGTCTACACAGTCTCTTCTAAACTGAAGGTTTAGAAATTGGTATAATGATTCAAAGCAGGGTAGGGTGATGCGACAGAAATAAATGAGGTCCTGGAAGCGACATGACAGGGTTTGCATCAAGCTTGTCATATATAGAGATAATGATATCAGTAATTCCCTGCATGATCTAGAATCGTTTGGTTCGAGCATTCAAACTTTACAGGCCGGGTTTGACATTTGCTCGGCCTCATTTGGACCCCGTCTATCTTGTCACAGGGCACACACACATTACCAGAATGCAGCAAACCTCAACCCCCTCAGCTTGCGCTCTTCCACCGAGCCCTTTCCCTCCATTTATCTTACGCTTATTGCAACAGCCACCCCTCTTTCCACCTGCAGACTGCCTTTTCCCCACAGCAAACGGAACAAGCCAGTCCTAGGTGGGGAACAAGCATGGCTGGTTTTAATACTGGTAACAAGAAAACCTCAGAAGCCATGACAAAAACACTGATAAGCAAGGGCATATGTACTCCGCACCCCCCCAGAACCTATCACCCATTACATTTTACACTGTAGGCAGGGTCGTTACGGCACCATATGAGGTGGTTCATTCAAATGGCAGAATTGGTTTGTGATTATAGATCCAGGAACCCCCTTACCCGCCATGATTTTTTGTCAAAATTAATATCATAAGATGCCTGCAACTCTTCTACAAGGCCCACTCATTGCCGCCAGCAACATAGCAAGAAAACTCCTACAGCACCATCTAAATCACCGAAATCCCCCCTCCCCTCAACCGGGGACCCCACCCCTGGCTGTATTCTGAAAGCATATCTTGAAAGCGCCATTTGCTGGTGCCAGTCGCCATTGTCATACCAAGACGACATGCAGGGCCTTGGGCAATTGTCCTATATAGCATAACTGCAATAACATAATAGAAAAAAACCCTCCCCCCTTATAGATCTAGCCACTCCAAGCTTCATCATTTCCGTCCCCCATCCTTTCCCCCCCAGGGGGTCCCCCACTCACCCTAGGTCCCAGCTGCGTATTGCTGACGTTGACCACAGTCAAACTTGGCAGGTATTTGACCAGTGACTCCAAGCAATCAGTCACCTCCCCTTGACTCAGCAACACAACCTGTGGACAATAACCCCTGACACCACTGCTACTGCTACTGCCACCATCTGCTGCTGCTGCTGCTGCTGCTGTAGCAGCTGCAGCCGCCTTCACTTTCCTGCTTCTACTGCTACTGCTGCTGCTGCTGCCGATATCAATGGCGACGTGATCTCCCTGATCTCTGCCTCCACACCTCCTCCTGCTACTGCTGTAGCAATCTGCCAGATCATCACCACCATCATCACCATCATCATCATCATCATCAGTGACGGCTGCCAGAGTGACGGCTGCTACTGCTTCATCATCAGTGCTACTGCTGCCAGCTGCTGCTGCTGCCGTCACTGCTGATGGTACTGATACTGATGCTCCTGATGAAAAGGGAGTGGACATGTTGATGACTACACCCCCGTGCCTAGCTGTAGCACCTCCTGCTGCTACAGCCCCCGACCTTCCTGCTACTGCCGATCCCTCCATGCTGCTACTGCTGGGCCCCCCTTCTGCAGAGGCTCTGGCAGTAGCTGTAGCTCTACCGGTTTCTAAGACTGCTACAGCCATGCTTGCAGCCGGCTGCTGTAGCTGCTGGTGGTTAGATGGCTGTAGCATGAGTTGAGTCAACCAGGACTCGTCCAGTAACTCGTCCAGGTCCTGGTGACACAGCAGTAGCAGGGGTAACTCGCCGAGCTGTAGCGCCCGGGGGATGGTGGGGTGACACTGAACACTCAAAGTACCTGCGCAAGTGACACCAATAAAAAACATTAACTGTGAATAATGTGGTCAAAAGCTCACTGTACCAACTTCTGGATTTAATTAGAAACAAAGCAACCACATGGCAGTATGGTTATGGCATATCATAGAAATTGATTCTATTAAAAAAGGGCCAGCATAGCAAAGCGCCAAAGCAGTGCCAATTTGGGCAATTGAAGCAAATGTACACGGGCATCAGACCAGCAGCAGCGAGAATTTGCAAAGCGCTGGGTTTCACACCCAACCCGCTCAGACCACGGCACCATTTCGCCCCCCCCCCCCTGCCCCCTTCTCCTCCCCTCCCTTTTGCCTACCTCCCATCCTTTTGTTCTTATCATGCCCACCATGCACTGAAGGACAGCCATTCACAAAAGCCTACATTATAGGACCCTGCACACACTAACATAAACACACTAACAAACTGGTTGAAGTCATGTGGCAGGTGCTGCATGGGCCCGAAAGCTGTGCAGTGATCTATCTCGTATATTATAGGAGCCTGCACCAATGCCGCATGAGTACATTTATACACCACATGGGTTCTCCACCACAGCCCAGCTTGCTGCAAGCTTTAGGGTTTCTCCCCTCTCTAAACACCCTTGTAATCCTTCTCACCTTCCCCACCATTTTCCCTGCTTCCCCCAAGTTCCCC
>OY744510.1:2862624-3093771 GCA_963556185.1 Pseudopediastrum boryanum | reverse complement strand
GGGGCCAACCAACTACCATCCGGGGGGAAGAGGTAACGGGGCACGAGGGGGAGCTTATTGTAGAACGAACCGCGATTGTTACGGCCGCTGCTACTGCGGTCAATTCCGTCCCAAAGACCCATATCAGTAAACCTCAGCTTCCCTGAACCCCCAGACAGCATTTTATCGAGAGCTTGTACTGCCATTGTACGGGGCACCCACACACCGCCCTGTAACCGGACAATGTTGACCAAGTGACGCATGGGTTTGACTTTGACTGCTGCAGCCTCGCAGTACAGTTGTACAATCTTCTGTATGGCGCTTAAAGCAGAAAACACAATCACCAAAACCAGCAGTGCCTTAGGGATTGCTCCTAGTGCTACTGCAGTTGAAGTAAATCCAGCAGCTGTAGCATTTGCTGCTACTGCTGCTGGACTGCTGCTTGGCTGTAGCATAGATCCTGATGTGTTTGACTGGGTCAAAACAGGTAGTGCTACAGCGGGTGACGCAGGAGGGAGGGTGGGCATCATCCGCACAACAATCGGCACTCCACCAGTGCCAGCGCCACCAGGCACCACCCCCGTCACCGGTGCGGTTACAATGCTGCTCTCTCGAGTGACGGTGGCTGCTACAGCTGATATAAACCCTACCATTATGTCCGCTAGGCTACCGGGGGCCGTATTTTCCCTTGCATCGTCTGGTAACACCCGCATCTGCTGTAGCAATGCCCTGTTGCTGTTTGACCCAATTTGACCCTGGTCAAACATGACGTTTGACCCGTTTGACTGGCTGCTACAGCTTAGAGCCAGCAGTGCTACAGCCAGTACAAAGTGCGGGAGGGCCTGTAGCACGACGTGGGTGCTGTAGCGGGCTTGTCTGTAGCTATCAATAAACACCATATCGCCTTTTACAAAGTACTTGCGAAGGGGGGCGATGGTACATAGAGCGAGGGAGAAGTCCAACAGGGGCACGCTGAGGACGGCGGTCACCTAATTGGTAAAAGTGACAGAAAAAAGAATGGAGGTTAGATTTGTTGTAGTACTACTGTACAATCTGACTGCGTGGATGAACAGTCTCCCGCAGGCCCTGCACAACTCGAAAGCTGTGCAGTGATCTATCTCATATAATGTCACTCTGGCTCTCTATAGCTCGCTCTTACCCACCCCACAACCCTAAAATCCTGGTTGGAGTCATGCTTGGGCCCTGCACGGCCCGAAAGCTGTGCAGTGATCTATCTCATATAATGTCACTGTGTTTGACCAGTCACAATGCGTTATACAAGCCACCTCAACAGAACCCGCAAGCCATGGGGTTTAAGGACTTTAACAGGCCGGCACAGTAGGAGCACAAATGACACCAAACCATCTGGGGTAGTGGAACTGCTTTGCTGCTCAGAGATAGTGCACCGTCAAAAGTGGGCAGGCAGGGTGGATATACAATTATAATTACAATGATATACAATTATAATGAACAACAATAACGAATTAAATAATAACAATGATAATATTTAAGTGAGTTGCTGCACGGTGTCATAGTATACAAGAGACAGTTTTGTCGCGGTTCAGCTTTTTTTTCAACGCCAAGTGGAGTCCCCCGATGGTCGAGTACCCCAATTTTGCCCCAAGCATGCCACTCCCTCCCTTTAACATAACCCACGAAAGCATCACACAAACTGCGACAGCCAACTCTCAGGAGATCCCACTTCCCATGTTAACCTCCCCCTGCCCCACCCGCCCACCCGCCATAACAGATCCAGGAATACACCTCCACATCCAGTCGTACTACTTAAGGGGTTATGCTTATACGGCAAAGCCTAAACCCAGGTCCAAGACTCCCGGCCGCTTCAGACCCCCCCCCCCCCTCCCCTCCCACTCACCAACAACAAACCGTCAGATAAATGGCCACCACCAGCCCCACAAAACCCAACAATACCAATGCTAACCCCCCCTCTCCCACGTGCCCCCTCCCCTCTCTCCCCCCCTTCCTCCTCTCCCCCTCCCCTCCCACTCACCACATAACAAACCGTCAGATAAACCGCCACCACCAGCCCCACAAAGCCCAGCAGTACAATGCTCACTCCCTGGAGCAGTACCGCCATCCAATGTACTGGCACATGCCTGAAGTCAAACCCTCCCTCCCGCTGTAGCACAGCCACGCTGAGGCAGTAGCGTAGTGCTACAGCCAACCAGCGGTTCCGCATTAGCACCAGCATGCCCACGGCAATGAGGGGCAGCAGCAGGAAACTGATGGACAACCAGGCTGCCCATTGGAGGGACTCTGCAAGGGGAACAAGAAGGGGAGGAGAGGGTTTAGGCATTTTGGTTTTGGGTTTAGGTTTTAGGTTTTGTGATTTAGGTATATTTAGCATACCTAGGGACCTTTGCATACACAACTTAGACGCCAGGAGCAGGGGTTGAGGGGAAGGAGGGATAACTTAGCATTTGGTAGGAGGAGCAGGAAACTGATGGATAACCAGGCCGCCCTTAAAAGGGACTTTGGGGACAAAACGACATGGGGTGGGGGGGTGGGGGGGCAAATTCAGCATAGGTAGCAGGAGCAGGGGCAAGGGAGGCGAGGGAGAAGGGGAGGGCAAGGGCAAACTCAGCATAGGCAGCAGGAACAGGGGGGAAGGGGGCGGGGGGAGCAGGA
This sequence comes from Pseudopediastrum boryanum, assembly GCA_963556185.1. Classification (NCBI taxonomy): domain Eukaryota; kingdom Viridiplantae; phylum Chlorophyta; class Chlorophyceae; order Sphaeropleales; family Hydrodictyaceae; genus Pseudopediastrum; species Pseudopediastrum boryanum. The sequence goes on along the minus strand of OY744510.1, from coordinate 3,091,143 downwards.
GGAGAAGCGGGAGAGCGGAGAAGGTGAGGAAGGGGGCAAATTCAGCATACGCATTGGGGGCAGGAGGAAGAGCAGCATTCCAGTAAACCCAAGCAGGACAACACAAGACCACTGCCGGGTAGATATGCAGAATGAAATAGACCCTTGACATTTCATTATAGACTTTGTGGTGGTGGAAAGTGTACAACCATCTTCCCATCCCCACTCTTGTAACTTGTAAATACATCCTCCCCCCTCGGCCTTCGACGTCCCCTGTATCCTTGCTCCTCAACTCTCCCATCCCCCACCCACCCCCGGACCATCCACTCCTGTCTTACCATGTTGTAATTGCACCCCTTACTTCACATAACCCCCAGGTTTCCCCCCTCATTGCTCCCCCTTCCAAAATCCCCCCTCCCCCCGACCTCCTCCCTGCGCCCCGCACCCCCTTTGCCCCCTCCTTGCCATGTTGGAACAGCACCCTTCACATAACCCAATGCTTCCCCCCTCCTCCCTCGCCCCCTTTCACACTCCCACTGAGCCTCCTCCTCCCCACACCCCCCACTCCCGCACCCCCGCTCCCCCCCCCTTCTTACCATGTTGGAAGAGCATCACACACAGCGCCACCTCCATGGCAGTAGCCAACACCAGCAGCAGGAAGCTACAGCCATCCATCACATCCTGCTGCAACTGCCGCTTCTTGGCTTTAGCACTGATCCTACTACTAAGGCTACTGCTGGTGCTGCTGCCTATACCAGCCGCCTCTCCCTCCCCTGATGCTACAGCTACAGCCGTAGCAGTAGTAGCAGTAGCAATGGCGACGGCTGTAGTTGCGTGAGTTGGGCTGCTTACCACAGCGCTACTGCTGCTGGTGGTTCTGACAGTGGGATGGATGCTACTAAACCCTTCTTCTTGCATTGCTGCAACATGAGCTGCTGTTGTTGCTGCCGATCTAGTTATAGCTTCTGCTGCTGCCACAGCAGCAGTTGCAGATGCTGCTGTTGGTGCCGCCACTCTCTCCTGTCTCTGTTCGCTCATACTAGCTGCACCTAATCGTCCAGAATCACTCACACCCACTGCTACTGCCCCCGATAACTCTTCATTCTCAGCTACTGCTGATGCCCCTGTTGCTGCTGTTGCTGTTGCTGTGTTTGGTTCTTCATTTCCCAAGATAAGTTCGATCTCTTTATCATTTCCTATGCTAGAGCCCCTCGGCCCCCTCTTTCCCTTTTTAGTCATCCTCCCCCACGGCCCCCTGCCGCCACCGCCACTGCTGCTGCTACTGCCAACAGCATCTGTAGTGACACTAGTGCCGACATTGCTACTGCTGGTGACACTGGTGACGACGTTGCTGCTACTGCTACTAGGTCCTGCTACTGCTGCGTCAGCCAGGGGACCAGTGATGTCATGACTGTGCGCCCAAACACATGGATCTATGGGTACTGCTGCCGCCGCCGCCGCTGCTGCTGACGATGAAAGTGATGAGTCATCAGCGGCGGCTGCTGCTGCTGCAGTGGGTGATGACGGCAGCTTCTCGGCAGCTGCTGGGGCAACTGCCGCTGCTGCCACTGCTGTTGTTTCTACATCTTCTGGTGCGGCTGTTGTAGCAGAGGCTGTAGCGGAGGCTGTAGTGACTTTGCTGCGGATGGCTGCTACTGCTGCGGCCATGCCGTGAGCTACAGCTGCAGCGGCTGCTGCTGCTCCTGTTGCTGGGGGTGATGGTGGGACATCATGCAGTGGGTCTGTCTCTGTGGGGCAAGCAGGGCAACCAAGTAAACACTTTGAGACATGGCGGCTAGTAGCCAAATATGCCCTCATCTCAGGGGCATGACATGGTACAATTTCCGCAGGGGTCAAGCAGACGGAAAGTCTCATCAGGCTGCGGAAAGACTCCCATTGATAGACAAGCCAAATCATTACTGCAAGATCTGCAGCCAAATCTAGTCACCCCTGGAACCGCCCTGCATCGCTAAGAAACATTCACTCCACACTTAGGATTTCTCTTGCCAATGGCTGATGTACAGACACTGCATGCTTCAGGCTTAGAGAGAAATGTACTGCTCGGAACCACCCAAGGGCCTCGGCGGTACCTATAACATGATGACGCTTTTGGCAGCGGCGACGGGCGCGGGACCCCAAAGCTGTTAGCCTGGCGTAACAAAGCTGCGTACGAAGCGGCGCTGAGTCTTACCTGCGATACAAGCTGAAGGCTCCAGGCTGATTGCGACGTGTTCCGAGCTGCCTGAGCGTGGCGCGCGCCGTATTGTTGTCATTGCGCTATGCGTATCTGTCACTGATGCTGCCTGAGAGTGCAATTCTTAGGTGCTGGCCAGGGAAGCTGCTGTCCGACGCTACGAGCAAGAGTGACGCTGCATGTCGGAAGGGACCTTGCACACGCGGCGGCTTTCAATGGTGTGTTGGATTAGGCCTGCAGCGAATACAGCAGATAATGTCATGTATCGAATCCGACAAGATTTTACGGCGCTTCATGCTAACGACAGCAGGGGAAGGGAACTGCGCATCCCGCAAAGGCAGTTCCCTGCTGCCCACTCCTGGCAGGATGTGCATGGCGCTTCAAGAGGGCCTGGTCAGAGCAGATGTATTGATTTACCTCGAGGACAGTCGCCTTGCTGAATTGAGGCCCGAGCTCAGAATGGCTTGGCGATAGCAACTGTTGTTGATGGCGTCCTCGTTGGCTGAGCTAATATGGTTCCACATGCACGTCACAGGGTACGAACGTATTGTAAGCTAGTGTTTGTATATAGGGTGCCACCCGCGCCGGCTCAGCTGCGCGAAGATTGCATGAAGCCCCCTGAGGGAACGGGCCATGGGCCCTGTTGTCAGTGCAACTGCAGCCACTGCCGTAATTGGGTGAAGAAATGGCAATGCTTATCGCTCTTCAATCTGGCGCAAACAGATCAAACTCCCTTACACGGGCCAGAGGTAGGAGAGTGGGAGAGTAGGGTTCGACGGGTCACTTGAGGTTCGTCACTTGCGACTCACTTGAGTGCCGACACGTGCCAAATCTCCCTCAATGACAATGGCCCTCCAGTTGGTTGTTTTTGCCAGCTGAGCGACGAGATAGACCGATCTTTTGATTTTACATGCTTCTCCGCAGTCGCTAAGATTTCCGGGTATCGTCGCATGTGGACCATGCACTCTCTAAAACCTGATCCGATGTGGTGCAAGCAGCTTTTGTAAAAGGATGTACATACCATTTGCAAATACCACTGTCGTACATACGGTTCTTAGGATCCAGCTGGCGTTATGTCCTTCTTTTGATGGATGGACCAGTTGACAACGGTCAGTGGAGCAAAAGATTAAATCAAAAAGTGCGTTGGTACTATGTTCGAACATGAATACTCCGCAGCACAGTACAGACGAGGTCTCGGCCGTCTGACTCTGGCAGTCGTACTCCGGCAACAACTATACATCACGTCCGTTTGCTCACACAGGTCTCGCTCAAGCTTAAATTATAGCACCTCGTGTACTCGGGTTTACTGAGACAACACCATTGTGATGATGGCCACACACACTTGAAGCAATCAGCAGCAGCAGCAACAGCAGCAGCGCAACCACCACCACCACCACCACCACCACCACCACTAGCAAGCCTGCACACTTCCTTGCTGCTGTCTCTACCAATCAGTACTTAACGTGTCTGGCCGTCTTTGAGATCAAGAAGGCAGGAGCAGTCTCCTAAGACACGACTCAGACACATCTCCCACGAAGTCAGATTAGCAAGTCAGCAGCAGCAGCAGTTGATTTATCGTCACATCAACTCCTGTGTGTACTGCTCTCAACAGGACCCAGCAGAACCAGCACACAGCAGCTGGTTGCCCTATCGTCAAGAGGAACACTTGCGAACCATCTGCATGTACTAATGCCTGGCCCTGCAGCTGCTGCTGCCACTGCTGCTGCTGCTAAGAAGACGGAAGCAGCTGCCTAAGATCAGAGCAGCAGTGCCAGTACCAGCACCAGCAGTAACGACAGTGGCAGTAACATTAGCAACTGATCCGCTGACCCCCGTCACAAACCGCTCCCACCACCCTCAACACTGGCAGTAGCAGCAGCAGTAGGCACCCGACCAATAGTTGTCACTCCTGTGATACTGCCACTATTGCTTCCTTGCAGCAGCATTAATATCAGCACTACCAAACGATAGTAGCAGCCGCAGCAGCAGGAGACTGTTCAAGTGCGGGGACAAAGGAGTGGTGGCAGCAGTGTTGCCACAGTTGTGGAGTGCACTCCCTGCCACCAGCAGCAGCAGTATAGGAGCAGCAGCAGCACCAGCAGCAGTGGGAGCAGCAGCAGCAGAAGTGGAACATCACCAGCATTAGCTGGGGTGGTGGGTCCTCAACTGAGCTCTCCACCACCACCACCACCACCACCAGCAGCAGCAGCACAAACACGAGCAGCGGCAGTTGTGCCTGCATCAGCAGCAACAAGGGACTAGGAGCTGCTATCACCCTGTGCTACTGCTGTTACTATTACCTGGTCCCCATGGATCCCAAGGTGCAATCAGATGCCTATAAGGTAGGTGGGTCAAACACTCAGAGTGGTTGGTCAAACAAGTCAAGCATAGCATTCAATGGTTGCAGCTGACCATGCTAATGATGCAGTCAACCCATTCATGACTGCATGATCTAGGTCTAACGGTTTAGGTCCTGCTGCTTGACTGCAAATCTTAGTGCCTGCTCTTCCCCCCCCCCCCTTTAATCCTTCCTTGTAGGTGTTGAGTCGCGTGATATCTCAACCTGAGGCCACTGCAAGGGCTTGGTCTGAATGCATAACAGATGAAGTTTAACAGGAGAGCTGAAGCATGTTCCTGCTGTTTGGCTGCTGCCCTGCAATGTCTGCTGCTCCTGCTAAACCCCCCCCCCCCCCACCCTCCAATCCTCTCTCCTCTGAGGTGTTGAGCCGTGTGATGTCTCAGCCTGAAAAGAAAGGCTTTAACAGTATAACGGATCCAGATCTAGAAAGAGAGATGCAGCTGGCTTAAGAGGGAAGCTGAATCATGGCCACCTCTAAAGTGGTGCTCCTGCTTACCCCCCCCCCTCCCCCCCAATTCTCCCCCCTAGGTGTTAAGTCGTGTGATGTCTCAGCCTGAGTCTCTTCCCTTCAACATTCCAGTAGATGCTGAGGGGCTGGGGATACCTCAATATCATGATGTTATACAGGTATGGGGCTACATGGCTTATAAGTGCATAAACAAACCAGCGGAAGTGTATACTGGTAATAAGAGTGGAGGCGGAACTGTTGCTTTTCAGAGACAGACAGCAGTTGTGGGCACTTGAATGGGACACAATGGACATGACTTCTATTTTCCTTTGGTGGGCTTCCTAATCCTTTTTTGTTTTTAGTTGCACTCTCTTGCAACTGCGTAGTACATAGTAACTAAAGGTCAATATACTGGTGGTAATGTAAACCGCCAAGCTGGTTGACAGGAAGTGTGGTCCAATCTCATGTGCAGCTGTGTGACTGACAATTGAATAATTTTTTGACTGATATTTGACTGAAGTTTGACTGTGTGTTGACTGGTTGTAGCACCCCATGGACCTGGGTACTGTGTTGCAACAACTGGAGGTGGGGGGGTATCAACAATTCAAACAAGTGGCAGCAGATGTCAACATGGTGAGGAGGAGGGGAAAGGGGGGAGGAGGGGGAGGGGGTCGAGAAAAGGGTTGAGAGAGGAGAGGCTGGGACGCAAAGGAGAGGGAGGCTGGCAGGGAGGGGAGGGGGGGGGGCGAGGAAGCGGGGAAAGGGGGGAAATGGGAGGAGGGGGGAGAGGCAGGGAGGGGAGAGGAGGGGAGGAGGACACAGCAAGGGGGAAGGGAGGTGGGGAGGGGAGGAGGAAGCGGGGAGGGGCAAGCCGGGAGGGGAGGGCATGGAGGTGCGGGAGGGAGGGGAGGGGAAGCGGGGAGAGGAGGGGCATGGGGGCAGGAGGGGACGGGAGGGGCAGGGGGCAGGAGGGGACGGGAGGGAAGACCGGGGGGCGGGGAGTGAAAGGGAGGGGGAGAGGAAGGGGACCGGGAGGCCAGGAGGGGAGGAGGGAAGTCGAGGGGAGGTGGGGCGGGCGGGGCCAGGTGGAAGGGGATGGGGCCAAGCAGCGGGGCAAGGAGGTAGCAGGGGGTGTTGTTGGAGTTAAACTGGTTGAAGGGGGGTGTCCCCAGACCTACACGTCAATAATCAGAAGTGGTTGAAGGTGCAGGGGAGGTTTTCATGGTGGACGGATGGATGAGGGGCGAGTAAGGGATGGCGGGGGAAGGGGGATTTTGGAGGGGTGGCACACACAGGGAGGAGGTGAGGGAAGTGCGAGGGAGCACTGGTAGAGCACTAGCGAGGATCCGTCCTCAGAGAACAGCTTTAGCTCTTGAAGGTATTGTTTGAAATGATCTAAAGGCCCCTGTGTGCTTTTTAAGAAATGAACCGGGCGTGGGGCCCGCACAGAACCCTAACACGTGCTGTGGAGGACTGTGCTGCGGGTTTAACGTGGCCTTCCTGGTCACCCTGCCCGCTCTTCTCCGGTTTCGTCCACCGCAGGCATGCCTGACTTTTTAGACTCTTCAAGCTAGCAATTGTGGTTGCATATTACTCCAGATATTTCTGACCCCCTCCTGTGTCTTTGCCTGTAGGGTTTAGCAGACAAAACCCTATTTTTGAACCCTAGTATCTAAACCTTAACCTTGTGTCTCGTCATGCGTAGGTCTGGACCAATTGCCGGACTTTCAATCAACCAGGCAGTGATATAATAGCATCAGCAGATAAACTTGATACGCTGTTTAGAACCCTGGCAGGCAAAGCAGGCCTGCTAAAACCTGGCGACATTCTGCCTAAACCCTTGGCTCAGAAACCGCCTGGGGGTGTCGCTGGGCCAGGGGGTAAGGAGAGTAAGGGGCTAATGGAGAAGAAGAAAGGTCAGAAGCAAGAGAAGCAGCAGCAGCAGGAGAAGGGGAAGGGGAAGAAGAGGAAGTCTGGGGGAGGGCAAGGTGTGACTGCTGCTGCTACTACTGCTGCTACTGCTACTGATGGTGGTGGTGGTGTTCTGCTGTCTGGGATTAGCAGCCGCAGTAAGATCAAGAAGCAGAAGGTGACTTTGGTCAGTAAAGTCAGCAGGAAGAGGAAGTCTGAGGGGGGTGGGGTAGATGCTGCTGCTGCTACTGCTAGTGCTGTTGGTAAAATGACCATGGAGAGGAAGGAACAACAACATGGCTTGGTGGGAAATGCTGCAGCAGCGGGAGGAGCGGGAGGGAGAGGAGCAGCAGCAGCAGCAGGAGGAGGGGCAGCAGCAGCAGCAGGAGGAGGAGCAGCAGCAGCAGCAGGAGGAGGAGCAGCAGCAGCAGCACAAGCAGCAACAGGAGGAGGAGGATCAGTTTCTATAGCTGCTAAACCCAGGCTGCAGGGTTTAAAGATCAAGCTCAGCAGGCCAGGGGGCTTGAGAACAGCAACACCAGCAGGAGGGACAACAGCTGCTACTGCAACAGCAGGAGGAGAACCAGCAGCTGCTACTGCTACGACTGGTTTTGTAGCAGCGACAAGAGGAGAGGGATGTGGTAGTGGTGTGAAAGGTAGCACTTTACTAGAAGCAGCAGCAGGAGGAGGAGCAGCAGCAGCAGCAGCACAAAGAGAGAGAGGTGGAGGAGGAGCAGTAGCGGAGGGAGGGGATGGGGCTGTAGGGAGCAGGAGTGGTTTTACTAGTGTAGAAGGTAATGGTGGCAGCAGCATTGGGTTACTACCAGGTGGCAATCTACAAGAGAGGAGTGAGGGAGGGGGAGGGGGGAAGAAAGGGTGTGTGATCAAGATTAGAAGGGTGCCCGGAAAAGAAAGTCAGCAGCAGCAACAGCAGGCACAGCAAAGAGAGCAGGAGCAGTTACAGGGGGTGGAGCAGCAGCAACAACAGGAACAACAGCAGGCACAGCAGGGGCAGCAACAGCAGCAGCAGCAGCAGCAAGTACAGGGAGTGAAGCAGCACAAGGTACAGCAAGAGAAGCAGCAGCAGCAGCAGCAAGAGCAGCATCAGAAGCGACGACGTACTTTGACAGAAGATGCCAGGCTCTATCATGAACAGATGCAGGAAGAAGAAGGAGAAGAGGAAGAGGAAAGTCAAGACCATTCTGATCACCATCACCACCTCCAGCAGCAGCAGAAGCAGCAGAAGCGGGCTAGGAGGGTAGGAGAGGGGCAGCGACAGGAAGAGCAGCAGGAAGAGCAGAATGAGGGAGATACAAGTGTGTCCGCAGCAGCAACAGCAGCAGCAGCAGCAGAAGGAGCAGAAGGAGCAGAAGGAGTATCAGCAGAGGGTGATAAAATAGATGGTGAGGTGGATGTTGTGGCACTGCGACAGGAGATCCAGAGGATACAGAAGGAGCTGCAGGTGAGAATCAAATCACGCGATAGCCTCTTATGCATACACCGGTACACAACCATGGGCAACGTGCTGACAGTCAATGAAACTGAAACCCGTCCGGCCCTGCAAGCTCCGGGGTAGTTTTGGGTACACAGCGGCCCGGCATAGTGGGCGCACACAGTGAGCAAACCGTATGGGTCTTGGCTCCTCTTTTGCTCACAAGTAGTGCAGCGTCGACAAGAGGCCAGGCTGGGCGGAGATTATATGCAATCATATCATACACCAGTATCCTGTACCATATATAAATGTGAAGATGTCTATGAAACAATTGACTTGTTAGACAAGCTGAATGTCTGAAAGCCAAGAATTACAGCAACCCCCCTCGCACTCAACCCCTAGAGTGACAATTTGGTTGCGAGTCGTGTCACAGGGATTGCATGGCTCGAACGCTGGGACAACCATGAGCTGCTGTTGACTAGGTCTTTGATTTTCTGTTCCACCTTGCTGTTCTTTGTGAAGGTTTGAGGTGCGGGGCCTCTGGCACTTTTTGCGATGGCTCCAACATGAAGTTTAATGATATGTCATGAGCTTCTGTTGACTATGTATGTGGGGGGGTTGACCTTGTGTCTTTGGTCGTTTCTACCTCACTGTCTTGGAGTGTGCAGCCACACCTTGTCCTGTTTGTTCAACTTTTTTATTTGTTGTTGCGCTTTTTTGTTAAGAGAGACCACTGCACACCCTCCGGGCCGTGCAGGACCCAAGGAAGACTCCGACAAGTTTGTTAAGGGTGTGGAGGGTGAGTGACTGAGAGAAAACGGAGCTGAACTTATGTTGCATTATCTTGTGGTGTTGTGTTGCTAGGCTGCTGAATCGCATCATGCTGCAGCAGTAGCAGGTTTCAACACACGGGAGTCAAAGATGAGGGAGGCTGTAGCATTACAGCAGGCAGCAGTAGCAGCAGCAGGGAGGGAGGTGCAACAGCTGGAGGAGGAGGTGGAGAGGAAGCTGCCAGCTGCAGTGAAAACAGCAGAGGTGAGAGGATGGAGGGGAGGGGAGGGGGAGGGAGGTACATGGCCGGTGGGGCAAGCCGAGAGGGGGGAGTGGGAAGGGGGGGGAGGAGGGGGGGATAGGGAAGGCCGGGGATAGGAGCTGTGGCAGGGTAATTCAGGAAGCTGTTTGGTGCAGTGAAAGCAGGAGAGGTGAGAGGTGGGGGGAAGAAGGGGGGAGATAGGGCGGGGAGGGGATAGGGGCTGAAGCGGCGTAATTCAGGAAGCTGCCTGGTGCAGTGGGGAGGTGCGGTGCGGGGGGGTGGGGGTGAGGTGAGGGGGGGGTGAGGGGGGGGTACATGGGCAGGGGGGAGGTAGGGGCTGGGTAACTTTTAGGACGGGGAGAAGGGGGACCGCGGGTGTGGAGAAGAGGTAATGGGCTCAGGATGGGAGAGGTGGAGGGGGGAGGGGTGGAGGGAGGGGCTTACATGAAGGGTGGGACATGTAGGGGCTGGATGGTACTGTAAGGAGATGGAGGAGGGGGACCACAGGAGAGGGGGCCAAGGTTTTTGAGTGGTGGGGAGGGGTGGGGAAGGACAGGCCCAGGTCGTCCTAGGTGGGGGGGGGGGGGGCAGAGAGGGGGGTGAGAGGGACATTCATGGCAGCTAGGTGGATGATGTCAAGCTGCCAGGTGCAATGAAAAGAGCGGAGGTGGGGGTGGGTGGGGGGAGAGGGGAAGCTGGAGGGGTGGAGACCGGATTCATGGTAGCATGGAGGGAGGGGAAACAGCTGGGGGTGGGGGGGGAGGGGTACATCTGGCTATTGTGGGCTGAGGTTAGAGGGTAGGGGGCATGTGGGGGTGCGCGGATGGAGGGAAGGGATGGGAGGGGGGAAAGATGGAAAGGAGGGGAGGGGGGTTGGAGGGGAGGGGGAGAGGGAGGGGACGGGGTTGGGGGGGTGGAGGGGAGGGGGGAGCAGGGGGAGGATGATGTGTACCCGGGGGGGGGGGCAGTGGGAAAATGTATTCGAGGGCGGAAGGGGTGGGAAGATGGAGGGAGGGAGGTGCAGCAGCTGGAGGACTAGAGGGAAGATACCGGTAGGGATTCCTGGGGAGTTTTAGGGAGCTGAGATGGGGAGGCAGGATCTTGGGGGTGGGGAGGGCCAACCCAGAGAGTGAGCTAGCAGATTTGAGCTGGCAGATCGGCAATGAACTGATTGGGTGAACTGACATGAGCGCTTGGAGGAGAACGTGGGTGGAAAATGGTGATGGTGAATAACAACAAGGTTCCTGCTGTTGTAGGCTGTATCACACAAGCTGCCAAGAAGGTAGACAGTAGAAGCCCTGCTCCTCCTGCTACTGCTGTTGGCTCCCCTGCTGCAGCTACTGCTATCGCCCCTGCTGCTACGGGTGTTGCCCCTACTGCTGCTACTTCTACTGCTGTTGCCCCTACTGCTGCTACTGCTAGTGCTACCGCTGCTGCGGCTGCTGTGCTTTACTGTGCATCTTAGCGCAAGGTGCTGCACCAGGAAGTTAGTGTGTTACCCATCTGATGAGTCGTTTCATTTCTGAGGTCTTGGACCCATTAGATATACTATGTTGTGTTGTTAGCCCCCTGCCCCGGGCTGCCCCCACCCCCACCCCCAAATGAATCCCCACTCAGTGGTCTGGTGATTAGTTGCATGCCCCCTCTCTGTGTGTTGTCTGACAGGAAGCTGCCAAGAAGCTATCATCAGCCCAGGCTGCACTTCAGACAGCAGAAGACCATGCTACTGCCAGAGCAGCAGCAGCAGCTGCTGCCGCTATTGCTAGTGGTGGAGGTGGTGGTGAAAGCAGCAGTGAAGAGGCCTTGATGGGTTATGATGCTTTGATGACTGCATATGTGCCTACACCACAGCTGCAACAACAGCAGCAGCAGCAGCAGCAACGGGTCGGAGTGGAGGGGCAGGGTGTAGAGCAGGACAGTAGCAGGGACATGAAGGGCAGGGCAGGATCAGCTGTAGCAGAAGCAGCAGAGGTAGTAACAGGTGTGTCATCACCTCTGGTGGTGGGTGGTAGGGAGATCTCTGCTGACATGTCTGACATTGGAGGTAGTGGCAGCAATTTGCAGGACAAGCAGGAGTGGACAGGGGGAAGGGGGAAGATGACAGCAGTGTCACAGCAGAAGGAGGGGTGGGGACTGGGGGAGCAGGATCTCACATCACAGCTGCTGCAGCTGGCTCCAGGAGTCTTCAGCAGCACAGGGTAGGCTCCCTGCAGGACCTAATGTGAGAGAGAGGGGAGGGGAGAGGGAGCTACGCAAGGAGGGGGAAGTGTTCTTTCTATATATGTTACGGAAGCTGGGCTTTACCTAGTAGATATCTATGCCCACAACGTACCATTCGTGCGGGTTAACCACTCCATATCTTAGGCTTGGTGTATTTGCATTTGCAGGGATTCCGGTCTCACCGATCTACGCAGAGAAAAATTAAGGGAATCTCTTCTTGTTTGATATATCTAACATGAAGGATAAATGAAGAGATGAGACTAGAAATGTAAGTTTTCTTGCATACGTTAAGGGAGTAGGCCCTTACCTAATATATAGATAGGCCCACTACCACTCGGAACCCAGAACACATCAGCGGGTGGGTACTCTTACTGACCCCCTGATGTTATCAATTCCCATCCCTGCCTCCCGCCTCCTTGCCCGCCTAAGTCTATACTGGCGTATAATATCTGGGGCTGCTTTTGCTGGAGGTTGGTACAGGGCTTCAAAGCAGGAGAGAGTGCGGACAAGAAAAGCAGGCCGGTCTGTCATGCATGCAGTGCTGGAACGGAGAAAAGCAAGGTGCGGCAGCGAAAAAGCAGGTTGAATCACCACTACAAACATAGATCTTGTCCTGAGTGCTGATGGGCGAGCGTAAATGGCTGATAAGGCCGCTGCTGACAAAAAGCTGACCTGGAAGTGCGGTGGTGCACGTCAGGTGTCTCAGACGAGCGAGAGTTTCCGAAACCGTTCACAACTGGACGAATCAACTCGCAAGACGATCGAAATACGATCCGGTGTGCATTTCAAGCTCTGTACCTTGCTTCCACTCCCAGTCAAGAATTGAGAACCCCGACCCGAGAGCCTTTTCGGTCTGATGTTCGCAATGTGAAGAAAAGAGTAAGTCGAGACGTGCGCCTAGTCAGCATCAGCCAACTGACGAATGCCTTTCATGCATCTCTCATCCGCTAGTGGGCTGTTTACTCCACGGGGCAGCAGAGGAACCCGCAGCTTGAAGGCTGCCTGCCAGCACACGCTTCCAGCTGAGTGACTGCGGTCTAGCCCAGCTGTACCAGTTGGAAAGAGAGCTCAAACTGGTAGACACACTAACTGATTGCAGCCGTGTACCGTACCTGTGGTACATGCAGGGCTCACTCAGTCACTCTCCACCTTGTAGTGTCTGCATGCTTTTGCCATTGAAGGCCTTCCATGACCCTTTTAGTGGCATCCAGGCATCAATGCAGCACTTGGGTTTGAACTAACGAGCTTGAATGTGGTCATCTCCTTGCTGGGGATTGTTTTGGTGTCTAGATGGTACAGAGCCAACTAACTGCAAGCAAAGCAAGCGGGAAGGTGCTCTCATCTGAGTACCAGGTCTCAGTCATTGAGCAGCATCAACAATAATGAGCGCGGCCAAGACATCTGAAGGGTTGTGTTTGTTTGTATTGGTATGCCGTTTGTTTGTCTGTCAGCAACTTGTATGCACCAGGCATGCGGGTGCAAGCAACTTACCTCAGTTCATGACCTTAAGGTGCTGGTTGTGCTCCTTGCTGCAGTGCTGAGGCCTGGGTTTAGGCTGGTGACTGAGGGTGACCAGACCAAGGCACCAACAGCAGCACCCTGCCAGGAGAACACCTACAATAGTGGAAACAACAGGATATTGACATGTTTCAAATGTCCAGGCGGTCTTGTGGTGCCGGAAGGAATGGGGACAAGTCTGCAGGCCTGCAGTAAGTGGTGACAGGCAGCATCTGTGTTAGATGCTGCACAGCTTCTCTCTGACATGGGCATGAATGTAGTTCTTGGACATGAGTCTGTTGGAAGGCGATCTCCAGCCCTCATCTATGAGTCAACTATGGACACGTACTTCATTGTGTATCTGTCACGGACTTCTCAAATCCTTCTGGTCTAAGGTCTTTGGGCAGCCACGACATATAGGAAATCCTGTAACCCTGCGTTGCCCTATGATTAAACAGTCTAATTCGTGAAGTGGGTCGGGTAATTCCTTGCCCTGCACCTGTGAGAGATTGTTCAAAATTAGAAGGCACTGTGATCCCTTGCTTTCCTGCTGTCCACCCCTAACTTGTTTACACCCTTACTTGTACTGCCAGGGGTCCCTTCTGGATACTTCTGGGCACGTGGTCGTGTGCAGCCCTGTGCCAAGGGGTTTTACCGTGTGGGTGACTTGTCCACCACAAATCCTGACTCTTGGAAATGCAGACGCTGCGGCAGTGGGGTTACCACCAGCGGCAGCTTCTGCAAAGTCAGCAGCGAAAGTGCCTGCACCGATGCTTCTGCTTGCAACCGTAAGTTCTAGGCCAAATCCATCTGTGTCTCTGCATGAAACCAAATTGCATGGTTTGCACCAAATATGTGGCTCCAATGCATGAGGTTACCAGGAGTTTTAGTGAAACTAGCAAAGGACCAGCACCAAAGGGATTGAGTTACAACTCGTTCAGTCAATTGTTTGATGGGCAAACGCTTGTTGCTCAGGCGCTTGCTACATTAAGTAGGACTCACTGGCAAGCCAGGTCCCAGGAAGCTGATCAACCACATCAAGGCATGCCTCCACTCAGGAGAGATATTGATGACTTCCTGCAAACACGCCGCAGTTCCTTACAAAGATGCACCCATGACATCCGAGCTCCCTTTTTTGCACGAGAGGGCCTATGCCACTCACTGCACACTCACTGGCTCGGTAACTGATGCAATTGGTTACTGAACCTGCTTTCTTGCGCTGCAGAGGTTGGCCCTGGCATGAAGGCAGATGACGTTGTTGATGGAGCTGTGTTGTCTGCCAGTCCTTGCCCTGTTGGGAGCTACAACCCAGGTTACGCTGCAGGCTTTAACTGCACCACTTGCCCAGATGGGAGCACCACCCAAACCATCCAGTCAGCGCAGAAGTCTGACTGCTGTAAGTGACACAGTCAATAACTACATAAGTCGCTACTTAGTCAATTGATGGAACGTACCAAAGTCCAGTTCCTGAATCCTGTCCCAACATGCCTAGCTTCAGCAGATCAGACATGAGCATCCTACTGCATTGTTTGCAGTTTCTGCAGCAGTAAGAATGCAGAGTGCTGGCTGGACTGATCTGTCATGTGCATGCACAGGCTACAGCAACATCAGAAACATTTTACTGCTATGTATGCATGTTTGAGAAAGTCATATTGACATCAATCAGAAGTCCACATGCTTCTGCGGCAAGTTACATCTAGCAAATTGATAGTTAGTTCCACTGTTGTTCACATATGTTGCACCTCGCTGCATCAAGCATGATAGCTGCACATGTCTTTGGTCCCCAGTTAGACCGCAATGCACATAGCTTTCACTCCTAATGGCCCTGCTGCTGTGATGCTGCATTGCAGTGGTTCCACCTGGCTTCTACCTCCCCCTGGGCCATGACATGATGGAATGCCCCGACGGCTCCTTCCGTTCCGGATGGGTAGCAAGGAATGCCGCACCAGCATGCAGTGGGTGCAATGGGGAGTGGCCGGTGCCCGTCAATCCCAGCAACAGCGTGATCTTCTCCAGCCCCCAGGATGCTCTGGACCATCCAATTGCAAACAGTGCCGATGGACTCGTGAGGGGCTCCTCAAGATCATGTTGTAAGTGCTGGCCTTATACTTGCAGTCAGTGTAAAGCACTTCTAAGCGCGTGGTCCTAGAGTCAGACTTTGCACCCACCAAGCCTAGTTATAGTCCCGCCATAAGGACTCAGAAGGCTGTGACATGTATATGTGGGCATGTTTGCCATGCAATAAGCATAAGTACTGCGATACCTCACAGCCTTACAGCTGAGTGACCGGACCTACTCATCAGCTCACCTGCGAGTTCTGTACAGCACAAGGTCGGGCATGGCTTGTTGTTGTCAAAGTCCGCTGACCTTCCCACTAAAGCCATATGTGCTGTGGTGCTTTCCCTTCAGACATCAATGCTGGAGAGGGACTGCTCCTCCTCTCCAGAGCCAAGTGGGCACGCATTGCTCCCTGCCCGATCAACACCTATGGCGTGCAAGCCAGGACCTACAACCTTCAAGCATCCCCTTGCAGGCCTTGCAGCCCCAACCTCCGCACCGACCCCCTCATCAACAACACAGGCTGGACTAACCCCTCCGCTTGCTACAACCTAGCTGGGTGGGGCTGGTCTGCTCAAGGGCTGATAACCGAATGTCCTGAGGGCACGTTTAACCCTGAACGGTCTCTTTCCTCATGTAAGAAGTGCGGCTCAAACCGGTACACCATTGATGGCAGCCAAAGAGGCAAGGAGGACTGTCTGGTCATGCCTGGCTATGGTATTGTCTACGCTAATCAGAGCTGGGTGAGCTCTGATTCTGCTGGTGTGATGGCTGCTTCTACAGCTGCGGACTTGGAGGTGATAGAGTGCCCAGCCACCCACTACGGGCCAGGGGGCCAAGTTAACTCCACCTGTGTGCCCTGTAACGGAGGCCATGTTGGGGACTTTCCTGGTGCAACCAGTTCCTCCGACTGCAACTGTAAGTATGCTTGGACCTTAGGATTAATCGATTGCTTGCACGATGAGTTACTTGGTGTGTCAGCTCGGTTGTGCATACGTTTCCTGAATGTCTTGAATTGAAGAGGAGAAAATGGGAGCAGTTTCTGCCGCACTGTCGACATCCGCCACATGCACCCCTCCATGCTAACTGAACAGCATATGTTTCTCACTACAGAGCAGCCTAGTCTTCTCGTGCCTGAGCATCGTCCACGTCATACATCCCCTTGGCAGATGAAGCATCCTGCATGGCTAAGGAATTGCTGCAGTGTCTTCAGTTGAGCTGTTTGGCAGCAGACAATGCGGTGCGATAGTGCATCTGCACTGCTGCCGTACGCCATGTCCCTTCCAATATCCTTGTTGTTGTCTGCCTGCTTGCAGTATGCCCAGCTGGAACTGGTGACTCCAGCGGTACCTGTTCTCCATGCCAATCCCCAACCTGGAATGATGGCTCTTACCTCACCTGCCAGCAGTGCAGGAGCATCAACTTCACATATGATGGCAAAGATGACAAGCTGCAGGGCGGCGCCATCTCATTCCCGGCTGCATTCAGTGATGCTCAGTGCATCTCGGAGTACAGCCAGCTGTACATCAATCAAGGCAACTTCATTGCTAACCCTCAGACCAGCATGACATCCTTAGGTCTTATGGCAAGTATCGATGCATGTGCGGCAGGGTGTGCAGCGGCTGCCGATACATGTCAGTACTTCACATTTGTGTATTCTGAGGATACCCTAGAGGATTCTGGGGGAAGCTGCTACATTCGTGCCCCTGTTGGAGTCAGCCTCAGCAGCTCGATCGGCGCTAATCAGATCTATTACAAAATGATCCCAACTCAGGACATGGCAGCTCAGTCGGTGACTCGAGCTAAAAGCACAGTGCAAGGGAAGGAGGTGTCTAATGGCTGGTATATGCGGTGGCCTGTGGGCGCTGGAGAGGGGCCCCAAGGCTTTGACGTGTCTGCTCCACCCTCTGGCACCCTCAGCTTGAGGGAATGCCTGAAAGCCTGTGATATGGATGCGACCTGCACCCTAGTGTATTACGACTCTGCTGCTGCTGCCGCAAAGTGTGTACTCAAGGCTGCAGGTATGGCTGCTCGGCACAGGACTGCAATACATGGGATCTCTGGAAGGCTGGTACATGGTGCTCCTGGTCCTGCAGGGGCTGCTTGCACTGTTGATGCCGACTGCGAAAGCGCCAACTGCACAACACCAGCAGGGACTTGTGCTGCCGGTAAGTATGCACATTTGGACGGTTACATTTCTGGTCACTAGTGATATAATAGCTGGACACTACTGATTGTGGTCTGGGAGTCGTTGTCTTTGTATCTATCTTATGATGTGTTCGTTTGCAAGGACCTATCTGCCCTCTTGCAGTTGCCATGCTGATGTTGTTTGTTGCTTGGTTCTCAGTTCGTGCTTAAACAGTCCATTCATGCTGGCAGCAAGGGGATAGGCAGGGAGGCTGGTAGTAGCATGGCAGGCTTGAATGTGCTTATGCATGAGCATACCTGTGTTGCAAATGCAAAATCAGGGGAAGCTGCATGCGGCCCAGGCCCCTCAGGTTTTGAGCTGAAGCACTCCCTTCGATTGTAGATGCGTCACCAACCATGAAACCCAAGTCGACAACACTTTCCTGCTGGCTTCACTTTGTAAATAGGGATCCAACCTACGTGTTTCTTCTCTTGTTGTTGTTTAATCACCTTTTGCGGGCCGGCCCATAGTATGCGAAAGCAATGATTTATTTTCCATGACACAATCAGAGCATGCGTGCTGATATTGTGTTCTGCACGCTAACAGTATACGGCTAACTTAGTCGGTTGGCCTGTGTAGCACCATGCTTAACTTTCTCATGTTTAGTCCCTTTCCATGCAGTGACCTGTGGGAGACTGTAGCAACGAACTCGCTACCATACCCAACTATGGCGTGTTTCCAGAAAGTTGCATGCCCACCATGTCCTATGAAAGCTAAGACTGTACAGCTATCACTCCATCGGGTCTGCCGTGCCTGTCGAACACAAAACCCTGCAGCTGACTGAAATAACTAGTACAGCAAAGTGCAAAGATATGCATATGCTCTAAGCCACAAGATCAGGGTGACAAGGGTCAGTTGTTATCAGCGGCAGCATGGTGGGATTGAACAGTTCTACCTAACCAGCTGCGAAGCCATCTGACAGCTGAGATGCAACAAACCGTCGTATAGGATGGCAAGCTGATCTTGTGGGTGCCACAACCTGCCCTTGATCATGCCTTTGTTTGCTCAGTTTTGTTTTTTATTGTGCTGCTCTTACAACATGCGTGCGCGCAGGGAGCTGCACTGCTCTTCCTACGGCACCCATATCTAATGCTTCCTGGCCCTCATCATGTGCTGGATCTGTCAATGGCACAACCTGCAATGCTTCATGTGCATCTGGTTACGATGGACCTGGTTACACCATCACATGCAGTAACAGCGCCTGGGGGAATGTGACTGGGAGCTGCATTTTGGCATGTGAGTCTGGGCCATTTACCACAAAAAACTGAGACGACAAGACCTTCATGCGGGGTTGACCTGGCAGATACGGCCTTAACCCATGTGTTTCTTCTCCGTACTGCTGTCAGTCAAGCACATTCTGGCTGACCCATAAGATATGAATAAGATGAAACCAAGCACAGAGCACTGACCATGCTAGCCACATGGAATGCACATATTTGCACATAGCAGCCATGCAAGGTGCACATTTGCAGCCTGCACAGAAAGTGATCAATAATCACATTGGCTGCACATGTCGTTTTGTGAGTGCCTGCTGGTGTACTCCTTCTGTGCCATGTATGGCTTTTAATGCAGGTGCAATCATTACTAGTGTATCATGCTGCAGGCTAGGGTCTTGCCCACCTCATGCTGACCTGCTTCTTCATTCTCTGTGGGCTACTGGCTTGCCTAACTGTTTTCTTATTGTTTGTTGTGTCAGCTGCTACAGTTTTGAACTTTGATGACCTGAACCTGGGCCATACCGCGGAATGGATGCCTAGGAACTATGGAGGGCTAGTTTGGCAGGGTATCATGAGTGTCGACCCTCTACAGTATTGGGGCGTTAAGTATGGCCTTGAGGTGGGCACGGTATTTGCTCCCCCAGTGAGTAAGCCAAATGCCGTCGAGATGAACCCCACGTATGAGCCTTCGGTTGAAGCGCCTCAAGGTCACACCTTCACCTTGTTGAGCCTTTATGTGTCTAACTACAACGATGCACAAAATCACAAGCCACTCAATATGACAGCCTATGATGCTGCTGGCAATTCCAGGGGCAGGAAGCAAGTGGTGATGAGCTCAAAGGCTTTCCAGTTGGTGGACCTGACAGCAGAGCCTGCCTTCATTGACACTTTCAAGGTGACGTTTTCTAATGCCATTTCTGCGATTGACGACATGGTGGTCGTGATCAACTAACGCACCAACCAGCATTGGCTGAGTGCAAGATTTGCTGCCATGGTGGAAGACGCAACCTCGAAGGTGAAGGCAGCGCAACCCCTCTCATATGTGGCCCTGCCTGGAGGAATGATGGCATTATTCTCACGACTACTACATACTTGATAAGGGGTCGAGCCAGTGACTGCAGGTGAACATACCAATTGCAGTCAGCTGTGCTGTCTGTCCAAACATGTCTTGCCATGTGTCAGATGGGAGTTGAAACTAGGGCTACAGGTTGATCCTGAGTAATGTACTGAGCAAGGCTTGTTGCTTGCTGCAGTCAGTTGTGCTGTCTGTCCAAAACTTGCTGCTAAGTATGTGTCACTTCGAAGTTGATGTAGGCGGATGTCCAAAAGCAATGTACCATGTGTGCCTCCAGCCTCAGAGGACCGATATGGCGCTGCTTCTGTAAGACCTTGTTCTTGCTGGTATACGGGTGTCTGAGACTACATTTGCTTGACTAGTTTGGTGTGGACTGCACAGTAGCGGGCTTGGTATTGGGTCAGGTGGAAGTTGATGTAAGTGATCTTCAAAAGCAACTCTAGCAGGCCCTTTAACAACTAACGCAGACCTCAAGCTTCATGTTTGTGCAATTGCAGATATCACTGGTCAATCTTCCTGTGCATGGGAGTTGTTGTGGCTTGAAAATCTTGTGGCAAAGTCAAGAGCACCACTAGGGTGAGGGAAGGGTGCTGTACTGTATTTGGGGGATTTGTTCAGGTGGTACTGAGTGGACTCACGTCCAAGAGGCTAATGGTGGTTCACCCTCATGCATGAATGCAAAGGCCAACTAAGTAGCACGGGGTGGACGACTCCAGTTTGCCATGGTGGTCTAGACAGAAACCTCAAGGCCTAGCCATGATGCAACAGGTATAGCAAGGTATGTTATCCCTCACCGTATCATCACAGTGATGTTGTGCTTAGGCGATTCATTGGCAGCCCTGCCATTAAGAAAATGAGAGTCCACAAGCAAAACCATTGAGTTTGTGATGGTGTCAGTTGGCAGTCCTGGAGTATATGATCCGTTGGCATTGGCAAATGGTCCTGTGGATTAGGTACGGGACACTATTCCTAATCCTCTAGTACGTTGCCTTGCTGGCTTGTGCTTTCCACATGACGCATTTGTCTGTGCTTTCCACATGGTACATTTAGTCTGTGCTTGCGCCATGATGCATTTGTCTGTGCTTTCCACATGGTGCATTTAGTCTGTGCTTCCCACATGTTTGATTTGGTCCCTGTGCTTGCCATTTGCTGGATTTGGCCTGTGCTTTCCACAAGTGGTGCATTTAGTCTGCGCTTGCGCCATGACGCTTTTGTCTGTGCTTTCCACATGGTGCATTTAGTCTGTGCTTCCCACATGTTTGGTTTGGCCCCTGTGCTTGCCCATTGATGGATTTGATCTGTGGTTTCCACATGTGGATTTGGCCAACATTCAGTCACTTGGTACCTTCATAGGAGGGGAATGCGTCATAGACTGCTCCAATCTGCATATTGGACATACATAGCGGAGCTGAGAATTGCGCTGACCTCACTTTTGGACCTGCTGTTGATGAATGCGGAGGGGCTTGAACGCCCCTGTTGCACTTTGCTACGTGTTTCATGGACACCCCTGTTGGACATCGCTACATGTTTCATGGACACCCCTGTTGCACTTGCTACCTGTTTCATGGACACAAATTGTTGTTTCCGCGAGCACCAGCTCTACTTATCGTGTGGTAGGTATGTCATGGGGAGTACTGTATGATGCATGCATAGTCTTTCCCTCTGATTGTTGAGCTATCAGCAGAGGGGCTGGTCTGAGCAGAGATGAGCTCCACCCATTTCGTCACCAGCAAATTCCAGCATGCATGACTTTGTGAACGCACCTATGGGTGCTTGTCAGGTGTTATCATGTCAAGGCTCCAAGGTGCATCTGGAGCAAGCATGGACATGAGCAGGACTGCCATAGGCCTTTTGAAATGACCTGTAACCCCTCATAAATTTGCAGCTCACGGTCTCTATAGTGGCTGGGTTCTTAGTCGTCCTTGTGCGCATGGTACGTATAATAACAATGGTAAAGGTTGATTGAGTGATTGCAGGGTGAAAAAAAATGCAGGGTGACCCGCTACCTTTGCCTACTGCAGCCAGTTGTACTGTCTGTTCAAAAGCTTGTTGCTAAGATATGTCTGTTGGGAGTTGATGCCAGGGCTATTACTGGCAAGTCGATTCTGTACTGAGCAAGGCATGTTGCTTGCTGCAATCAGTTCAGGTTTCTATCCAAAATAGTGTTGCTATGATGTGTCCGTTGGGAGTTGATGCCAAGGCTGCTCTACTGTTGGCAAGTTGCCTCTGTACTGAGCAAGGTTTGTTGCTTGCTGCAGCCAGTCGTGCTGTCTATCCAAAACTTGTTGCGGCTATGATATGTCCGTTGGGAGTTGATGCAAGGGCTACTTTTGGCATTCTATCTGTACTGAGCAAGGCTTGTTGCTTGCTGCAGCCAGTCGTGCTGCCTATAAAAACTTTTGCTGCTATGATGCGTCTGTTGGGATTTATGCCAGCGCTACTACTGGCAAGTTGGTTCTGTACTGAGCGAGGCTTGTTGCTTGCTGCAGTCAGTTGTGGTGTCTGTCCAAGAATTTGTTGCTATGATGTGTCTATTGGGGGTTGACGCCAGGGCTTCTGCTGGCAAGTTGACCCTGTACTGAGCAAGCCGCTTCCTGCTTGCTGCAGTCAGTTGTGGTGTCTGTCCAAGAACTTGTTGCTATGATGTGTCTGTTTGGAGTTGATGTCAGGGCTACTTCTGGCAAGTTCACCTGTACTGAGCAAGGCTGGGGGCTTGTACAGGCAGGCTTTGCAGCAACACTTCACAGCATATGGTAGTGTGTGTTGGTAGTATTAGGTCTCATGCACGCAGGCCAGCTAAGGGCCCTTGGCAGGCGAACCTGTCCAGCATCCGGTGAGTCACAGGGGGATGGTCGTTGAGTCTCGAGTTACCCGCGAGAGCACCGTGGTTTAGGGTACTGCGACAGCACTGCTTTTGATCAAGATCCTTCAAAGACGAAAGAATGGTATATGTAACTAACAGGAAGCTGACTTCTGACCCTGATGTTGCTGCAAAATGTCAGATATTGGATGGCAAATCTGATGAGGAGAAGCTGCATAGCATGCTTGATGAAGAGTTCTGGGGTGTAGACGTCGATGAGGAGTCTGGCTTAGTATATGGCCCTTTCAAGCATGCATTTAAGTGTATAGCTAAATATGTTGCAGCTGCTTGGAAGATTAGGAATGCTTATGCTCACCCTTCTGATGTGGCGTGAGGTCCAACCAATGGGGTTTGTTACCAACTATTGCTTGCACCCGGGCTTACAAGCCCTCCTTGCTTTCTTAAGTAGGAGGGAGGCTCTTACCCCCATTGGGGCAGTGGAGGTTTTGGGTGATTTTGACCTAGCTGCTGGACCTCATGTTTAGGCATATATTGTCATACATGTCCAAGTTTACCCGTATTCTGTTCCACCTCGCTGTTCTTTGTGACAGCTTGAGGTGCGGGGCCTATGGCACTTATTGCTATGGCATATCATGAAATGTAATAATAATAGGAAGCTTGCATGCGCTATTCAAGTTTGGGGGTCACTGAGACAGCCACGGGAAGTAGCTTTGGGGTGAGCTCGGATCCCTTTGTACCGCTTGTTGAAGGGCAATGACTCCGATGAGCATGAAAGGCAACACGTCGTCACCCGTGTCACTCGATCGTAGTGCCAAGTGCAGACCTGGACGTCAGGATCGCACTGAAACAGGATCGCGCTTGCACGTCGTCTGCTGAAAGCACTTGCACGCACGAGAGGCCTAGCGAGATAAAGCTGCAGGCTTGATTTACCGTGTTACGTCGTGGAACGAGGCTGACTACACAACGGTGGTGGGCCTGTCTGCAGCATCCATGTTGTTCTGCTCAGCAACAGCAGGACCACCTCCAGCAGCTGCGAACGCAGCGCATATCGGCTTCTTGCTGATCTCTCTACCAGTCCGACCAGTACATAACCCCCGAGCACGTCACGACTACAGCCAACCAGCACACGACTCGAGCATAACTCAACGAAGGCATATCATCAGCAGCAGCAGCTGTTGGTTTGCATCAACTCCTGCCTGTAGTGCAGTACAGGGGTACACAGCCGAACTAGCCACACACCAGCTGGTTGCCTTGTCACTAGGCAACCGTCAAGGGGCACACTTACAAACCGTATGTATATACATCCGTCTACTGCTGCAGCTGCTGCTGCTGCCACTGCTGCTGACTGTGTGTTGACTGATTGTAGCACCCCATGGACCTGGGTACTGTGTTGCAACAGCTGGATGTGGGGGGGTATCAACACTTCAAACAACTAGCAGCAGATGTCAGCATGGTGAGACAAGGGGGGGGGGGGGGCGAGGGGCAATAACAGAACTATACCACTCCTTGTGAATGACTGTGCCGTGAATTCAGCATGGGCCCTTCTGTTCACCCCGGCCACTCTTCCCTGGGATGGCTGCTGATCCCTGATCTAAAAACAAATCAAGCTAGGAAGTAGGGTTGTACATTCTGCTAGTTGCCTTCTTGGCCTGTAGGGTTTAGCAGACAAATACTTTCCTTTTGGACCCCACTCCACTGAACCCTAAACTGTGCTTCTCCTCCTGGATAGGCCTAGACTAACTGCCAGACCTTCAATCAGCCAGGCAGTGATATAATAGCAGATATACTGGATACACTGTTTAGAACCCTGACAGGCAAAGCAGGCTTGCTAAAACCTGGGGGTATCCTGCCTATTCCCTTGGCTCAGAAACCACCTCGGGGCGTCCCTGGGCCAGGGGGCAAGGACACTAAGGGGATAACAGAGAAGAAGAAAGATCATAAGCAAGAGAAGCAGCAGCAGGAAAAGGGAAAGGGGAAGAAGAGGAAGTTCGAGGGAGGGGAATGTGCTGCTGCTACTGCTGCAACTACTGCTGCTGCTACTGCTACTGGTGATGGTGGTGTTTTGCTTTCAGGGACCAGCAGTAGCAGTAAGTTCAAGAAGCAACAGGTGACTTTGGTCAGTAAAGGCTGCAAAAAGAAGAAGTCTGAGGGGGTGGGGTCAATGCTGCTGCTGCCACTGCTGCTGCTACTGCTGTTGATAAGGGACAACAACATTTCTTGGTGGCAAATGCAGCAGTCACAGCAGCAACAGCGGGAGCAGGGCAAGGGGGAGGAGCAGCCGGAGCAGCAACAGGAGGAGGAGGATTGGTTTCTATATCTGCTAAACCCAGGCTGCAGGTTTCAGATCAAACTGAGCCAGCTAGGGGGCTTGAGGATAGCAACAGCAGCGGGAAGGACAGCAGCAGCAGAAGGAGGAGGGGTAGCAGCAGCAGCCCGAGGAGAGAGAGGAGGAGGAGGGGGAGGGGTGAGCGGTTGGTGGTGATGATGTGCCAGGTTGTGCAGTACCAGGAGGAGCAAAGGAGTAGGGGGGAGTGGGGCCGCCAAACTCAAGTCCATCTGCACTCTGATCACCAGCACCAGCATCAGCAGAAGAGGGCTAGGAGGGTAGAAGAGGGTCAGCAAGATCAAGGGAAGCAGGAAGGGCAGGATGAGGAAGCTGCAAGTTTGTGTGCAGAAGCAGAAGCAGGGGTATTAGCAGCGGATCATAAAGTAGAGGGGAAGGTGGATGTTGGGTCATTACCGATGGAGATTCAGAGGATCAAAAAGGAGCTGCAGGTGAGAGTCAAATCACATCCTCATTTTGTGTATATACACTCATGTGTATGAGCAGCTTTAGCATCTTCCTGTTTCTCCCCCCTGGCCCCCGCCTCCTGGGTGGCGGGGGATGCTTTGCACCGCCTGGACGAAGCCCTGTCACGTAAGATGCTAGTGCTCTGTTTTATTATTAATCTACCCTGCCTGGCCTCTTGTCGACGGTGCACTATATGTGAGCAAAGGAGGAGCCCCGCCCCAGACGCTTTGCTGACTTTTGTGCGCCCACTGTGCCGGCCTGGTGAGGACCCGAAACCCCAGGCGTTGCAGGGCAGTACGGGTTTTGTTGTAGGCGATGTCAGGTTGTTGTCATTGTTGTAGTAGCTGTGTATGCGCAATGTGTAATGGTAAGTGTTCGCCCAACCATAGAGCCCCCCATGGCTGACTTCCTATGCATTACACATTTACAATCATATACCAGTAGACCAAGTATTCATATGTACATGTGAATAAGGTCTACTGATTAAACTGATGTGTTAGCAAGAGTGTGTGGCGCTTGCAGGTCTGCATGTGTGAATGACAAGGATACATACATTACAGCAGCCCCCCT
Source organism: Pseudopediastrum boryanum (assembly GCA_963556185.1). Lineage (NCBI taxonomy): Eukaryota > Viridiplantae > Chlorophyta > Chlorophyceae > Sphaeropleales > Hydrodictyaceae > Pseudopediastrum > Pseudopediastrum boryanum. Next base: position 3,065,350 of record OY744510.1, on the reverse strand, counting down.
GGCCCTCAGCCCCTCAAACTGACAACTTGGTTGCAGCCATGTCCCGGGTGTTGCACGGCTTAAAAGCAGTGGGCAGTGATATATCATTTCAATATCATGATCACCTCCTTTCTCCGTCCCTCCTGTTGGTTTTGCTTTGAAGTTGTTGGCTGAGGCAAGCTGCAGCAGTTTCAGGGAAAGGTTGCAAGCATCAAAGGCATTGATTACATCATATATGGTAGTGATAATGGCATATCAGTGTTTTTGCATGCTGATTAGGAAAGTGGGGTTTGACCGAGTGCGTTTGGTGCTTTTGACTGAGGTGCATTGTGCGTAGCCACACCTTGAATTCATGTGCGTTTTATGTCTTATGTTTGTTGTTCTTATGTCTTGTGGTGTTGTGTCACTAGGCTGCTGAGTCACATCATGCTGCAGCAGTGGCAGATTTCAACACCCGGGAGTCAAAGATGAAGGAGGATGTAGCATCACAACAGGCAGCAGTAGCAGCAGCAGGGAGGGAGATGTAACAGCTGGATGAGGAGGTGGGGAGGAAGCTGCCAGCTGCAGTAAAAACAGCAGAGGTGAGGCGAGGGAGAGGAGAAGCTGGGGGGAGGTGTGTGGACGGCGTGGCAGGGAGGGGTTGGGTATAAGTTGGGAGAAGGAGAAGGGGGCCCACCAGGAGAAGGAGATGGGGGACCACGGCTGTGAAGCAGAGGTAAATGGCTCAGGATGGGGGAGGGGGTTGAGGGAGGGAGGGGGTTACGTGGGAGGATGGGGCAGGGAGGGGCTGGGTGGTATTGTGGGGAGAGGGAGAAGGGGGATCACGGGGAGGGGGGGGGGGGTAATGGGCTCGGGATAATGTTATTGAGTTGAGGGGTGGAGGCCCAGGTCGGGGCCGGGGTAAGGGGCAGGGAGGGGGCAAGAAGGCTATTTGCGGCAGCAGGAAACTTCATTGAAGCTACCGGGTACAGTGAAAACAGCGGACGTGAGATTGAGAGGTGGGGAAGGCGGGGAGGGGGTGGAGGGAAGGGAGAGTGGCTGCCGGGGCAGGAGGAGTTTGGTTTTTTGGGTCAGGGAAAAGGGGGGTGGACAAGGGATGGGAAACGGATTCACAGCAGCATGGAGGAAGGGGCAAGAAGAAGGGGGTGGGGGCTACCTGGTGCTATCTGTGCTGAGGTCGGAGGGTAGGGGGTGGGTGGGGGTGGTGGCATTGCGTGGGAAGGGGAAGGAGGGGAGGCTGCAGGATGCAGCAGCAGACAGAATCTATGTGAACTGATGAATTAATCAAAAACCTGAGGCTAGGTTTGGCATTGGCCAACCCAGAAAACAGGCTACCCCACATATAAGCTGGGAGGTTGGTAATGCACTGATTGGCTGAGCTGGCATAAGCATAGAGGCTTGGAGGAGGCAGTGAGTGGAAATGGTGATGATGAACATAAAAGGGGATCCTGCTGTTGCTGCCTGTATCACACAAGCTGCAGTGAAGTCAGATAGAAGAAGCCCTGGAACTCCTGCTACTGCTGTTGGCTCCCCTGCTGCTACTGCTGTTGCCCCTACTGCTACTGCTGCTACTGATGTTGCTGCTGCTGTGTGTCTTAGTGGGGGTGTGTGAACCGTCTTATGACTCGTTTCTTAAAAGGACTTCCGGTCTCGGACCCAAAGGTTTGCACTAAATATGATTTCGTTTGTTTACTATACACCCCCCCCCCCATCCCGCCTGCCCCCCCCGCCCCCCCCTCAGTGACTCTAGTACCTACCTCCATGTTCCCTCTGTGTCCTGTGACAGGAAGCTGCAAGCAAGCTCTCATCAGCCCGGGCTGCACTTCAGATAGCAGAAGATCGTGCTACTGCCAAAGCTGCTGCTGCTGCGGCTACTGCTGCTGGTGGTGGTGGTGAAAGCAGCAGTGAAGAGGCCTTCATGGATTATGATGCCTTGATGACTATGTATGTGCCCAGACCACAGCTGCTGCCATGGCAACAACAACAGCAACATCAACAGCAGCAGCAGCAGCAACGGGAGAGAGTGGAGGGGCAGGGTGTAGAGCGGGGCAGTAGCAGTGGCTGGAGGGACATGAAAGACAGGGCAGGAGCAGCCGTAGCAGCCCCTTCATTAGCAGCAGAGGTAGTAGCAATTGTACCATCACTTGTGGTGGTGGGTGGTAAGCTCAACTGTGCTAACATGTCTGACAAAGGTAGTGGCAGTGGTATGCAGTCCAATCAGGAGAGGACAGGAGGAAGGGGGAAGATGACAGCAGGGTCACAGCAGGAGGAGGGGTGGGGACCGCTTAGGGAGCAGGATCTCACATCACAGCTGCTGCAGCTGTCTCCAGCGATCTTCAGGAGCACAAGGTAGGGTGGCTACAACGACCTATTGTAAGAGAGAGGGAAGGGGGAGGGAGCCACACAAGGACCCTGTGTAGCCCTATGGTGATTTTTGGTGCCTACCTGCATCTTATGTGTCCGCTGTGACCTGACATCTTGCCATCTCCTCTCACCTGACAACTCTCTTCGTGGTTATGCCGGGGCTTACATAGAATATTAGACCTGACCCCTAGGTGACCATTTGTTTGAGTTGACCAGATCCTATGGTTAGTGGTGTATGTGCCTGCCAGGAGGTGTATTTGCATACAGGGATTCCGGTAAGATGCGATGTGCGTATCAGCGGTGGGCTGAATGATGGCTCATGGACCTTAGCTTGGAGCCTTACATGTTTACAGCGGGCGGGCGGCCCCAATTGTGCGGACTCTTAACAAGGAAATCACCGACGACCTAGCCAGTTTAGTGGATGATTTCTACCTAGGCATTGATGGGACTAAGAGGTAGTGTGAGGCTCCCGTCACACATACATCTCAATTTCCTGAACCGTAAAGGGCGAATCAGTCAGCTTTGACTACAAACAAACAAACAGAAATTCAAAAAGTGGCTGCACACAAGACAGCTAGGTCGAACGCGGCCAAGCACACCAGAGTCACTAATCGTTGTGCATGCTCAAACTCTCCTCCCAGTAGCTAGGCAGCTGGGGAGGGAGGGGCTGTAGGGGGGATCGGAGAGGGTTAATACATCAAGGTAAGCTGAAGGAGGAGGAGGTGGGGCAAAGAGGGGTTGTCCAAGGAAAGGGGTTAAGGGCAGGGAGGGTGCGGGCAGGGTGGCTAGGCAGGGGGGACATCTTTGGACACATACACCCAGACAGATGGAGACCCAAAGGGGGAAACAGGGGGTTGTGTTTGGAGGTATGCCAGAGGAGATCCAATACCTCCTTACAGAGAGGGATAAGCTGGCTGAGGTGCCCTTCAATATGGATGGAGGGTGATTGGACGCATGTCAAGAAAAGGTGCTGCAGCTGCAAACCTAAAACAAATGCCTTTGCTGTTGGCCTATGGAGTTGCTATTGATCTGAGTTGCTATCGCATTTTAACAGAATAAGAACATATATTTATGACATGTTTGCAATATGCACATGTCAAGGGAGGGGTGGTGCAGTTGGGTGGGAAGGGGACAAGGTTGGAGGCTGCAGGAGACAGAAACACAGAATTGATTAATCCATCAAAGTTATGAGCCTAGCTCTGGCAGGGGCCAACTGAGGCCGGAAGGTGGAAGGGGGTGCAAGGAAATGAGGCTAGCATGTATGAGCTGGGAGGTTGGCAATGAATGGCCTTACTGCTCCTATTGCTTCTGCCATTGCCACTGCTGCTGCTGCTGGCCTTACTGCTACTGCTGTTACCCCTGCTGCTACCGCTGCTGTTGCTGCTGCTGTGACTCTTGCTGTGTGCCTTATTGTGGGTGCAGTATCCGTCCCATGAGTCATTTCGACTTCCGGTCTCAGGCCCAAATGTTGAGGATGTTTTCGTTTGTTTTTATATCCCCCCCCCCCCGCCTGCCCCCCACCCAGCCCACCCCCCTCCCCACTCAGTGACTCTAGTACCTACCTCCATGTCCCCTCTGTATGTCCTGTTTCAGGAAGCTGCCAAGAAGCTCTTGTCAGCCCGGGCTGCACTTCAGATACCAGAAGATCATGATGCTGCCAAAGCTGCCGCTGCCGCTGCTACTGCTGCTGCTTCTGAGTGGTGATGGAGGAGAAGAGGTCATGGAACATTATGCCCTGATGACTGCGTATGTGCCCAGACCAACGCCGCTGCCGCAGCAGCGGCAACGGGGCTGAGTGAAGGAGGGGCAGGGTTTAGAGGGGAGTAGCAGTGGGTGGAGGCTGGCCAGGGACGACAAATGGCAGAATGGTGGGCCTGGAGCAGCAGCAGCAGCTAGTGGTCCTGGTTCTGGTGGTGGTGGTGGTGGGAAGGGGGGGGGGGTATCATTGCTGAGTGTTCTTCCAGAGGGCGCAAAGGTGTACAGAGTCTCGGGTAGTGGCAGTGGTATGCAGAGCAATCAGGAGTGGGAAGGACGAAGGGGGAGGACGGGAGAATTCCAGGGTCACAAGGGGGGGTGGGGACTTGCGGGGCAGGATTTCATAATGCAGCTGCTGCAGCTGGCACCGAGAATCTTCAGCAGCACAGGCTTGGCTCCCAGGGCCTAGTGTCTGAGCTAGCAAGGGAGAAAAACAGAGTGGGAGCTACGCAGAGCAGGGGGCAAGATCTTCCTGCCTGTGTTCAGGGCCTAGGCCCTTACCTATCTAGCAGAGCTAATGACGGCATGTCGGACCTTAGCTTGGCTCCTTTTCACTGCACAGCTTTCAGGCCGTGCAGCACCCGCCTCCTTTTATACAGCGGGCTTTACCTTGCCATGCGGAGCCTAAAGTGCTCGACACTTAAATATATAGTTCTGTTCGATAATTAGATGTTTGTTAAGCATGAGAAGATGTTTGTGAGCCCCTGTCGCACATCTTAACTCCGTGACCAACTAGCAGTGTAAAGGGTACGAGTGGCATGGAGGGGAGATTGAACCAGAGCAGCTGCTGGTGGTGGTCCGTCGGACGCTTATTAGCCCTAACACATACCTTCAGTTAGCGGCTCAATATCTGGAAGCAGCAAGTCGCCCAGGTCCTATGTCTGGAGGGCAAGGGCTGTTATTTCAGCCTAATGATGCAAACCAGGACATTGTTCCTTGCTCCTCCGTCTGATACACGGTTAGACGCTTGCAGGCGGCCACCCTTAAGTTCCAGATTCACGCCCGCGACGCCTCTCAAGCTCAAGTACACACGCGACGGAATCATCTCTGCCCATACCAGTTAGCGGGAGTTGTTGTGGCACTGCTCTGATAGGTAATCGTAACATTCACCGGTGAAAGTGCAAGATTGCCTCTATGCGCCATTCCATGTCCTAATCGTGATCCCATGCATATCCAAGGCCAAGTGCTTCTAGTAGAGCGCTGATGTGTGATAGATGGGCGCCCTACTAGCCGCTTCTGTGAACGCATTGTTGACTGCGCCAGAAGTGCCTACGTATCACGTAGTCTGCACCGTGGCATGAAGGCCAGATGAAGAGTTGGAAGGACAACGAGCATGAAAGGCAGTCCCGTCTCACTCGTACTGCCCGGTGACCTTGACGTCAGCATTGCGCTATGCCCACACGTTGTCTGCTGGAAGGACTTGCACAGACGGGAGGCCCAATAGGATGCAGCTGCATGCTTGGATCTTCCTGCCATGCTGTGGAACGTGCTGGATTGCTGCTGATAACACCCTCACCAGCAGAGATCGTGCAGAGAGCAGAGTTCTTACATCGGGAAATTATATCGTGGGGCAACTAGGGCAACATGCTGAACCTTGACAACTACAGTGATTTAGTGATCGCTTTAGCTTATGCCTCGATACCATTTCAACTTCTGTACTTCATGTACCAGTTGAATGACCGCAAACCTGACCACATAACGGTGGTGGGCCTGTTCGCAGCATTCATATGGTTCTGCTCCCTAACGCACCTATTCAACGTCATAGACGCGCCGAAATGGCAAAGCGCTTGGAAGGCCCTAGCTGCTCTAGTATCTGCAGCGACCATGCTTGCTCTCATCTGGCTGCTCCCGGCAATCCGCCAATGGATCAAGGAAAAAGAGGAGATGGATAGATGCGTTCAAAACACCCAGATGTTTATCAGCAGCGTCATGATCCCCCGCAACGTCGGACTACAGGAGCTGCTAACCCTCGTGCAACGGACCCTCGACTTCATCTTCCCGCAATGCGAAGGTGCCATGTATATCATGCCATGCGTGGGCTTTGCAACACCCGAAGGGCATGTAGCTGTGCGCCTGGATTGGGAGCACAACCTCATCGTGCCTGGGCGTCTGTTCAACCAGAACAAGAAGTTCTTTGAGCAGCTGAAGAACTGCATGACCATGGCCCACCCTACCGGCTCCCCTTCTTCAGATAGCCTCCCTGTGGTCACACCAGTGCTAGCACCCTTGGGCACCACCATATGAGCCTTTAGGTGTGCACCACCAAACCAGCAGTCAGAAGTGGAATAGTCCCAAGTGTGCACAGCTACCGCTGTTGGCGACAGCAGGAGGTCTGATCCCTGTCGGCTGCTCTGCTATCCTCTGCTGCAGCACACACAAGATCTTAGAAAAAAGATTTCGGCATTTTCCACTTCAGTGAGGAACACATGGCGGCGTGTAGGTTGATGGACACAAGGCTTTGATTGTGCTGTGGGCTCTTTTGATGACCTATACTGTTTCCGTCGTATTCTCACATGCTTGCTCTTGCAATGGGTTATCTCAACAGTGGCTGTCGCTGCCCTGCTCTGTTATCGCAATTGAGACTCTCGGCATGCATCGGTGGGACTAGGCAGTTTGGTGCGGGCTAGTGGGATGTAAAGTATGTTCGTCATGGCATCTCAAACTTTAGAGGGGGAAACTATGGGGTACGCACTGCGGGTGGATGGCATTGCTTCGCACACTGGCTTTACAGTCAGTCGACCATGGAGTATGGCATAATCGTGGCTCACTACCATGATCAGAGCCCTCCAGGTCCAGTTACTGGTGTGTCCGGTCGTTTTGACCTAGCTGCCTTGGTGCAGCCATACCTTCGATTCTTTGTGTGTTTGTTTGCTTACTGTATCAGGCATCTTTTCCATTTTGGAGGGTCAAGTATCATGTGTATTGTCTGAGTTGTTAGTGGGGGACACTGATCTGGTTGCCCGTAGATGCATTCCGACCAGTCATGGATCGATAATGGGACTCGATAAGACATAAGTGTTGTAGGAATGGATCCAGCTGATTGCAGTACACCACACGTGTGCGAGTTTTGTTGATGGCAGCCCAGGTATATACTGGGCACACCCGCAGGGGTGCTGGGTTGGGGTTCATAATTGCTTACCGGAAGGTCAGTATTTTGATATGTTTGATTCGGAGTCCGATGTTTCTGGTGATTTGTCTGATGATGAACTGATTGAAGTTTTTTAGATGGATACCTGGTTGAGTATCCCCCTACTGTTGGTGGTCTGGAATCCATTGTGTTTAGATCCATCCGATGGTGTGTTTGGTCGTTTCGACCTAGCAGCCCTTTGAGGTTGCCACACCTTAAGTGTTTGTTGTGTTATGTTGAACCTACTAGCTGAACTGTTGGGTTGGCAGGCAGGGTTGTGCCGGGGTGTCAATATGCTTCTTTTTGTGTTGTTACTGCCTCAACTGCTTCTGGCGTTGTACTATGCTTTTATGATATAGGTTGTTCCATGTTTTGATCAGGAGCATGGGTGTGGGATGCACCTAAGAGCACCATCTTGTGGTGTGACTTCTTTCTCTGAAAACTCTTCAGGCTTACATGCTGCCTTCAATTCTTCTTGGTGAGCATATGATTGCACGATGTAGGCTTGAAAGTAGGTTGCCGGCTGGCAAGGGCGGCATGGTGGCTGCTGTGCTGACATGTTCCACCTCCTGCCTGCATACCAATTACCAATTACCAATTACCAAATGGCCCTGTCAAAGCAGGGCGCCGGTGGGGGCAGCGCCACCCACAAGGAGCCAACACAATAGGCTCCAACGGCATACTCAGTTCCTGTCCATCCTGCTTGGTTGGTGCTCTGGATTGTGTTTGATTTGGATACACCCATCAGTCTCCTGCTGGTGATTTGTTTGCCGTGTCCGTAGTTGGATGTCTGCTTGGGTATTCCTCTTGCTTGGTGGTATGGATTCCATTGTTTTTGGACCCATCCGATGGTGTGTTTGGTCGTTTCGACTTTGCAGCCCTTTGCGGTTGCCGCACCTTAAATTTTTGTTTGTTTGTTTGTTTGAAACACTGGCTGCCACCAGCCCACCCTAAATCCCTTGCTAGCCAATGTATGTCAGGCCAGCCCATTTCGACTTGCCATGTGCTGATCAGTTGACCCAGTCAACAGCAAACCAAGCAGTTTTATGCATAACTGGGAGTCGTCCTCCGTCTGCTCGTGCATGCTTGCATGGCATGTAGCAGAACATATACCGTCGTAGAGTGATTTTTTGGGCATGTGAGCGCCAGCAACAGTATTCAGCAAGTTCCCGTGTGTACTCATCAATGAGACCGGTGATTGATTGTGAAGCTTGCGGCAAAGATGGGCAGCTCGCTGATTGACTGAGCCTTGGATACATGCACCCCTGGCAAACCATCAGTCCATCTGATCCTGCAGCTGATCCTGGCCTGTATATATACTACCGTTGTCAATATACCTTGATGTTAGTTTATTGGCTGGCCCCTGTAGGGGCAAGCTATAGCGTCGCTTATACAGTAGCTATGGAAGTTTACCGGTTTGGCCGGCTGACGTGGCACTTTGCCCAGACTCGGGGACCTCCGGAGGGCTCCCTACCTCCATTATTCAGCACTTGTGACAGCGCGGGTCCTATTAGGAAATGTGTGGTTGATGCTTCGCATCCGCACGCAAGAAACAGCAGCTGAGATGGTCCCCTGTTGCTGAACCAGCGCATGCTCATACCTTGTTCAACTTTTCAGCAGTGGTCGAGCAACAACTTAAAGAAGCAGTGGAATTCTGTGTACTTTATGCGCTCACTTTATCGGTGGAACTCACGCTGATGCTGAAGCTGTAATGCACCTGGTTTCCGATTCGTGCGCACATTCCTAGAGGCCCTAGAGGTTTTACGTCCGACACTGCTGAGCAATTTCCGGAGGAACTGTGTGTTTCTGTCCGACATCGTATAGCAGACTTGTGAATGGCTTTCCAGGACGCGAGAGCAACACCAAGTAAGAAGAACGGCTGCCTCCAACCGAACTGCAGTTGTCTAATGGATATGTTACTTTGAGTTCCTTGCCTTCGCAACAGGTTTCCTACCTGACGAAGCGGCCGAGGACGCACGAGTCAAACAGCTGTGTGCAGTTCTCCGAAAGGCTTATGAACTGCACGAGCACTATGATGAAGAAGAAGACCCAGACCATGATGAGGTGAGCTTCACGACCTTCTACTAGTGGGCTCGGTTCGTTGCCACCTGTATGCCTTCCAGACTCTTGCCTGAATTCAGCCTGCATTGCCTGTGGTACGTATGCAGGCGTGAGACATTGCAACGCGTGCACATCTCATGAGCGCGCCACGGTGCACCCTGCTGGAAACAAATACGGGGCATGTAGGCCCGTACGTACTAGTTGCACAACCGCGGGTCCATATCAGACTTTGCAGCTCGTGCAATCTGACAATGCTATCCATTCATCCGACCGTGTTAGCCTTGCAAAGCACAAGCAAGTTTGCAGTGCTTGCGTTCCTGGTGCAGGTCAATGAGGTGATCGATGCAGACATATCCTCTGAGATCAAGATTAAAGCTCAGTATCTACGACTGAAGAGCCATTCCTACTCCGACGCGACTCTTCAGGCAGCCCATGTACACATCCTTCCTCTCTTTAGGCTCATGGGATACGACAGCCGCTTTCAGTATGATGTGAGAGTGATGTTAGTATGGGCTTGGATAATGTGCTATCGGGAAGCAAGCAGACGTTGTTGGGAGCGAGCACAAAGACAAGAACTGCTAGACCAGAAGAAGCCCTCAAGTATGGAGGAGCTCATGGCTGACTGCTTATCCTTGACTGAAGCTTATCATCTGTCACGCTCTCTCACTGATGAGTATGACCTACTACGTTTCGACCGACCCTTCAGCGATGAGCAAGTGCGGCCCCACCTGCCACCATATGAAAGCGCCTCAGGCAAAATAGGTAGGCGTTAGTGGGTTTTTTGCCGATGTCAGCAGCATCTGCTCAGCACTGTGCCATCCCTGTCGTCCAGACACCTTGGGCATGCATGTCAAATCGCTTACACATTGTAAGCATGTGGTGCGTACTTATGATGTGTGGGTTCGTCATCTGCATCTGTGACTAGTGTATGTTTGAGTATCTAGGTTAGAACAGATAGTACATTACATCGTAGACCACGGGAACGCATCCTGATCATGTCTCGAGGCAAACTCTATGGTTAAGACAGAAAGTACCGTTACAACTAGGAATCGAACCTGAGTCTGTCCTGTGACAGCCAGGGATGCTAACCGACTGCGCCAATGTGAAAAGCTTAGCCACACCCAGCTAAGTACATCATCCCATGTGATGCCCCAGCCACCTATCACAGCCGTGATAAGGGGAGTTGAACCCTGGCTTCCTTCACTTTTCACATGTGCAATGGGCGTTGCAGACGAATCCTGATTACATGACGGAGAGTAAGGTTTGGACAGGGACCTGAGTGGGGCGCAGTCTATGAATAACAAATTATACGTGATAAGAATATGACCATTCCTTGCCATGCTTGCCCGAACTGTATGCATGCAAAAGGTCCTGGCATGCCACTGCTGCAACAGGCAGTGGACCGTTTCTGCTTCCCGTGGTTCTTGGTTTGATGTCTTTAAGAATCTACCTTTTTGTTGTTCCATGGCTTGCCAACTTCAGTCATCTACGACTTTGCGCCTGACCTTCTTTGTCTTCTCTGTTTGCATGCAGCGTGGCAGATGACGTTGTTCATCTTGTACAGGGTCAACTTCGACTCTACCTATGCCACGGTGCTCCGTCAGTACGTCCGCATCCCGCACCAGGCTCGGGAATGGAACAAGTGCTTTTGGGTGTTGAAAAGTGCGCTGTTTGACTGCTTGCCGGGTGCCCTCAAATCTGAGATGCCAGGGTCCTCTGCTGAATTTTACGACGCACTCAGCAAGATCTTGCAGCCTGTGCACAAGGGACTGCTTCGTTGGGACCTTGGTAATGACATGAGGTCAAGGAGGACGACGTGGGTGTTTCCTGCCCCAAATGGTACGTCTGCTGACAATGTGGGCGTCTTCTTTAGGGAGCGTGCCATGTCCCACGCTGAGCACTTCTTATGTTTACCCTGGACAGACAGCAATGCGTCGTTGTCGGATACGGTGTATGACAACATGCCCTGGTGCGACTCTGATAAGTGCGACTGGCTGTTTTGGTCACTGCGGGACGTGGTGCAACATCATCCACATGATGTGGAGCTTGAGGATCCAGGGGATGAAAGCGCCTATCACAGCGACACGCTGGACCTTGCTTATATGTACAAGTACTGTCGGGATGTATGGAGGCATCTACAGCCTCTGGTTGGGTCTCATGGCGGTCACCTATGGGGCATTGATGCCGTCCACAACCCCCTGGGCTATCAGCCACTACCAGCCGGTACGCTGCAGCCCTTCCTGTATACCACTCGTGATGCACCTTTCTGGGGGAAGAGCCTTCAGGCCCTTTGGGTCTGGCTTGTGGAGCATAACACGCCAGAGTGGCGTGCACGCATATCCCCCGTGTACCCTCCTCCTCCCCTGTCTCGCAAGCAGGCGAACCCCCCCACATGTGGCTTTTGTGCACAGCATTTTCCTAACAAGGCACAGGGCCATCGAATGAGCAATTGTCCGCACAAATGCAAGCTGTGTACATCAAAGGGGGGAAGGCATGGAGGCATCATCTGCCACGTAATTGATACTGATTGCCTATTTGGTCAGAGAGGCAGGTTCTAGATTGAGTGCTGGTGCTTTCTTGGAAGGCTTTCTTGCTTTTTGGCAAGCTCGCCAGTCAGCCAGTCATGAGTAAGGCACCTCCATCGTAACTAGCAGTTGGGGGTCGGCTCACATAGTGCATGCATCATTGCTGCCCTTGCTATGGTATGTCACTTTTGAGACTCTATGTACATCTTGGACTTCCACTGTAGCTTCAAACATCAAAGGCATCATGCGTGCCTGCCGTGCTGCAGTATCTTACATTGCGCAAGGCATGTTCATACTGCTTTACGTTTTTTGCCGGCAGCACATGGTTTGTCAGGGCTTTCCATATGACAGTGTGTTGCATGTATGTTTCAACTAGTTATGCAGGCGTTCTGCCGACGACCAGATAGCACAGCCAAATGTGCTAACGAGTATACAGACCCGATTCCTGCATGGCTAGGGTTCTTGGTCGTATGAGAGTGGGGGGCTTTAGCTGGGTCATAAGACACACCACATGATTGAAAGGAAGAATGCATCACCGCTTACTTTATGTCTGTACGGATGCTCAGTAGGTTGCTCCTTGACTAGATGCTTGTGGAACATGTTTGATAGATCTAACATGAATGGTGAATGAAGGAATGATACGAGAAAGTTATTGAGAACATGACTTTATGCATGAGATAGATGCACACCCCTCAGGCCGTGCAGCACGCGCCACATGCCTCCAAGCATTTTGTGAGTGTGTGTTGAGATGTACCAATACGAAGATTCAAGAGAAATCATCAGGCTGATGAGATAGTAATCAGGCTGGATGGCTATGCATGCATAGCTGTAGCAATGCGTTTCTGATGCACATATATAACACGTTTGTTGTCTCTGGCGTTCTATGTTTGTTGTCTCTGGTGATTTTGCATGGCTTGCGACCCATAAAGACGCTTCATGTCTTGCATGTAGGCAGCCCTGTCGCTTGGCAGATCCGTAAGCAAAGTGCAAAAGTGACAGGTGCCTCCGAATCCATGTAGGTCAGTCCCAGGTATTGGTGACTTCTGTGGGATTTAGGCATCTGCACAAATACAGCACCATAACCGGGGCCAGCCATCTTGGGGCGCAGCCCTTTATTAAACTAGGCTTCTGTGGATGGTTTACTGCTTAAACATCTCAGTGTAATAAACGGACCGTTTACAGTAGACTGGCTGTAACTACACTTAGACCTTTGTTAGGCGGAATATACGGATCGTTTATTGTATGTTGGAGCTAAATATGCAGGCGTTCTGCTGTCCTCCATTATTGTACTTAAACTACGAGTTTAGTAACTTAAACGATGTCCTGTACCCAGTATAATGGGGGGGTACGTTGGTAGGGTTGCAAGGCAGTGATGGGCTACCCTGCTTGACATACTTAGTGAGTGGGCTGCGGATGGAGTTGATGCCGTCCTACTATTAACCTCAGTTGCATTAAGCTACATCACATGCCATTAGGGCTCACTTGGATGGATGAAGGCACTGGTAGTCACAATGGCCCTTCGGCGGTACAAGCTGGTTTCAAGTTTAGCATTGACAAATCTTTTAGTGCTTTATAAACTTGGTAACTTCCTTGCCGCCGTGTAGCGGAACCGAAACAAACACGTGCACATGAATTACATATGCACATGATTCATGGCGCATGATTTTCAAATAAACACACCATTGGATGCGGTCCAAAGGCAATGAATAGTTCAACTAGTTTTTCAAAACACCGATAGTTGCAGATAGACCACTACCAAGCTAGCAGGATATGCACCCTGAAACATGTATCCAGCTAGGAAACTTCAATCAAGCAGGTCCTCATCAGATTACGATTACGATTACATCATGGCCCCTCAAAGGGGGCGCCCGTACGGAGCCAACCTAGGCTCCATGGGCAGAAATACTGGAACCTGGTCCATCAGAAGTGAATGTCTCAGCAATATCACCTCTTGGTCCAGAAGAAAAGGTATCGAAAATACGACCTTGCCATTCATCAGACGCTACAACGGCGTTTGCAGAGTGTGCCGAACGCAGGACTTCATGTACCCGGGGGCCAGCCTGTCTACGTATCTACTAGATATTCACTCCCTTCACATTTGCAGAGAGAATCTTCCCCTCCTTTCCGCAAAGCTCTGGCTGGCTTTGCTATGTCTCTCTCGCTTTGGCTACAACTGGGAGCCAATCCTGCATGTGCTGCTCATAAAGCTCCTTGGAGCAGGCTGCAGTAGCTGCAGTGTGTAATCCTGCTCCGCACCCCCCAGTACCCACCCTCCCTTCTGCTGTGACACTGCTGTCAACGTCCCCCTCCCTCCTGTCCATTCCTGATTGTTCTGCGTGTCGCTGCCTCTGTCTGACATGTCAGCACAGACATCCCCGTCATACCCCAGAAGTGATGACATAATGTTTCAATCTCTGTTGCCACGGCTGCAGCTTCTGACCTGCCCTTCATGAACCCCCAGCCATTGCTACTGGCCCCCCTAACCCCTAACACTCCACTCTGCCCCATTGCTGCTGCAGCGGCACCGGTGGCAATAGTCTCGGCGCATATGCACTAGTCATCAAGGCAGCATAATCCATGAGCTCTTCACTACTGCTTTCACCTCCACCACTACCAGCAGCGTTGGCAGCATCATGATCTTCTGCGATCTGAAGTGCAGCCCGGGCTGATGAGAGCTTCTTGGCAGCTTCCTTGCACATGACACACAGAGGGAAGATCCAGCTCATCACTTAATTCACTGAGTGGGGACTTGGGCGTGGGGGAGGGGGCAGGCGGGTAAGCGAGACCTGACTCAACAGACAGATAAGACACCAACTTCTCGGTGCAGCACCCTGCACGAAGACACACAGCAGAACACATTAGCAGCAATAGCCAAACCAGCAGCAGTGGGGGCAACACCAGTTGCAGTAGGGACAGCAGCAATAACAGTAGGGGTAGCAGGAGCGGCAAGAGCAATAGGGGTAACAGTAGAAGCGGCAACAGGAGTAGCAGCAGTAGGAGTAGTAGCTGTAGGGGCAGCAGCAGCAGTACCGAGGATTCTTCTGTCCAGCGGCCTTTGCGCTTGTGTGATACCGCGCCCAGCCAAAACCACAAGCAGGCATCCCCCTTCGTTTTCCTACCATTGCCACTTTCCACCCACTTCATCCTCCAACCCCTTATGTTCATGTCAATTTGCATTGCCCCCCCCCCCCCCCCGTTCATCCTGCGAGCTATGGCCATGAGCGACCCAGACCAGAATAAACCCCTGGCTCCTGATCACATAGCCACAGCACCGTTAATGGATTCGTCCCCAACTTACAAGCTCAGGCAAAATGCAGCATTAATGAGGCTGAACTGTTTGCAGCAGTCATAATAGGATCCCAGTGCAGGGCCTCATACCAAACCCAATGTGGGGTTCGCCTGCAATAAGGGAAGTAAGTGTGCTGATTATTGCCAACATGTTTCTGAAAAAGTTTGCTTTTGCACGCGGGCTGGGTTGCATGTGTCAAAATCTCTCAGATCCGGTCATGGCATAGCCAGGTTTTGGGGGCGGGTCAATCAATATACCTGATCTGCTGCAGCAACATCCTGCACGCTTCCCTCTCCCCCTTTTTCATTCAGTTCCACCACCCTTTTCTTGACATACATGTGGTCATTCACCTTCAACCCTTGCACCATCAAGGACACATCTCCCCTCTCTTTAAGAAGGTAGTGAATCTGTTCTTCTATACCCCACCTGCACAAAATCGCTTCCCCATTGTTCCATCTTGGACCCCCTTCTGGCCCCCTTGGCTCCCCTGTTCCCCCCTCCCTCCCGATCTCAGCTTCCTAAAACGTCCCAGGCAATCCATCTCATATTGACACCTAGTGCTGCTGCGCCGCAGCTTTCTCCCTCCACCCCCCATTCCTTTTCTTTTCCGCTGCCCCCCATTCTCTCTCCCCTCTTTCTCCCTCTTTCCCCCTTTTTCCTCTTCCTCCCCCTTTCCCCTCCCCCTCCACCCCCTTCCTCTCACCTCCGCTGTACCTGGCAACTGAATTCATATTCCTCCAGCTGTTGCAGTTCCATTCCTGCTACTGTTACTGCTGCCTGTTGTGATGCTACAGCCTCCTTCATCTTTGACTCCCTGGTGTTGAGCCCTGCTACTGCTGCAGCATGATGTGACTCAGCAGCCTAGTGACGCAACACCACAAAGCACATGCACAACAGTGATGGGACAATAGAAGAAACAAACGTATACTAGTATCATGACCATATAAAACACAAAGCTCCTAACTGTTAACGAATTGAACAATCATACGGTACGCTCTTATGATCATTTATCGCAAGACTCAAGTTTTCATGCAAAGCAAGTAATCATACGCCACTCTCATGACCACATATAACATAACAATGTTTTGCCTTGCAACAATCTATATGCAACACACATCAGAATACAACCAATATGAAACACACACCGGAATACAACAACAACCATCATAAGTCGAAACTATCTCATAGCAGGATGCTCCATCGATTGCAGAGGGCAGTGCAGAAACTCAGGCACAGCCAACCAACTTGTCAAGCAAGGTGCTACCATACCCAGTCTCTATGTGGTCCAGTGCGTCCTTTTACACTGCACGGCACCACAACCCTGGCCTTTATCTGCTTCTGGCTTGCTTGCTAGCCCCAGACCGCACCCCAAGAGATGCTAGTGCTAGCTCGTTCCATTTGTCCTGCTACTCGTTGCAAGCCCCACCCCCAGCAGCTCCAACTGGACGTAGCACTCATCTCTTGAAGGATTTGTAGCAAGCTGCAATTGTCTGCTACCATTTGATGGCATGTTTTCTTATGTTTGCCTCAAGGCAACTCGCAATGTCAGCCAACACATGCACAAGTGTGCGCACTTGCCCCATATGAAGGCAAGCATGCATCAGCCGCAGTCTCGACCTGGATTCACGTGAACTTAGTAGCCACTACACATAGATACTCATTAACGTGCCACAGACCGTAAAGAGCAAGGCGGCGCCAAACATGCGGTCATACTTTTTGGAGACACTTGATAAAAAGTGGTAACCACAAGTATAGTGTGTAATGACCATAACAATGAACATATCTTCCAGGCATGCTTGCACATGCATGCATATGGACTGGCGCTCTATGTACAAGGACCACAGCTACACAGCAGAGCCGTTACCAAGAGACAGTGTATACACCCACTTTATAACCCATTATGAACATTATGAATACACAGCTCCCTAATGGCCATGCAGAGCATGCAGGGGACCACAGCTGAAATCACTACTTCCAACATGACAGCCATTAGACCAGTCAGCCAACCCATACGATTTAGTGCCTGCCGCTTGCTGTAGTGCATGGCCCAAAGCCAGCCAGAGATTCTGGGGAATGCACTACAGCAAGCAGCAGACACTATAACGTACATGGTGGCTCTGACTGGTCCCAGGCGTTCCTGGTAGAGTTTTGTGCCCAGCAAGGCCTCTTGCCTCAAGTGCAACATTCGGTGCCCGCTCAACCCCATGCACATCAGACCTGCAGCTGTAGCTCAAGTCATGCACCCACAGCAGAAAGTGCTCCCCAAAGGGCACATAAACAGAAGCATTGGACTTCTTCCTGCAAGGTGGCTAATTGGACATGTGCTGCTTGCACCGCTTGCTAAGGTCAACCAACACCCAGAACCCTGGCATTGTCCTGGCAGGTGATGCTCAAACATACCAAGGGGGCAATCTTGAGGGATGTCATGCGTTGGCAGCGTACACACTGCTCAGCTTGGCCTTGCCTGGCTTGCCTTGGACTACTTGGCATTGGAGCTATTTTCCTGCGCCTGCTCCTCTCCCGTGCAGCTGCTGTCCTCAGTAGGTCCTCGTGGGTAACGACAGCTGCCACCCCATCAGCACATGGCGTCCCTTCAGCTGCTGCTGCTGCCTTGGTAATCTTGAAGACAAGTGCGTTCAAGATTAACAAACCAGCAGCAGCAACTGAGGAGAAGCCACGTCTCTTGGGGTTTCGTTGTGTGGAGCCTGCTCTGCGCCCTCGTACTTGCTGCTGATGATGATGCCCTGGCTCCTGCTGCCTTGGAGATGGCAGCCTGCACGCTGCTGCTGACACCCTTACTGCAGCAGTGATGTTAATGGTGGCAATGTTGGGTGATGGGGGGGGCTCCTCCTTGTCCTCTCTGCTGCTCTAGCCATTGGTTTGCGCGGGCGCTTGCCGGCACCCTTGTCAAGGTCAGCCACGTCTGTGTCGCTACCACTCAACCCAAGCATTGCTTAATGCGCACGTGACCAGACCAGCCAAAGGGACTTTGAGCAGCGGCAGCTGGGGACCAAAGGGACAAACGACAGCTGATGGCTTGCTTAAGGATCCAGGGGTGGGTGGCACCACCTCGGGTGATGGCGTCACCAAAACCGTATGGACAGATATGGGCTTGGTGACGGCATCACCCGAGGTGGTACAGACCCTCCCCATAACCCCTCGCAAGGCCAACCAGCACAATCCCTTTCCTTGGCACACTTCTGTTCCATGTCTGGGTCTGGCCTTAACCATTGACACTCTGCCTTCACATCCTTGGCAGCACCAGACGGCGTTGGTGCTGCCACCTACAAGAAAAAAAGGACAAACTTGTCTATAGTGCAAAGCTGATCAAAGAATGCAGTCTTCTCATGCTGCACTGTGATATGCAGATGTGATAATGCAGGATGCGTAGCGAGTGCATGAGTCAACCTAAGCCATCCAGTCCATAACATGCAGGCCTCCATCCATTTGAATGTCTGCCATGGGACAACTGGTCTCAAAGCCACTTAGAAGGACCTGCTCGCAAACTGGCAAACCTCATGCCCTTCAAGTCATGCACAAACTTCATGCTTAGCCAGATGGCACAGCAAAATCTCCTTGTCACTTACCGGCAGCAGCTGTTGCTCCAGAAGCTTGAAGACCAGCCAGCCAGGCTACCACAAAGTCAAGCACCACTAAGAAATCCGGGTGGACAAGCGCGCAGTTTGTGGACCACTGTCCCTGTGCCTTCACCAAGGAGTTACTGATCAAGTCAGGCCCTTGGGACAAGGCAGAGAGGGGACCAGGGCGGGTGAACACCAAAAGCCTTTGGGTCTGGCCTTGACCAGTAACACTCTGGCTTCACATCTTTGCAAGGACCAGATGGCGTTGGTGCTGCCACCTATAAGAAACGAAGCACAAAGTCATGTTGAAGGTGCATAGCTTACATAGCTAGGCATCTAAACCGATTGTTAAGCAACAGTGCGCAGCTGCTTCTAATGCTGCAACCTGCACATTTCGATACTTCGGGGGGGAGCGATTGCATATATATTGCAAAATTCAATGTATCCTTCTATCAATATGCCGTAAGGACTTCGGAAGCGATTGCAGAGGCGAAGGGCTAAGGAACCTCTCAGGTTTCAGGGGCACACACCTGACGCAGGAGTCGACTCCTTGGGGAAGAGGATGACCACGGCAAGGGCGGCAAGAAACCAAGAACCTTTAGCTGGCAAGGGACCCTCTTTTAAATGCCGTTTGATCGATCATGGCATCGTCACTCGCTCCGGCACCGGTGCAGACCGGCTCTGCAACCCCGAACCCCGGCCCTTCCCCCAGTCAGTTCATGACATAGTTGAGCCACCAAAGACAACACGTGAAACTATCTGACTGAAAATCATCGTACATCTGGGGGCACCGCAGGGACCCATCTCATAGTCATCTCATCAGAAAGTGGGGTTTGAACCCCGGTGTGCCGTTTGGTCGTTTCGACTGCCTAGCTGCCTTGTCTGCAGCCATCCCTTTAAATATGTAAGTTTGCTTGTCTTCAGCACTCGCTTTCTATGACACGACTAGCTAGCCGCTGGCACATCTGACGCTGATCTTGACCCACACACAAGGGCAACTAATAGCAATACATGTAAGCCGCACAGCCGCACAGTCACCTCCTAGACAGCTAATGCCACTTTGCCGCACTCTGCAACACACTCACGACATCAGTACCAAGCAACCTCTGCTCCCCTGCCACCTCCTGCAGCAGCTGTAGCAGCCCCAGCGCCTCCCCTTCACTACAAGGCACCACAACCCTGGCCTTCGTCTCCGGCTTCTTTGCCCGAGACCTCTTTGCTACAGCTGCTGCTACACCCTTCAACTGCCCTGCTACAGCCGCCAGCAACTCCCGACTGGGTGTAGCACCCACCTCCTGCAGATTCCGCAGCAGATCCATGTTGTCTGCTACAACCCAACCGTGACTTGTACTGCCAACATTGGGCAATGACTGCAATAGCTGCTCTACTTCTTGGCTGGACAAAGCCAAGTCCTCACTGGTCAACATTTCAAGTGAATCCAGCAACTGCCATGGCGTCATGCTTTGACCAACCACTGCCACAGCCTTGACTGCTAACTGCCGAAGCTTCATCACTGCATCCTCTTCTGCATGATGCACACTGTCACTGCTCCTGCTGCTGCTGCTGGCCTCTTTCAACCATTTTGCTGCTAAAGCCGCACATTGCAGCAAGGCTTCTGGTACAACGTAAAACCCTTCGCCATCTTGCTCAAAGGCTGTAGCTCTGACGCTCATAGCCCTTTCTGCTACAGCCACCATCCCAGACAGCACATGTAGATGCTGCTGGTACTCAGCTTCCGTGCCACTGCTGCTGCTACCGCCGCCCTCCTTTGCTGCTCCTGCTGCTGCTTCTGTGTTGCCCGACCACAGCCCAACAGACAGCAGTAGCGGCCACTGCTGCGGCTGCTGCTGTGGTAGTAGCTTCACTACTACATGCTGCAACTGCTTCAGGAAAGCCTTATCTGGCTTATGCCCCATCTGCTGCAAAGCCTTAACCAAGTCAGACAGGGCCTGTACCCCTAAACCCCCCAAGCCCCCCTCACAGTACCCCAAAACCTCATCCACCCAATCCCTGTCCGGCAGCTTAACCCCCAAGGGCACGAGGGATGCTACAGCCGATAACAGCCGTACACACTCATTGGCAGTAGCGCTTGCTGCTGCAGCTGCAGCAGCAGTAGCAGCAGACCCACCCCTTCCGACAACTATTCGGCCAGCAGCAGCACCAACACCAGCTGCGGCAGCTGCTGCTGCAACAGCATCACCTTTAGCAGAACGCAGCAACCCTGGCACCGCCTGCCACACCCGCTGTAACCACATGTCACTCGGCGGCACCCCGAGTGCCCCCAGTGCTTTCACCATTGCTGAGACCTGCGTCAGGGGCAGCGCCTGCAGAAACCTAGCTTTATGTGAAGCCAGCAGCAGAGAGTCCACCCAGGGTTTAGTAATACCTAGGTAACTATCACTACTGCTGCTGCTGCTACTGCTTGGAGCCCGCCCACCCTGCACCCACCCCGGCTGCTGCTGCTGCTGCTGCTGCTGCTTTAGCTGGTACTGCTGCCGCCACATCGCCAAGGTATTGAGCAGCATGGGGAAGTCTTCAGGCCCCATGAATGCTATGTGGTCATCTAACAAACTCCTGAAAGTGGTCTGCCAGGACATGTTAGGGCTGTAGCCATTACGTGCTAAGGCATAACCAGCATATATGAGGGGCTGGGTGTCTAGCTCTGGCAACCAGGACTCAGAGGCCTGCAACCATGGAACAAGGAGGGAAGGGGACAAGGAAACCAGGTCAGGATCTGCATGAGCTACCGAGCCCAAGATGGACCGTAAAAGAAGAAGATGCAGCAGCACCACATCCAGCTCCTGGTCAGCAGCATGGCACTCCATTACATTATGGCTGTAGGATTTGTGGTTTAGCAGATGGCTTTGTGATGCGAACGCTCCACATCCAGAAGCGTGCAGATTCCCCCATTAAGCTCCTTTAGGTATCTTCCCTGCCATGTTGACGGCATCACAATAAGTGACATGCCTCAAATCACACCTTAGATGTGCCCATTTCCATTTTAGCGTCCCAACCCAAACTAACAGTAGAATGTGTGTGATAACATGCAGCCCAGACCACTCTGCAAAAACTTGGCCCCTTGCCCGTCCAACTTGCTGCAACTCTGGCATTCACAAGTAATCCCTAGTTCATCCCCATCCCACTGCCTTCCCGCCCCAGCCTGTTGCTAGCACAGTGAAGCCCATGTTATATACCAGCATGAATGCTAGAAAAGCACATCCCATCCAATTATACACATCCTCTCCAATTAAACCACCCACCCCCACCCACCTCTTCATACTCCGCAAGCCACTCTTTAGACACACTCCCAGGCGTCACCAGCCTCGTCAGCACAAACGCAGTGTCACCCACACCCTGTAACTCTAGCCGGTGCAAGTGACCCGCAGTGCGCTCCTCCAACCACGTCCCAAAGCTAATCCTCCTGCCTCCCCCCGCCGCCTGCGCCCCCTTCTTCCCCCTCCCTTCCTCCCTTGCTGCTGCATCCTCCCAGCTCTCCCCTTCCTCCAAATTCTCATCAAATTCCCGAGGCGGCACATACCCGGACAGCGCCAACCCCACTAGCGTGTTCATCAGCTCCCCGCAACGCAGTCGCTTAGTAATGAGAAACGCGCCCAAAGCTGCTACGGCCTGACCCATGCGTTTTGCTACAGCCCCACCCCCTGCCTCCATGGCTGCAGCAGCGGACGCTACACCCCTGCTGCTGCTGGAAGGGGCAGAGTCAGCAACAGCAGCAGCACCAGCCGCACTGCCAGGTGCAGCAAAGGTTGCTTTGATGGGGTCTGGTAGTCGAGCTATAGCCCAGACAACACTGCCTAAAGCTGGAACTTTCATCCTGGGTTAGAAGGGAGCAACATATGGGGGGAGGAGAGCGAAGAAAGTCAGATACCTAATCAGGCAGGAGGAACAATTGCAGACTGCACAACAATTACAGAAGAAGAGCGCTAAATATTCTGGATCACAAGGGAGCAACAAGAAAGGGGGAACATGAGCAGGAAAAGTCAGATATACATTCAGGCAGGCGCAACAATTGCAGGGACAGCAACATACAGGAGTGGAGGAGAGCTGGAAAGGCCAGATATTTTTGCAAACAGGTCCAACAACTGCACACAAGAGATACAGACAAAGAGCACTAGACTAAGGCATCACGCTTTAGTCCCAGCATGGCGTTGCGCAAAGCTAAGGCTGGCTGCTGTATCTGAAAAACATCTGAAGACTACCCTACTCTGTGGGAGTCCATACTATTGAACATGGCATAACCACAGTGAACCGAGCATGTCATGCCCATGTGACAGCACAGAAAACTCTAGGCCTCAGCTACAGCACAAACCACCCACTAGTACTTGTACCTCCAGCCCAAAACATGTAAGAAGGTGCAAGAGGCGGCCAGGGGCGACGAATGGAAAGTAGACATGGTTCCATAGGCCTCTGCTGTTTGTGCCGTTTCAAAAAAGACAATGCACGATTAGCACAACATTTCATTTTTTTTCAACATTCCAACTCCTACGACCACCCCCATCTCCACCAGCTGCGGTGCCCCTCACTGCATGCAGATGCCTGTAGCTCCAGAACACCTCCTCAGGCACAAGCTCATGCTGGACCCCACCCTTCAAGCCTCATGCTCAATGTCCCTAACATGGATGGCGAATGGAGAGAGAGAGAAAAGCCTGGAATGAACCCTACTGTGCACTGCTGCTGCAAGTAGGTGAGATCAAGCCCCTCTTCCTAGCTCTACTTGATCAAGCCCCTCTTCCTAGCATATCATCACTGATGCCCTAGCACCATTGCTCTTACATGATTGCAGAAGACAACGACAGAAGACGAGAGAACTCTCCAAGCAACAGTTATCGCCCTGTGCCGCCCCCCCCCCCCCCCTCCCTTCCCCTCACCTTTCCACATTACTGGCCATGACCCCCATCATTCCCCCCCCTCCCTCCCCCTCACCTTTCCACATTACTGGCCATGACCCCCATCATTCCCCCCCCCCCCTCCCTCCCCCTCACCTTTCCACATTACTGGCCATGACCCCCATCATTCCCCCCCATGCCTTCACCACCAGCCGGGATTCCTCCGCCCCTAGCTCATCCCAAGGTGGAAGCAGGGCCTCTAGACGTAACAACATATGGCTCACTAGGACGGGAGACCTGTGGCAGGAATGCAGGAACAGCAGTTTGGGAGGCCAGGGTATCATGTGACCATGAGTCCAGCTCAAGTCACTGATCAGCATATCAGCATGAGAGAGGTCCACCATGAGACATTCCAGGGAGGAGAGGGACCAGATGAACCAACACCTCTCAATGCCTAGGTAAAGTTGTCCCACAGTCACACTCCTTGCCAGTACTGCAAACACGTAACAACATACTGCCTACGAGGACAGTGGACCTGTGACAACAGCCATAGCAACAGCAGCATGACTATGTCTGTGGGGTCCGGCCCAATGCACATTCCATTACATTTATCACTGGCCATCACCTGCCAGATTTCCCATACCACAGATGGGAGAGGCAAGGCACATCTTCACTCCTCAACCACCACCAGCACTCACCACAACTCATCAGCCCCCCCCCATACTGCCCTCTCCATACTGTGTGCTGTTACAAACCTCCACCTCAACCCCCCGAGGCCACCTCACCCCTGCATGCTTCTTTAGAAAAGTTCACCAGTGTCCTTCATCATGGAGTTCCTCCAACATCATAACTTTGAGCACCCCCCCCCCCCAAGCCAAACCCCCTTCCCTCCATCCTTTCCCCACCTCCCTTGGACCCCCCCCCCCTACCTTGCCGCCTCCTCCCCCATCTGCCAGAACATGGTGACCACCTCCTGCCATTGCTCCGCCCCCTCTATCAGTGCCAGCTTGTTAAACTGCTGCTCTGCCAACACCTGAGGTTTACCACGAGTGTTCACCTCACCAAGACTCTACAGGAACAACAGCAGCAGCAGCAGCAGCAGCAGGAATGTACAGCAACAGGTTAGCAGCAAAAGGTTGGCGGCAGCAGTAGCAGGGATATACAACAACATCCTTGCAGCAGCAGCAGTAGCAGCAGCAAAATGGAGTACCCCACACGGACTAGGAAAGAAGAAACATGTAAAGATGCTGTCGGCTGCCCTACACATTCATCCTACAAGGTAGTCAGCAGCAGGAAGGCTATTGCTGGTCCTACTGCTCCTGCTTTAACTGCTACGGCTAGCGGGGTGCTACCAGTGCCGTTGCTGTTTGCTCCTGCCCCTGCCACTAGGAGTCTTGATCCAGCTATGCTGCTCACAGCAACGCCCCTACTGCCCGTTGTTGCATGTGCTCCGCATATCTGTGATTGCCAACATGCTGCAATGCGTAATCCCATGCACTTGATCTGATAACTCATTAGTACCCAAGAAGAGTGGATCTGGCTACGTCCCCTTAGCTGCTACCTCGAGCTTAAAGAGCAGGCCCCAACTGCCCCTACTGACAATGCTACTGCTGGTGGCACTCCTACGGCATCTCCGCTGCAGCCCAAATTATGTCTTAATCTTAGTAGTGATGAACGCATGTCCTTATAGGTCGCTGAAGAACAACCATTGTCTCCCAGATACCCCTGCTGCACCATGCTGCCCCTGCTTCTCCTCCTGCTGCACAGTTGCTGCTGCTGAACGTGCCGCACCTCCTCTTACTGCCTCTGCTGTTGCTGGTGAGCTTCTGCTACTACTTCTGTCAAGGCTGATGCTGTGGTGGCTTGCAAGGCAATTGGTGCCCCCCTACACATACCCATCCACCTCCTGCCACTGCTCCTGTTCTGTTGACATGCTGCTCCTGCTGCTGTCTTGCTCCTGGTGGCAACAAGGTGTTGTTTTGGTCAAGGCCTTGCTCCTGCTGCATCTCATCCACAGGTCTCAGCCACCTGTAAAAGCTCCTGCTGCTGCTGTTTGCTCCTGCTGCTACTGCCACTCCTGTTTTTTTGCTGCTCTTGCTTTGAAGCATACCCAAAGGATAGCTTTTCCTTCCCCACTCACCCGCAGCTCCTGGTACTTAGTGGTGTGACAAACGAGGGAATGGCTGTAGTGATCCCTCCTGCTCTTGCTGCTGCTGCTGGCAGTGTGGTATCCATGTGGGGCGGAGGGGCGGCGGCTGGGGCATGGACTTGGAATGCTTGCAGGCCCAGGTACTGCTGTTGCTGCTGCCTGTACAGAGAAGGCAGCCATAAAACAAGGTCATGCCACCATAAGCTGAAGGTCCTGGTACACAGGCGGAGTAAAGGCTTTCTAAATAGTAGAAAGGAAGGATGTAACGGGTTGCGAGCATAATCAGATGACGCTTGGCAAATGGGGTGAGAGGAGGGGGATAGGGAAATTCATCAGGTCATTCAACAACCAGTGCCGCTTTGTAAGCAAGCTAAAAGTGCAGAGCAAGGGCGATGTGGAAGCCTGCAAGATAGGAAGGGTAGATGGAGATGGGGGCGAGGGTGCTGTGTTGTCCATGCCTTACAACACAACCTAGGGGTGGAAGTATCCCGTGGCTGTTCAACAGTACATGGTTTGATTTAGCACTGCAGAACGTCCCCAGGAACCATGGGAGGCCAATGGGGGAATTTAACAGCGCATGCAGCGGACCCAACTCGGATATGTACAGGCAAATGGCCTCAGCAGATCTGTTCTTGTCCCGGTGATAGCAGAGGGGTGCCCACGTTGGTGAAGGCAACCTGCTGCTGGCGTACGAGACGACAACCAGTCGTTTGCAGATCATTCATCCGAATATGTGCTATAAGGCCCCGTTCCTGAGGAGCTAACGAATGTATAAGCCAGCGGATACCGCTTGAGGTTCCAGGTGAGGCAAGTGCAGCACAGTGGATGGAGACAGGATACTGAGCTGTAGGCTACGTATAGCGTTCTTTTTAACAGTCAAGATCCTCGCCAAGAACATACCTTCTTGTTAAAAGCTCCGCAGACACCGCAATTTTGTGCCGGCAGAAGCCACATGACGGCCTGCGGCTGAAGCACTACCAGCCAGGCTTGGCCTTCAAAAGCTATACGGATCTAACGGCGTGCTAGTGAAGGAGCCCTAGGACGGGCAAACCTGCAAGCTCTCCTGAATTTGGACCATCAACCTTCAGCCCACAGGGATGCATCCAGTAGCATCACGAACTGGCATCATCAAGGTAACTGCAACGTGAGTTACATGATATCTGTAATTGGCGCTTGCCCAAATACTGGGCCAGGGCCAGCAGTCGTGGGGAGCTTCACTGCACTGCTGGCCCCCGGCCTGAACCCAGGGCTTGGGAACCCCACTTCCCACACAGGCTTCCTCACTCGGTCCAGACATTCTGAAGATGTCCATTTCCCGGTCTCTTCCCTTGGAATGGTCTGGCTTGGCTTTATTCCTGTGATGCGTGACAACCAAGTGGTGCAGTAGCAGAGGAGGCTTCTCACCTCCTTGGGAGTGTTTGTCGAAGCTTATGCTGCAGATTTCTACCTGGGTGCAGCCAGCCTCCTACGAGGGCTCTAGTTAAGACATGCTTTAGAGACGGTGGAATGTGAACTGGATCGGGCTTGCAGAAGGCTGTTTCACGGGGAAGCTACATCCATGTATGGAGCTGCCACATATTGCAGTATGGCGTCCAGTCTGGACTGGTGGAAATCCTGTCAATTATCATCTCAGTGGAGCGACAGGTTAGGCACATGTGTCATGTAGGGGCTTGCTGGCCCTACCTATTATCCTGCTCTTCCAATGTAAGCCTTCTGGAGGGTTTCCTCCTCATTAGCTTGGCAGCAGCGCCCTTTTATGGCCGATGGGTTTGCCAGTGTAACAAGCAGACACACATGGCCGCAATGATCGAAATATATGATTAGCATGCAAGTGAGAACATCCTGCTTGAAGTGTCATTGTAATTGCCTCATCATTCCTCGTCATCTTTGGAGCAAATCGCCCCCCATAGCAAAGAGCTATCCGCTTTGCTCGAATTCGCAGCCCTCTAGCTCTCTATTACTCGCTCTTACTCAACACACCACACTAACAAACCCGGTTGGAGTCATGCTTGGGTGCTGCACGGCCCAGAGGGCAGTGCAGTGGTCTCTCTTAACATAGCAAAGCGCTACAACAAGAGGCCAGGCAGGGTGGGGAAATAATAATAATAATAGCAAAGAGCCATAGCAAAGAGGCCCCATGGGTGACACAGTGCAGCATGCTTCTTTTGCTTCAGCCTGCCGTACAGCCCACTCCCCCTTCCCGGACACTACCAAGCCAAAGCAAGGCCAAGTGTATGCAGCATTCAAGGCTTGTGCACTTGATCTTGTGTGATTGGAAGCAGCCTGGCAAGAAGTGGTTCAGTCCCTGGCACTGGATATCATTGTTCTGTCGCTTTCTCTTCTAACTTAAATACAGAACATTGTTCTGTAGGTGATCAGGGTGTCCTTGTATGCCCTCCTTAATGCTATAGCACTTTGCATGCACACATGATCACAGGGATGGCTAGTGTATGCTGAGCCCAGCAACCTGTCCCCTCCACAGTCTCTTACTTGAGCAGGTCTCAGCACTGAGATCCTCAGTGAATTGCATGCGGTTTGACTAGTGGGGTCTGATGCAACTCTTGCTCAATGCCTGGGCTTAGTACCCCCGTTTAATGGCCCCGCCTGCCCTTCAAAACCTCAAATGCAGTGGGAGGGAGCGCGCTTACCCACATGGTGCAGTGAAGGTTGAGAAGATTGCTGTAGCAGGAGGCTATGTATAGCAGTATGCCTCGTTACTGGGCAAGCATATAGTATATGACCCTTTCAAGCATGCATTTAAGTGTATAGTGTAATTGGTAAGTGTATAGCTAAATATGTTTCAGCTGCTTGGAAGATTAGAAATGCTTATGCTCACCCTTCTGATGTGGCGTGAGGTCCAACCAATGACATAACAACATAACAAACATTTAAGGTTTGTTACCAACTATTGCTTGCACCCGGGCTTACAAGCCCTCCTTGCTTTCTTAACTAGTAGGAGGGAGGCTCTTACCCCCATTGGGGCAGTGGAGGTTTTGGGTGATTTTGACCTAGCTGCTGGACCTGATGTTTAGGCACATATCATATGTTGTCATACATGTCGAAGTTTACCCGTATTCTGTTCCACCTCGCTGTTCTTTGTGACTACAGCTTGAGGTGCGGGGCCTATGACACTTATTGCTATGGCAGATTACGATTACATCATGGCCCCTCAAAGGGGGCGCCCGTACGGAGCCAACCTAGGCTCCATGGGCAGAAATACTGGAACCTGGTCCATCAGAAGTGACTGTCCGCAGCAATATCACCTCTTGGTCCAGAAGAAAAGGTATCAAAAATACGACCTTGCCATTCATCCCCGAATAATGACAAATCAAAGGATTATAGTCCTCACATTCCTCCGACCTCCGAAATTCCATGCATTCATAAACAAACTTTGGAAACTTGGCTCTTGGTCCGGTCCATGAACAATCTCACGTTGTCTGCATTATGCTTCATTCTAGTACAAGAAGCTTCCTGACAACCTCCAAACTGTGCAAACAAAACGGTATTATACTTCTCACGAATTCTATCATATGCTGGGCATTCAAAAAGAAAGTGTACTTCATCCTCAACCACTGTGCGGGAACATTTTGCTGAACATACACGATGCTGCCTTGGCAGTTTGGGACGAGCCCACCTCCCAGTTTCAGATTACAGATTACGATTACGATTACGATTACATCATGGCCCCTCAAAGGGGGCGCCCGTACGGAGCCAACCTAGGCTCCATGGGCAGAAATACTGGAACCTGGTCCATCAGAAGTGAATGTCTCAGCAATATCACCTCTTGGTCCAGAAGAAAAGGTATCGAAAATACGACCTTGCCATTCATCCCCGAATAATGACAAATCAAAGTAAGGATTATAGTCCTCACATTCCTCCGACCTCCGAAATTCCATGCATTCATAAACAAACTTTGCAACTTGGAAACTTGGCTCTTGGTCCATGAACAATCTCACGTTGTCTGAATTATGCTTCATTGTACTAGAAGCTTCCTGGCAACCTCCAAACTGTGCAAACAAAACGGTATTATACTTCTCACGAATTCTATCATATGCTGGGCATTCAAAAAGAAAGTGTACCTCGTCCTCAACCACTGTGCAAGAACATTTTGAACATACACGATGCTGCCTTGGCAGTTTGGGACGAGCCCACCTCCCAGTTTCAATAGCAAGATGGTGTGCACCAGTACGAAACCGCATTAACTGTTTCACATAAGTAAACGGGATACCTGATGTGTGCCTGATATACCTTGGCATACCCTGAGGATAGCCAGCCTCTAACTCCTCCTGAGGGATGTCTCCCGTCATAAACCACGAATGATATGTGGAAAGCTTGATCAAATTTGAGCTGACAGATTGCCTGGGGTTTGCATATGCGGCCACCTTGTCCCATGGCTCTTGCAACATGGTATCCCAAGCACCCCACACTTTACGATTACGATTACGATTACATCATGGCCCCTCAAAGGGGGCGCCCGTACGGAGCCAACCTAGGCTCCATGGGCAGAAATACTGGAACCTGGTCCATCAGAAGTGAATGTCTCAGCAATATCACCTCTTGGTCCAGAAGAAAAGGTATCGAAAATATGACCTTGCCATTCATCCCCGAATGATGACAAATCAAAGTAAGGATTATAGTCCTCACATTCCTCCGACCTCCGAAATTCCATGCATTCATCAACAAACTTTGCAACTTGGAAACTTGGCTCTTGGTCCATGAACAATCTCACGTTGTCTGAATTATGCTTCATTGTACTAGAAGCTTCCTGGCAACCTCCAAACTGTGCAAACAAAACGGTATCATACTTCTCACGAATTCTATCATATGCTGGGCATTCAAAAAGAAAGTGTACCTCGTCCTCAACCACTGTGCAAGAACATTTTGAACATACACGATGTTGCCTTGGCAGTTTGGGACGAGCCCACCTCCCAGTTTCAATAGCAAGATGGTGTGCACCAGTACGAAACCGCATTAACTGTTTCACATAAGTAAACGGGATACCTGATGTGTGCCTGATATACCTTGGCATACCCTGAGGATAGCCAGCCTCTAACTCCTCCTGAGGGATGTCTCCCGTCATAAACCACGAATGATATGTGGAAAGCTTGATCAAATTTGAGCTGACAGATTGCCTGGGGTTTGCATATGCGGCCACCTTGTCCCATGGCTCTTGCAACATGGTATCCCAAGTACCCCACACTTTAAGCCATGGAATAGCTGCAAGTTTATCATTGTCCGGCCCAGCTAGGCCATTTGTAAAGAAAAAATGTAATATCAATACTGGGCAAGCCTTAGCTTTTGAGCACAGTGTCGGCCTCACTATAGGGCATAGTTGTTATGTGATACGTAGCCGCTAATAACGTCAAAGGTATCACATTTATTGCTTAACCCCACAATTGTTGAGGCTAGAGATTTGTTTCTGGCAGCTGTGGTTCCCCCCGTGGCCGCGTTGTCCTCGCTCCGGTATGCTGATTTCTGGGCACTGTCAGCCACTGGCTGTGTCCCTCTCTCGGCCTTGGTCAAGTATGTGGCCGTGTGTGTTCGTGTCTGTTGGTACTGCCATCAGTAAGGTGGTACTGATGTGGTGGATTTACCAGATATCTTGCTCCCGGCAGGTCAATATTTGGATATGTTTGATTCGGAGTCGGAGACAGATGTTCCTAGTGATTCGTCTGATGAGGAACTGTTTGAAGTCTAGATAGCTACATGCTTGGGTATTAGCCTTGGTTGGTGTGCTGGACGTCTTGGGTGGTACATATGCGGTGGACTTACTGGACATCCTGCTTGGTTGGTGCTCTGGATTGTGTTTGATTTGGACACACCAATCAGTCTCCTGCTGGTGATTTGTTTGCTGGTGCTACTATTTGCCGTGTCCGTAGTTGGATGTCTGCTTGGGTATTCCTCTTGCTTGGTGGTATGGATTCCATTGTTTTTGGACCCATCCGATGGTGCGTTTGGTCGTTTCGACTTAGCAGCCCTTTGCGGTTGCCGCACCTTAAATTTTTGTTTGTTTGTTTGTTAACCTCCCTGTTGTCAGGTAGCTTCTGCACTGCTGCTGCCCCAATGTCGGTCGCTCGGTACCGTCTGCTGTTACGAACTCACTCTTCGACCCCCTACTGCTACGCAGGGCCCACTGCACTTATCCGATGCGGTGACTATAGCCGCTTCTGCTATGTCATGTGATGCCCCAGAGTGTTCTACCGTTGGCTGATGGATTTGGCCCAAGTTCGCAGAACGAAGCATAGCTGTATAAATTATTGGCTGGCCCTTAGGGCCGGACCTTAGCGGTAACTAAGTCAAATTCCAATGAACGGGAATTTGGGTAGAAGGGTCTCGGTAACTTAGTCATTTTCCTGCCGATTCATTCGACTTCCCAAACCGCCTGCGATTGGGAGCGGGCCCCAGCAGATCCTGTTGCGTGCTTGTTCAGGATCCGAACGCACAAATTCGGGTGGCCCCAGGTGGCGCCTGTGCCTCTGCAAAATCCCCGCTTCGCGAAGGGCCTCCTGGCCCCTACAGCGACGATGTTCCATGGCGCCAGGTCCAGAACGCCTGATTTTTCGTTTGGTGCACCAGCCCCAGGCCCATCTCCTCAAAGCGCACGTTCTGAGAGGTTTCCCAGCACATGTCACCCCTAATGATGCGAAAAGCCATGAAAGAAACGATGCTGTGGTCTTTCCGCCCAGGAGCAATGACAAACTGTGCTAAACTTGGTGCATTTAGCAGCTCCAGCCACATCGCAGCTCCCTGCAGGCCTATGGCAAGCCCAATGCACGTGTTAGATCTCATGATATAAGGGGTCGTGAAGAAAGTGGTACCGGAGACAAGCCTGACGACGGACATGGCTCAACTGCGAAACAGCTGCGAAAGAGCGGGCTGTACGGCGACCAACGAGGTGACAAACGGACGTTGTCGAGATGCGAATACCTGTTAGCTTCGCATTCTATGCACCTTGCGGCATGTTACCTCTCCAGCGCATGTCCACTCACGCAGCTTGAATGCAGCTTGCTTATCCGTGTCGCTGGGCATATCCTCCCTGAGTACTTGTACTACTGCAGCAATCATGCATATTCCACATGTGTCATACACCCATATAAGCGTGGCCACCTGCCATACATGTGCTTTAGCCCTGCGTTCTAGCAGTCAGATGGCAGAACAGGCACGATGCTGCAGAAGTCGCGTTAAAGTGGGGATGTCAACTGCAGCAGACATCTTACAGTTGTCATCAGCAGCATTTTATGATATGCCATAGCAAAAACTGCCATAGGCCCTGCACCTCATCAACATGTCACATAATGCAGCGAGATGCATCCATATGGAACAGAATTCGGGTTGTCTCAGGCAGGCATGACAACCTAACGTATGCAGGGACATCAGGAGGTCCAGCATTAGGTCAAAATAATCCTAATGGTACCAGCCTATTCACATCGGACCATGGAGGGATCACATCAGCGGCTAATGCATCAACTTCCAATGATGGTGTGCACTCTTCCTGAGCTGTTAGAATAGGCTTCAACTCACTACTCGTAGCAATCAATAATGTGCACCTGTGCTGCTGGTGATGAATGCATTTCATATGGCCTCCATTCACCAGCAGCTATGGTGTTGTTGCCGTGTGTCCAGTGCTTCAAATATTTCAAACCCGCAAGATCATGCCCTACTTTAGTTAAGGGCCAGCCCTAGAGGAGCGTAGCGCATTATTCGGCCATGGCTGCGGACTAACAAAGAAGTGGGAAATGACAACTCAAAAACCGAGCTTTCTCGTGTCGCACTCAGTATGATAAGGGGGGCACATAACTCACATATTATTATTACATTTCATGATATGCCATAGCAATAAGTGCCATAGGCCCCGCACCTCAAGCTGTCACAAAGAGCAGCGAGGTGGAACAGAATACGGGTAAACTTCGACATGTATGACAATATATGCATGCCTAAACATGAGGTCCAGCAGCTAGGTCAAAATCACCCAAAACCTCCACTGCCCCAATGGGGGTAAGAGCCTCCCTCCTACTTGAGAAAGCAAGGAGGGCTTGTAAGCCCGGGTGCATAAAGGGCTTCGCCCCAAGATGGCTGGCCCCGGTTATGGTGTCGGTTTTGTGCAGCAAGCCTCATTTGTCTATAGCCTTTACATGCAGTGCAAGGGTGCAGGTCTGAAGGGGGTAACATCGGAGGAAGGCAATCGATGGGCACCACCTGCATGCAACTGCTGCTGCACTTGCTGCTGGGCTACAGTTGTGTAAGGGCTACATAGCGTGCTGCGTCCACTTTACACACTTGTATAGCATTAGCAAGCCAGATTGCGAAGGAGAAGCAGTGCTGATGTAGAATGAATTGAACAAGGCAAAGCAGTACAAGTAACCATACAGGTTCCTGGGAATGTTGCAGTAAACGGCGTTTGGTAAAGCTTCACAGGTGAGCCCTTACTGTGTAAGCCTGTTTTATCATCATAATGCTAAAAGGATGCTCTGCAAAAACCAGAACCGGGTGGGCTGGGCAAGGTCCAAGAGTAATCCAAGAGTTCTCATGTGATGGGAGAACTTAAGTGCGTGAAGCGTGGTGCATGCAGGAAAGAGATGCAGTTCACCATGCAAGCCCCCGACATGCAGCAATAATGAGGCTTACTGATGGAGTATCCTTCCTCTGCTGCCGGGACACCCCACGACGCTGCTTGGGCCTGCTCGCTACCGCAGCATCGAAGCTCTCCAGACCCGGCACGGTGCAGTGAGCATGGACTTCTGCCAAGCACAACGCTGGTACGTCCGACCATTGCTACAGCACCTGTCATGTTCCCCAGCCAAATGTGTGCAGAGTTTGCAGCAAGCCGGAACCTTCACAAACGGAGGTCGCAGCCTGCTTGTAGGATCTTCCAACGGGGCAAGCAGGCACACCTCTACAGTTTAACGTATATTGTGAGCTAGTATTGTGGCAATGCACGGTAAGGTTGTGGCTGTTCAGCTCGTTGGGAGGGACCAAGAGTCCGACAGCCATTGCTGCTCATGGAAAAGTTACGAACTTCGCTGAGACAAGAAAGGAGAGCCCAGCTGTGCCTGCAGAGAGGTGCTTGGTCATACAAGGGCAAGGCAGAGGCGCTGGAGTTCGCTAAATTTTGTGCGGACCACGTTAATCTTACTAATCCAGGTCATCCGCTCGCTTGGTATTCCGCTCCAAGCGCGTATGCGACGCTATAGCTTGCCCCTACCGGGGCCAGCCAATAATGGGGCCTGAAATGCGGGTGGCACACTGTCAAGGTGTGAGTGACGTGAAATATCAGTTGTGTGTGTGTGAATCTTACATTGGCAAACCCATCGGCACGCGTGCGGTGCCACAGTTCACCACAGGGGTGGCAAAGCCACTAACACAGATAGAACCAGGAAAAAACTGAACACCATCCACCAGTTGATCTCCATGATCATGCATGTCCAAGCAGATACAATGATGTAGAATACTGGCCCTGGAAGAGTGCACACACAATTTAATTTTTTAATTTTTTGGTTTTTTGATTTTTTGGGTTTACCCCCAGCAAACAAACAGCAACGCAACAGCATAATTAGTTGTAATTCCGTGGTCGACCTTAGCGTCGTAAGTACAGAATCTGAGCCCACGTTTTAGGGTTCTGCGGAGGGAGAGTGGGAACGCCTCGCCCGAACGAGCGCTACGCAACACCGCAGAGCGCCCTTATGCGTCCAATAATGTTGAAATGATAAGAGCGCTATTCCGCTCGCTGTCGCACGTGTCGCGCAGACTCCTCTGCAATGAGGATGGGAGTGTGCGAACAAGTGTTCCAACGAAAATGTCACTGAACGCTGGAATTTTTTATGGAACGGAACGGAACTGCGCACTGCGCAACACAGTGCGATGCAAACAGGCCTATTCAAACGGTGAGGTATGCGCTCGTGCGTTCTTTTCTTAGGCAGTGCGTCGAAGAAGTGCGCGGTACGAAAACATTTACCTTGTGCCTGTCTGTTTGCCAACATCTTCAGACCCAGCACATGCTTACTTAAAAAGCAGGTGTCACCAATTGTTTCCTGTCAGTCGTTCCCCACCCGAATAATCTACATAGCTGTTTCTAGAGCATATACTCTCTCTTGAAGCACAGTCGGCCCTGTCTATGGGGCTGCGGCCCCTTCTGTTTGCCGCTGTTCAAGGTGAACCTACCGACCCCATCTGGATAACATACCAGCTCATGCATCGTACTCAGCTTCGCGAATTCGCGCTCATGACAACGACGAATTGACACTGTGGCGTCCTTGCTTGCAGGCTCGTGGTACCAACCGTGTGGGCAGAAATGGTCTTGTGCTTCTGTACAATCGAACTGGTACTCATCACTGCATCCTGCATACATATGTCAGAACAGGCCAGTGCAGTCTGCTCCTCGACTGCCTGCTGTGTGGGAGGATCAGAAAGCAGTATGGCCATCATTGCCCAGTCAGTGTGCACAGCAGCAGCCATCACAACAGCAACGCACGTTGTGGCCAGTGCGGATGACTTCTCCTCGAGAGAAGGTGCAGGAATGCCACGAGCCATTGCCCCAGGGCTGGAAAATCATTGGTAAGAAACGCAACTTCCAGCAAGCAAGAGAACCCAGTTACAAGTAAGTTACAAACAAACTATTGCAGGTGTGTTGCCAAAGAAGAGGACCTCCTTTACAATGGAGTTGAAAAGAGACACCTGTGACAAAGCCAGCCAAGAAACAAAAGAACCCTTAGTCCAGTCTGGTCCAGTTCCGCTTTCAGCAACCAGAGGGTGTTCTACTCAGCCAAAGGGGGAAGATCTGTGCAACACTGCACTCGGGGGAAAAGATGCCACTAATCCTAAGTACGTGTAAATAAATCCACATGCACAACCTAAAGCACCGTTGGTAGGCTGCTTACCTGTAGGTACATCCTTTGCAAGAAACCCTTCAACACCAACGACGGCCGTAACAGCAGCAGAGGCAAAAGCAACAATGATACAGACAAGACACCGCTGCACAACAGCAGCCACTACAACAAACATTGCCAGGCATCATTTGGTCCACAGAATCTGGCAGCTACCGCAACTGAGCATATCAGGCAGGCCTTGCACGCATTGGTGTCCAAGTGTCTTAACATTTTTCTGTGACAGGGGGAATCTATTGTGACAACTATGGATGCTAACTCTGGTAAGCTTGGGTTACCCGCCAGTTCTTAATGTACAGTATGAATTCACTGATTTCACAGAGTGTCTATGGATTTATCAACCATATGCGTCAATCTAACAATTCACGTCAGAGAGTGCCCGTATGACTGGATAGCGTTCACAAAATGCATTATTGAGATAAGTACAAGGTGAGGTCAGGTATGAGGTGATATAGCATTTTCAATCATTTCCATGCCCTTTGCCGTGGGCAATTTAAACCACTGTATGCGTTGGAGTTGGAGTGGTAGCATGACATGATGTGCTGATACTGCGCAAAAATTTGGATACTCAAGCATGCGAGCACTTTTGTGAGATGCACATGCAGTGTGAAGCTGTTAAAGCAGCCATTATATTTTGTGCAGGGCGTCCATTGGGGGAACTCCCCTTTTCTGGGAGGTATAGGCAGTCATCGACTCGACAGGATGGTGGTGCTATTACAAGATCCCCTTTTCAACAAAGGTACACACCATACAATGTTCCATCTCCAGGAAGGCAGCAAAGGATTCATTACACAATGCGAGAAAGGCAAAATGCCACACGTGACAGGTACAACCATGTTAGGCACCATGCACTGCAGCCAAGGGAAGTTGCAGGAGGCCTTCAAGCTGACAGGCTTGCATACTGGGGCCAAGTCCACCAGCAGTGGAAGCACACTGACGCTGCTTTCGTACCCGAGGCTGCTGCTTGCTGCATCTGCGGAAGGTGGGCTTTCGGCGGGCGCTATAGTCGGCTAAGGCACCATTTCAAAGAAGCAACGTTACCCGTTGACCAGTTTCCAATTGGAGCAACAGCCAATCCGTTCCTAAGTGACAAAATGAAGAATGGTGCTGCATCTGTGGACTGCTCTGGAACAGCAGTGCAGAAGTGGTGGTTGTGCCAAGCTTGTCATGGAAACACAAGCAGACAGCAGCAACAGCAGCAGCTGCAAGTCCCAATGACGCCACAACATGCTAGGGACATATGTGAACTGCTGACTATGCCTGGTGGTGCGCTTCTTTATGGTTCAGTTCTTCGGTGCCCCGTACGCTTCCAAAAAAGAGCTGACACTCTACTGCATGCCACACCAACGGCAGAACTGCCTGTCATAGGTGGGCCACTGGTGGCCTTTGACGGGTCAGATCAACAAGCTGACCCTGCAAGAGTAGCTCAGGTAAGGGACAAAATCTACCTACACCCATAAAAGGCTATCTCTTTCAACTGAGATAATGCAAACATAAAAGGTTGCGTTGTTCACCACATTTGGGTGAAAAGCTGAAACCGTACATAATCTATACACCGAGCGGGACACAATGGTTAGTCTGAATATGTGTCAAACACTTAATAGCTAATTCATTTTGATGATGGATTTGTTCCGTCCGTTTTTGACATGGACAACATGCACAATAGAAGTATCCATGCCGCAGGACTGCATATATATTGGGTCGTTGTTCGCCGTACATGCATCACATTCGTGACATTGACTTGGCATGATCTTTGTGTGCATATGTGTGTCCGGCAGTGTTCCGCTTACGCATCACTATGGTGATGGTGCACTGGCCATGGTTCCTTGCTGCTCTGAAGGTGGTGCACAATGTTCATGGGGATGGCAACAGTCGCAGCTGCCTGTTCCACTGATGAACTCTGAAAGTGGTCAGTGAAAAACATGTGGGTGCTGGTGAAGGGTTTTCTTGAGTCTCAATAAAAGGCAAGCTGGAGAAGAAAAGAACTGCCAGTATAGCTGTTTGCTTTTCTACGTACTACAAATCATTTGCTGTAGATCTGGGTGTGCGGATATGCTGGGGGGCTTTCATTTGTGTTTGTGTGCCATCAGAGGTATGGCCTCTTGGCAGTGCCTTTGCTCTCTTTGTTAGGAGGCATGCTACGTTAACTTGCTTCTGTCCGACATGTTACGTTCTGTTTTTCGAAGTGTCTCCATCACAAGCCTACTGTAGCAATGTAGCTCAGCGGAATACTCTGGTTTACTGTCAATGATGTGTATGTATGATAACA
Organism: Pseudopediastrum boryanum; assembly: GCA_963556185.1. Taxonomy (NCBI): domain Eukaryota; kingdom Viridiplantae; phylum Chlorophyta; class Chlorophyceae; order Sphaeropleales; family Hydrodictyaceae; genus Pseudopediastrum; species Pseudopediastrum boryanum. Next base: position 3,026,527 of record OY744510.1, on the reverse strand, counting down.
TACACCGCATCTGTACAAGCTGCGGGGTATACATCGCACATAGACATCACTGGTAGACAACTACAGTGCAGCTCGCTCTTGAGATTGTCCTTGTCAGTCAGGGGGCATATGTGGATATGTTCCAAGGACCACATGATTACATTTTACATATGTTGCTTGGCAGATTGTTGTTGAGATTGAGTTGCCGGCCACTTGCTGGTGGACAAAAACATGGAGCTCTGACAAGCATGTATGACCAGCTGTCTGTTGATGGCTGGGGCACTTGCTCTAACTGTAAAACGGTGTAGCTCAGCGGTATAGTGGTTTACTGTCAATGCTGTGTATGTATGATAACATACATAGCTGCTGGTTATCCATCACACATACTCATCATTGAGTAGACAAGTACAGTGCAGCTCGCTCATGAGTTAAAATTTGTCAGTCATGAGGGATACATGGCTCTGTTCCTAGGAGCACATCAAGTAGTTCCAGAAAATTTAAAATAAAAAAATGTATCCATCCTAGGAGCCCCCTGCAGCCCCGGCATGCATACACAACGCCACATGAAAGAGCCATAGCTTCCTTTCCAGGCTACCAAACTGTCCGGGCACAAAGGAAAAAACCCAGTCGACAGTCCGAGAAGATCGAGGCGGGCGACCCACGGCTCCATTACCTTAGTTCCAGACTACAATGTGCATGTGCAGTGTGGCCCGTGCAGGGCATACTGCCTGCTTGTGCTTCTCTTCCGTCTTCTGCAACCATCACATTACCGTCGTGCCGAACGGTGCATTGAGCTCGTAAAAAGGTATTAACAGCCGGTATTAACAGCCGGTATTAACAGACGGTTCCGGCGCTAAATCGCCAAGTCTCGGGCAGTGGGGAAGGGCGGCACTAGCCCTTCGGAGTAAACTCCTTCGGGTACTCTAGCACATCTGGGCTCTCCTGGATTCGCGGCTCGTGCTTGTGGTGGAGGAGTCCCTGTTGAAATAGATGAGACCAGCGTATAGCGCTCAAAACTGCGGGGTCAGTGTGAGTCTCCGAACCTTCTTCACTACGAGCTTCTGGAATTGGACGATGTCGATTAGTCATGAGCGATATTTTTGGCGATCAAAGGGCGAATTTCGTACAGTCTTGCCCAGTCTTGCCCAATCTCCGAGTGTTAAGCCCGTGTTGGAAGAGTCCGAGCTTCTTGTTTCTTGCACATGTCTTTGACAGTGCTACGACGGATTGCAAACCATTCATAAAGCACCAACAGTCGCATCACGTCTTCGCTGGACTCCTTGAGACCTCGGCCGAAGTTGTTTTAGCAGTATACTGGCAAGGTACTCTTTTATCAGAGTGGTGGTTGGAAAAGACTGCAGCGACTTGCATAATAACACGAAGAACGACTCTCTCGTGGTAGGTGCCGGACCATGTGAAGGAAGGTGCAGCACTTCCTCCGGTCTTAATCTGCAGACGTCGTGCGCCCCCCCACCTAAGGGTTGCTTACAGGTCTAACTAGCGGCATACGCCGGCACTTGCTTTGCGTGGTTGCCTAACTGGAAATCAGACAAACCTCTTGCATTGGTCAGCCTTCGACTGGCCAACCTGAGTACTCGCCTACCAGAGCAGCAGCTTCATGAGCAGCCTCCTCCTGCCCGAATTGACAACATATGCATTGAAATGTTTGGACTGTGTATGCAGTGCCTGTGACCTTGAAGAGCGCTCTCTTGAGGAGCCCACGACCTCCCCGGAAGTTTGCAAGTTCAGGTAAGGAACCTCGCTACTGCTCGGTTGCGTGTGTATGGTATTGCGCTGTTTGTATATATCAGAGGGGTGTCTGCGCAGGAAAGGTCTGAGAATATCTTTGAGGCCCCTCTCCTCACCTAGCGCGAGATGGCCACTTGGAACATATCTCTCGTACAACGATATTAACGAGCCACATCTGCTTATGCAGGATGGCTGCCACTTCAACAGATTTGCTCAGTAACATCGCATTAAAGCATCCAGCACTCGCGGCCATGCTGACCACCGAGCAGGGCAGGGCTGTTGTGCGCAGCCTTATCCAGCGCAGGCTTGATAACGCAGTGGCAGCTAGGGCACAGCCCACAAGCAGCGGTAATTCTACCTTCTCGTGTGGTACAGCCCTCTCCGAGCAAGCCAAGCAGCTCCTGGATATCAAGCAGCTCAGCCCTAGTGTCATCGCTTGCGCTCGGGCTGTGGCCAGCATGCCCGCCAACTCTGCAGAGCGTGCTGCTGCCATGTTGGCACTAAAGCAGCAGCTGCACCAGCAGCACCCTTCAGTAGCAGCGGCCTTGACTGAGTCTGCTTGCTGCATGGACGGAACCGGTGCCACGTCCTTGATGCGGACAAGCAGCAACGTCTCATCTGACTCAGCAATCTCCGGTTCAGGTACGTGCCAACATAATTAGTTAGGCCCCCTTATCTTTGTGTCACGCATCATAGCTGCAAGGACTTCGCATGTGCATACATCAGGCCACCTGCCCAGACCTGCCTGCCTGGTGCTGTTGAAGGATCTGGGTAACTGCTTACATTGACTGCGCCTCCTGCACGTGCTAGTACAGGTTTTGAAACTTTCAGGTAGCAGCACATGATTGTCTGCCCATTTATACAGCCCAAACTGATTGCATGCTAGGGCCCACCCAAAAGCTTTAGGTGGGGCAGCTTCTTGCTTTTAACCCTTGTTAACCAACCCATCGTCCTGCCCCAAACCTCTGGTTCAGCATTATCGCCCTGCCTGCGTTGGGTTTGCTATTCAAACCTGTCATGTGTACAAGCTTGACACAGCAGCAGCACCCGGCTTCTGCTAACCTTCTCCCTTTGTCCGCCAGCAGGCCTGGTCAGTGTCCCTGGCAGCCCAACCGCCACCCCCACCTCCACCTCGGGCATGACCATCTTCAAGCGCCGCCACCTCAGTGCCCAAGGTCCCGGCTTCAAGCGCAGCACCAGCAACATCGGCTTCAAGGTGCGCCGCGGGCATGCAGCAGCTGCTGCTGCACATCGCATGGCTGCAGCCCCGGCTGGTGTGCAGTCCCGTGTTGCTGTTAAGCCTGGCAGTCCCCTGGGCCTAGCCCTGGCTGAGCAGGTGATTGCCATGACTGCTGCTCAGATGCAGCTTCAGCAGGCTTGCCAGGCCCCACAGGCTCTGGAACCCAGTGCTGTGCTGCGCATGCTGCAGCTTGCAAAGGCACAGGCTGCTAGACGCGCTGCTGCTGCTGCTGCTACTAAGCAGGGGCAGCAGCTGCAGAGCACAAGCAGCGGCTATGGCTCTGGCCCTGTCGCTTCTCCTGCGGTTTCAGCCGAGACCGTGACCTGCCTGGCTGGTGGCGATGCTGATTGCGGCATGGAGGTTGACAGTGACATAGAGTCTCCTACTGGCTTTGAGGTGAACAATGGCATGGAGCAGCAGGCGCCAAAGGCAGAAGACGGCAAGATCACTGCTACCCTCCAGAGCTTGGTGAGCGTGTTGGCGCATTACACCCAGCAGAAGGGAGCCCCACTGCCTGCAGAGGCCTTCAAGCACATTGCTAGTGCCATGCTGGTCTAAACTGCTGGTCAAGCTGCAACTGCGAGCTTCACCATGTGTGGAGGCCTTGGTCTGGGAACTTCAAGCAAGTGTTGCAGGACTTCCAGGAAGGGGGGCAGGTGCTGCCGGTCAAAATAAGCAGGTCAACCTACGGTTAGCGGGGGGTAGCGTGTGCTGGATCCTCTGTTGTTAGGGGCCTGTGGTTGGGGCTGGTGCCACAACGTCATTTTTCCTAGTGTGATCTCTTGGCTCTGCTGCGATTGGAGATAGTTACTCACATAGTCTATACATTGCCTTCCAAACCCCTGTATGTTTATGCAGAGCTACAGTCTTGAAAGGCATCAGCATCACTTATTCTAAAGCTGCAACTGGGTACAAGCAGCAACCCCTTTTGCTGCTTGAACCCATGCGTAAGCAATGTTAAGCATCTCTATACACTAGTGGGAGGAGGCTTGGGGGTTGGTGGTGGTGCCAGGGGCATTAGCAGGTCATAAAGTGCATACAGCAGCCTTGCTGATACTACTGCTGTGCAGCAGGGCAACAATGAATGTGCAGCTTTTCACGCTGGGTTGGAAGAAGGCAGGTCAAGAGCAGGGGGCAAGGGCCAGCGAACAATAAATGCAGTCTTCGAATGAGGCTGGCTGGTTTTCGGCAAAGGCTGCCAAAGCCTTTAATGCCCTTGGTACGTGCTACTAGAGAGTTCTGGACGTATCTTACGCATTGCTGGAGCCAAGGGTAGTGGGTTCACCTGGGGCCCCACCTGGACTTGGGTCTGTCGGACTAATAGGGTTCAGATTGTGCATAGTTACAAGATATGCTGTTGACAGGACATCACAGCCGAAAGGATAAATAATTGTCAAGGCCTGGTTCTCAATGCAGAACCCCCTAATAGGGTAGAAGGTCCCAGGGTCTCATGGGGAGCCTGTCCAGCTCGTTCTTGTTGTATCATTTGCATAGTGATTGAACCATGGGGCACGTGTGCAATCTGTCTTGGTGACTTGGCATGTCTGCATTGAGCCCCAGAGTCCTTGTGGAGTTTGGCGGAGCCTTTGCTAGTCCTCAAGGTATGTTCACTTCGTGGGGGCAACTGATAGACCTAACAGGCAACTGAAGGTCAAAGTGCTGAGAGGGGCTGTGAGTGAATACTGGGGTATAGGGGATTGTGCATCTGGTTGAGTTGGACAACTTGCAAAGCAGAGCCAGCGGAAAGCTGCTGAGCAGTGTTTCAGAATAAATAGGGCAAATTGTGCAGGGTGCATCTTCAAGAGGTTTGTTGCTTTGGCAAGGGTCAGATGTCAGCGATGCTGCTAGTGCAAAGTATAAAGGCATGCAAGGGAACATGGAGCACTGGTTCCAAGCAGCAGCAGCCATGTCGTTAGGGCTCCTTGTGGAGGTGCACTTAGTAGCAAACATTTGTTCTTATGTCGCAGGCTCCAGGGTTGAGCGTTGGTTGCAGCTAGTCCAAGCGAAAGTTCACAACCTGTGTGTTGCAGTGTGAGAATAAAGTGGTTGGTGGCATGAGAAGCCTCAGCCACAGCAAGAATATCTTTCAGGTGACGTATATGGCTTGCTACAGACAATGGCAGCTCTGTAGTTGCTTTGAGCTGGGCCATGTGTTTGCCTGGCTGTCAAAGTATGACCCAGACTTCCTCATCCTGTGCATACATGCTGCAGAACACCAGTTCTGTATGGCTGCTTCAACACATCATTGCACAGGCAAAAGTTAAGGATATGGAATGTGGCATTGAGGTTTAGGGTCTTGTTGGCTCGTCTTCTTTTGGTGGTGCAGTAGTGGCGGTTTAGTGGCGGTTCAGTTTCCTTGGCTGACACCCTCCCTGCCCTCCTGGAAATGTGATGTCTGGGGAAGGCCTGTGGCTGAAGGCACTGTGCTTCCATCATGTCTTTCTGCCTCTTTCTCATCATCTCACAAGCTTAGTATGTGAGCCCCATGTGCACATAGCAGCAGTGCAGAAGGGTGCATTTGCAAAGCTTCTCAGTGGTTCATAACCTCAGTGCAGCTCTGCTTCTCCTGTTGTTCACCTCTGCACGCACACCTCTGAAGGCATATGAACGTCCTAATGTATCCTGAAGTGTATGTTGCCGTCATGTCTGATCTTGTATGCACGTGTTGAGACAAAGTGGTTGACCAGAAAGGCAAACACTAAGTGTCCCTATTGTATGTGGTGGAGGGGTGGGAGGAGGCAATATTCTAAGAAGGGGTCGGGATATGACAATTTGCATTTTAAAGGCAGATTTGTGAGGACGGCTCTTATAGTTTACAGAACTTTTGGCCCAGGTTGAAAATTCTGCAGCATGCCCAGACCAGGGCTTGGCTGGGCTGCTATCAATGATGCATCACAGGATAAATGGTCTGGCCCATCCAACACTCATTGTGGCTCTTTCTGATATGTGCTGTTGAAAGGCTTACAAAACGTTACTGCTGTACCTCATCATAAAGCTATCGTAACAGTAGGAAGGAAAGGAGGTGGTGCCAAGGGCCCAGCTCCTCAAATTGACTCGTTGAGACGTTTACATATCCATATCTACATGTTCATCTTGGTTAAATGGAGTGGACAGTACCGTTGGCGCTTGGACATGGGTCATGCATGGTTTGACAGACATGGAAGCTACAGGTTGGGCGTTGGCGGCATTGCTTTGGGCATCCAGGAAGCACACAATTGTACCATTAGTTTGTAGAAGGCTTGGTGAAATCCAAGCCTGTATGTGGCTAATAATCAGCAGGGTTGTCGCCGGAGACCCATATCCTGGCTTTTCTGTGTGGATCTGACATGGTGTTGCAGAAGGCACTACCCAAGGTTTGCTGGTTACGCAAGCAAGTCAACAAAAGCCATGGGGAACAGCTTTGGGGGATAAGCATGGACACAGATGTGCCATGATGCATCCTGGTGTTCATGGTCAGGTCTATATTGTGGGTCCTGGGGACATATGGGTGGTTCATAGTGGGCGAGGTATCCAGGGGGGAATCTCTTATATGGGATTCCTCACATCCAAGTGGCAAGTTTGCCATCAGGCACTGAATGCTTGCTTTGTTTATGTTTGCACTCCCAAGTTGCATATGAAAGGACCTAGCTGGATACTTTCCGGCTAGCAGTTGAGTAAAGAAACCCTATGTGGGTATCTACTGGCATGCACAAGCATCTTGTCAGTAGTCCACGGCTTATCTATCAATGAGCCATGCTTATGACGATTGTGAGAGTGGTGGTGCCCTTTCATTCTTGCTACTGGCTGCAGCAGGCCAACTGGCAGTCTCGTGATGCTGCGGCAGAAGTTTATCTGCTGCACTAGGGTTATGAGGTCCTTCCTGTTCAAGCCTATGACCTAACCTATGTATCTCTTGTTTGGCACTGGTGTAGCTGTGCCTTGGCTCCTGTGGACTTTTGGTTGCACATATGTGTCCCACGTACCAAGTAGGTGAAGGATGATGTGCAATATGCCTGCAAGGCGCCATGCAAGCACCAACAAGGGCACATAGTTTGAGGCGTCCATGGTTGTATTGTGGGATGGGGCAATCTCTTTGACTGCTTGCCACTTCGGTCTGAGCTCAACAAGGCCAGCAACAGAGGTGCTCCCCAAACAGTTCAGGGTGTGGAGCCAATGTGGGTGTGCGGCAGCTGTGCAGTGGCATGTGTTGACCATTTTCTCCTTGTCCTGTGGCAAGGGCAAGTTCCCAACACAATAAGTGGTGCATACATGGCATATTCAAGAAGTAGCCATTGGGCCACTGCGATGCGCTTGCCTGTTTGCAGCCTGGCTTTCCCTTGCATGTTTGCGTAATTGCTGGGTACTGTGCTAGTGGCTCATGAGTTACATCTGTAAGCAGGACTGTGCTAATGTGTGCTTTGGTTTAGTTGGTCTTGCTCTTCTCTTTTGTTCTTGGTTGTAATAGCTGTCCAGTATGTAGCAGCTGTAAAGTCATGCAAGCTCCACAAGCTTGGCAAGTTGTTTCTCCAGGTCCTGCAGTACTGACGCGTGTATTCCTGCTCTGGTTGATGGAGCTGGCCTTTAGGTGTTTGCTTTGGCCACAGCTGAACTAAGCAAGCAGCAGGTGCACAGCTGAGAAGCAGATGCAGCATGTGTGTGCATCATTGTTAAAGTGCATATCAGCGGCTGATGCGGAATTGATGTTCATGTAGTTGCATGGGCGCCTAGGGATGGTCCTGCTGCCTTGCTGCCTGTAGCCTTCTTACAGCATTCCAGAGGGGTTGGTATGTTGCTGACCTTCTTTACTTTGTCCGTCATCCCATAGTAGGTTCTCCATGGCCGGTTCAGACATGTATTTCGCTTGTGGGTTGGTGTTATGGTCAAGGTCGTGATTAGTACTGCCAACATTGAGGACAGGGGGTTGTAAATAGTGCATGATGTGCACTCCTGCTGCTTTTTTTAAAGTAGGGACAAAGCTTGGTAATCTGCTGTCTCTTGCCAAGCGCCTAGGAGCTGAAGTCATATTGTGTAGGCACGATGTAGGCTTCTGGTTGGTGACATGCGATATACACTCCTTGTTTTGACTTGCCTATCGGGATATGCGGCTCCCTTTGGCCATGCCGTCCTATTGTTCTCGACACTTACAGCAGGATTTATCAGCTGTCATAGGCTATGACAGTGACTTTGCTGGCCTGTCTTTTTGGGGGCCAGCCTTGGTTAACAGATGCAGTATATTTCGTCAACAATCTTGTGATGAGGCTATACTAGCACAGAGTTAATTGCAACAAGCGTAGTCACCTGATTTTTTTTCCTACATGCGTGTGTGTTGTGCGCCAACATGTGGAAGGCATTGTATGGCTTCATGTCCACCTTGGGCTGCTATTTGTAGCTTCTCTTTGTAATGCATACACAGTATGTTAACAAACACTTGTTATGGCAACCTGCACGGCTTAAGAGCTGTGTTGTGGCTCAAAACATATCAAACTGATTGGGGTGATATCACGTGCTGCACAGTCTGAGGGCTGTGCAGTTGTCTCTTGTAGCGAAGCAAAAATAAAAGGTTCCATGCGGGCGTTGTTATGTGCATATGTTGCTTCAAACCCGCTTACTACGATTGTCAAGCAGAGCATGATGATCCACCTGTGTGTGCTTGCCACTGATGGTCCCAGCTGACACTACTCTGTACCCGTGCATTCTGCAGTGCTGTTGTGGAGGTATCGTAGATGGCACATAAATGGGGAGTGCTTGCCTCTTGAAGTCTATCCAGCTGCAGATGTGTCCCAGCTGTGGGGCCAGGACATTCATGCACATCAGCCAGTGGAATGGGTGGCATGGTGTTGCTCAAGAAGCTGCCTCGCTATTTGCTTCGTTCCGTATATAGGCCAAGCATCTGAGCACAGGGTGGGCACACACAGGTTACACAGATGCAATGTGCCAGTGGGCGGAGTGGCAGAGCCGTACCATGCACGAAGAAATACAAAACATGAGGAGAGTGAGGCAGTTTATGTACTGGTCTGCATTGTGGCTACCAGTGAACCTGCTGCCTGTGCCCTACTGAGTGAGTGTTTGGCATGGATATTTTTGCCTGGGTTTATGCCTAGCCGATGGGTCAACTACTGTGGTGCTGAAGTGCAATGTGGCTGATAATGATGTCTTTGTAGGGGGGGGTAGCTCAATTGGTAGAGCAGAGGACTTCGAATCCTCAGATCCGGTGTTCGAGTCCCGGTCTCCTCGCCGCCCTTAGCCGGGGCCTCTCAAGAAAAAGGTTACAGGTATCCGCGTTGCCTAGACAATGGATTCGTCTGTTCAATGGGCTACAACAACAACAACAAACATTTAAGGTGTGGCAACCGCAAAGGGCTGCTAGGTCGAAACGACCAAACACACCATCGGATGGCTAACGGTCTGATCAACTGGGCAACACCGTCGCCGCAAGGCCGTCCGATGAGTCAGTCTGACTTCCGGTCTTGGACCCGGACGTGGGCTGGTCTATAGCACTCCATGCTTGTGGCCAGCCATTATGGTTGATGCAACTTTCTCTTTGATGCTATTTGTGGACTGGCATTGGAGGACTGCTGTGTCCCATCATCCGCACCTGCCTGCAATTACTAGGAGCGTTGCCTTGACCTTTCAGGGATTGATTCGGCCATGCATGCATTCCATGTTGGTTGGGTCTGGTTGCATATACAACAACAACAAACATTTAAGGTGTGGCAACCGCAAAGGGCTGCTAGGTCGAAACGACCAAACACACCATCGGATGGATCCAAGCACAATGGCTTCCAGACCACCAACCAAGCAGTACTGATACCGAAACATGTATCCAGGCAAGACAGAGCCCATGATCAAGAATATATCCCTCTGTGGTTGAGTCCTTTGCATGGGTTCTTGTACATCTCCAGCCCGTGGTAATCGTCATTGTTTGCCATGCCATTGCAACCGATGGAGGAGTGGGTGGTGTTCTTGATCATGGCTCTGTGTCGATAGGAGCGTTGCCTTAACTTTGAGGGATTGATTCGGCCACATTCCATGGTGGCCACATTCCATGGTGGTTGGGTCTGGTTGCATATATCCCTCTGTGGTTGAGTCCTTTGCATGGTTCTTGTACATCTCCAGCCCGTGGTAATCGTCATTGTTTGCCATGCCATTGCAACCGATGGAGAATTGGTTTGTTTCTTGATCATGGGCTCTGTCTTGCCTGGATACATGTTTCGGTATCAGTACTGCTTGGTTGGTGGTCTGGAAGCCATTGTGTTTGGATCCATCCGATGGTGTGTTTGGTCGTTTCGACCTAGCAGCCCTTTGCGGTTGCCACACCTTAAATGTTTGTTGTTGTTAAAACTGGTTTGTTTTTTTTGTTTTTTGTAAAAGGAAGTTCCTTAGATGGGTACATGCATGCTTGGGTATCATTCTCGGTTGATGTTCTGGCGTCCCTTGTCTTGCGGATTGTCAGACTAGAGAGAGAGAGAACACCGCAGAGAAGGGCATAGATACCTTCTTGCATACGTTAATGGATGGGCCATCCGATGATGGTGTGTTTGGTCTGTTCCGAACCGGACCAGATCATGTCAACCAACCTGGTAGCAGCCCTCTTGCGGTTGGCCCACCATACTTACAGCTTCATTTGTTTGTTCAAGTGGACAGTGTGTGTGTGTTTGCCTGCGAAGGACCTGAGGTGCACAGTAGTGGACAGTAGGTGGACAGTAGTTATGCAGCCCTTTGCGGTTGCCGCACCTTACATTTTTGTTTGTTTGTTTGTTTATGACATGCAGGCGCACTCGTCACAATGCAGACAGCAAAGCCTTTATTGGTCGGCGGGTGTGTTATGCACAATGAAGACCAGCTCAGCTGGGTCATGCCTTGTATTCCCCTTGATATGAGAGGAATCACAGACCGTCCAGACCGTCCAGCCCCAAGCGGGCGGGTCTGCTTTATGACAAGTTGTGCCGATTGTTTTGGTGGAAATTGCCTCACCCCAGCCGTACGGAATCGTAAGCGGGCGGGCTTTCTAGGTCCACTTGCATAAATGTTGCAGTTATGGTACTACTGAACTGGTGAGGCGGCCTTCTGATGTTGGTTAAAGGTCCGACGTAGCGGATGCGATCCCGTTCGCATCGGTGGGTGCCGAACTCAGCCGCGGTTGGACGAAGCCCTGGATCTGTAAGTATGAGGCGATAGGATGCATAAATGAGTCGCTGTGCGTGCGAATCGCCATGATGGCCTGCTTGGAAGATTTCAATCATCGGCTGAGAGTATGCGACATCGGAACTGACTCCCGAGTGGGCCAAGCCGGCCTGCAGTAGTCAGTCAGCGAGAAACCGAAGAGCTACTCGAGACTGCAGCCCCGCAACTGGCCTTTCCGACTCGGCGATAGCGGGACAGGATAGCAGCGTAGTAGTGGACGTGTGCACGTGTTCGCCACTACCGACCACCCGCGGAATAGCTATTGGGCAACGGGGGAGGTTACTACGAGGCTACTAAAACGGTTACCGCTAACCGAGGAATAGCTGTGCAGTAGCCTATCAGTAGCTCGGAAATAACCGACAGTAGCCGGTTCTCCAGTAGCTTTTGAGCAGCCTCCGCGGACGGTGCGGTTACTGGTAACCTCTCAGTAACCTGAAAGTAACCTTGACTAGCTTCCAGTAGCCACACGCCACCCCAGGCATTTCCAGCAGCATTACCACAACAAGAGCGCTGCCCTTGGGCAGCAGTACTCACAGTTCACTCAATACAAGGGCTGCTAAAGGTTGCAAAGCAATCAGTACTCACAACCACAAACAATAAGTGTGCCATTCAATATAATATCAACTTGTACAAGTGCAAACAACTGCAGATAGATCAATGATCCTTGCCTTATTATCCACTCTACACCACAGCATTCAGCTGCGCATGAAGCACCCTCCATATGTGTGCCTTCCATGCAACTTCACCTTTCAACGGTCTGCTGTGCATGTGCATTGTGTTTTGTCCATTGTGGTACGTCTAACAAACAACGCCAGACAAAAAGAAGATTCAACAGTCTGTCCATGCACCAAACATATGATGATGCACCATGGCAGGCTCAGTAACAAGAAGCCTACTATACAAGCTGCATGCAGGGCTGCAACATGAAAACCATACGGATGAGACAGTACGTGCAAGTAATAGGAGACCATGCGCCAAAGAAGCTCTCTTAAAACTGTCACCTTGGCCAAACCAATGCCTTCATGCAAACCCATGAAGTACCACAGCTTGAGTGATTCTGGATGCTAATACTGCAACATTTACTGCCATGTCTTGTGGAGACCAGATCACAACACGGGTGGGCCTGTGCAGAAGCACCCCTGCAGACTGTCCGTTGCAATCATTGCAGCATGCATGCATGCATGCTGAGTCACAGCAGACTTTGCAGGGAACATGACATTATTGCTATGGCACTTCACAAAATGTAACAACAGCCCATGCACATATGATTTAGACACTGCAGTGCAGCCCATCCATAAAGATACTTGGGTGCAATAAGGCAGACTATGTGTAACACACATGCAGAGGTGCATTCCATCTACATACCACCGACCATGCCATGCATAGTCCGTTGAAGAACAGCATAGCTGCCCCTTGTATGCAGCACACTGCTGCTGCTGCTATGCATGGCAGCCCTTAAGGCAGATGAATATATGACTGGTTGCAGGTAGCTTCAATCTGTCGGCCCCAAAAACCTAGGCACAGAAGCTTTGAAGGTGCTTGCCCAAATCCTGCAACCCTTGGCTGCAGGTGTCCAACGAAAGCTGAGGTGGTGAAGACATCCACTCCTTCTGTACCACTCGTCTGCATGGAGATTGCACAGAGAGCAATGGTTTAGACTGACAGTCATTCAAACAAAAAAATCATGCATGAAAGGGTGCATTTGGCCAACAATGGCATTTGCTGTCTACTTCAGATCAAGAGTAACGCCATGCCAAGACTACCCATAAGGCTTCTTCCAGACGTAACTCTGGGGTGTACTGGTAAGTATTTCTTGTAAGTGGAACCCTGCTGTATTGAGCTTCTGCACAAGTTCACCACAACCACAGACCACTGCTCCTCTGTGAATAAGCAGGCTAGAGCCCGTCCCAAGACATGCACTTATGCCATGCTGCTGCTGATGCTCCATGTACGTGATGGCTGCTCACTCTCGTCCAACATGTCAGCCCTGCCCAAACAGACAAGGCATGCACTGCTGTTTTAGTACATCTGAGTGATAAGCACTTAGCAGGGCGCATTACTGCTGTTTTGAATTGCTACTTTGTATGATGCGAGCAGCAACTTCGGATATCAGAGAAACAGGTGTTTACCTTTCATGGAAGCTGGTGCAGCCTACTACCAGGTTTCGCCAAAGGGCGGGACCAATGGGTCTGGCTGCTGCCTTGGCAGGCCCTCAAATATCGGGGAATACCCAGAACTGAGACCAACAGCCCAGAAGTGGATCCAAGATTTGAGGGAAGATACAACTGACTGCCATGGACCTCTCCGGTTCAGCCATATGGCTGCCTGGCTGTTGAATCGCTGTCATGTCCAGGAAGCCCTAAGAAGACATCCATGATATAAGAGCGCTTGGACAGCTGACTGGAGGCGGATGGTCATGTTAGCTGACGTCATACGCGCGTTTGATCGCACTCCATTAAGAATACTATTTCCGGGCTGAAGGCATGCTGGGCGATTGGAAGTCAACGATACAAACAGGAAAGAATACGCAATCTTTCGATACAGGATTAAAGGAAAGCAGTTGCTTATACAGCATCGTTCTTTTGCGCCTGCGGGAGCTGGATGTTGAAGTTGTGGTTGTCACGCTTTTGGTGCATGCAAGGGAGCGTGTCTCATACGGCAGGAGATCAGACCCGTTGGCCGGGTTAAAGCATGATGGTCACAGTACAACACAAGTCCGTGAATGCAAGCTAAAGTTAAGCAAAGCCTACAAAGCGGCGGAGCCTCCGTTGTGGCCACCTGGAGTCACTCCGCTTTGAAACCCTGGCTTCGGCACTGCACCAATGTCATGAATACGAGCAGACGCCAGACGAGCACATCTTCCTTCACCAGAAGAGATAACGTTCTGGCTCTAATGTGGGAAGATCCTCACTGGGCAGCTGTACACTTGACTTTCCCACATGTGGAGGGTGATCGCGGAACTACTTCTAGCCAGAGAGCCGTGGTTTCTCCTGCGCATGCAGTTGACGCGACGATTAGTTGGATTGCCACGTTGCCTGAGGTTCTGGAGGTTAGGTTGTCTCTCATGCTAATGGCCATTGAGTGGGCCCTTGATCTCCTGGAGTACTAGTAGCGGTTAGTTAAGCCTAAGCAGCTGGATGAAAGCCATGGATTGGCACAGTATACGCGTGGCACATCTGAGCCTAGAACCAACTGGAGCGGCATGGGGGCTGGGAGCAACAGGTGGGAGCTGACTGCTCATCTTGCTATAGCTGCTACATTGTGTCTGCAGCCCTGCTTAGGCTGGAACACTACCTGCAATTCTCCTCTATTATACTAAGCAGTCTTGGCTGGTACGACCTTCTTGTATGGAATCCCTTCTTGCATTTCATGAATGGGTAGTGCCTTGACTGGCAAATGCCCTGAGTGGTGCAGTAGCAGCCATGGCATTGTTGTTTAGCAGTGGAATGCATTGCAACATATATGGAGCTGATGCATATGTAAGATACATCCACTAATAGCTGTGGCACTGGTAACGGCACCAAGCAGCAAACAGGATAGCAGCAGCAACACAGCAGCAGTAGAACTTTGCTGATGTTTTGCTGTTTCTAATGAGAAGAATGTGCGCATTCAGCTGTGGCACCTACTGCTACTGGTTTGCTATTGCTGCTCCTTCAGCTGCTGCACCCTGTTGCTCCTCTGATTTTGCTACTGCCGAGAGTGATTGTTTGCGCTGTCGGTATGGCAGGGCTTGTGTGCAGCACTGCTGAAGTTGGTGCCTTGCATTTCAAACCAAGCGAGTACAACCAAGGGTGGCAGTGGTTCTTTTACTCACATATCATGTGGTCTGCTGCAGACAGTTATTACGCTCACTGTTGAAGGTTAACACCATGTTGAAGATGTTGAAAACGCCATCCCATAATTTATGCCTGCCATCCAATGGAGACATCTACGCCATCTTGCTGTTCTTGAGTCAATCGTGCCAGGCTGTGAGGCGCTCAGCTCCCTCTGTATGTCGTGTGGGGGTTGTGATGGCTAATAATACTGTTGGGGTAGTTGCTCCCCCTGCTGCTACCCTGCCATCATTGCATCCCTGCTGCCGCTTGTCCTACTCCCAATTTGCTGCTAGCGCACCTTCTTTCCTTTCCGCTACTGCTGCTGCTTGCTGCTGGCCCTCTTCTCTGCTGCTGCTGCTGCCCATCCCCCGCAGCCGTCTGCTGGTTATTTGCTGCCCTGCTGCTACTTGCCGCCAGTCTGCTGTTCCTCAACATTCCGTTGTTGCTGCCGTTGTATTGCTGCTTGTGTCCGTCCGTCTGGCATTGCCACAGCTGGACCTTGCAAATGCTGCTGCTACGGGTATGATACTTGGTATATACTTGTGTGATAAGTGGAGATAAATAATGCTACGTGTATGATACTTGCTTCTCCTGGCCTTGGCCCCTTCCTTTTCCGTTCTGAATCATCCAAACTGATTCTGCCCCTTCTTTTCCCATCTTCTTGCTGCAAGGGGTGTTGCTTCTATTGTGCTGTTAGTCTGCAGCAATCTGATATGCACCAATGTTGACCAAGGCACTAAAAATGGGCTGAGTTTCCAGTTAGTGGCATACTTATCTGAGGAGCAAGGACTCAAAGTGATGCCAATCACTTTAGCTTGGTGAAATGTCCACTGCTTGCTGGTTCGCATATCAATATACCCATCCTCTGAGTGCTGTATTCAGTAGCTTGCACTAGCTTCACCAGTAGCTTGCAGTAACCTGCAGTAGCTGGGCAGTAACCTGCGGTAGCCGGTGAATAACCTTGGAATAACTATGGAGTAACCTCCCCCGTTGCTGGTAGTTCAATACACCTCAGGATGGCATCTATGCCTTCAGTGAGGCTCGCTCACCTGTACATTGATGCCAACACGACAGCCCGCCAAAGCACTTTTTGAACAATCACACCCTGAACAGCAACTGCTTGATATGGTACATGACGACCATTTACTCAATGAGGGGCACAGGCAGCACTAGGCAACCGCCAATTAATAATTCATCAAACGCCGACTGAAGCTTCACTCTCCTGGCGACTTAAAGCGGATGTGGCAAGGGGTAGTGAGTGCACTCTAGTGCCGTAAGTTGCCAGATTTAAACTTGAGTCACACTCAGCGACGTAGGGCAGCATACGCCTCTAATATCATTGACACCCATCCCATCACAGCTCGGAGTATCATATAATCAAGCTTAACAGTATCCGCCGCCAAGGTGTATGTCAGGCCGGCCCTCGCTTCATATCGTTGAGTCGGATGGACCAGTTGCACTATTCATGCGGCCGAGTAAACTGAGCTCACAGTCAGTCGGCTTTTTCTATGAGCCATATCACAACGCGCAGCCCTCGGACCGTGCAGCACCCGCCACATGATGGCATGACTCCAACTAGTTAGCAGCGTGTCAGTGTAGTTGATACGCAAGGTGGGAAAGCCGACTACCAGCTTGCATGCCTCGTGACAGTGGAATTCAAATCGCCATGCAGATCAGCACTATATGCATACTGGCATACTGATGCGGCCGGCAGCACGCCGGCCTGCGGGCTAATGGGCCAGGCCACAATCCGTTTATGTTTGTCGCTGCACTGCTGCCCCAGTTGATTAATAGCGTTCTAAGCAACCCGGAAGCAAAATCTCAAACCCTTGTAGGCGGTCTGCATGCCAATGCGGCTCACTTGGTGCCGGGATGAATCTGCTAGGTCAGTGTGTATCAACCTCATGGAAGACACTCAGGGAAAGACTCAGGAAAAGCTATTACATATGAGATAGATCAGGTTGGAGTCATGCTTGGGGTGCTGCGCGGCCCAGAGGGCAGTGCAATGGTCTCTCTTAACATATGAGATAGATCACTGCGGCAGCTTTCGGGCCGTGCAGTACCCGCCACATGACTCCAACCAAAAGCAAGTACACACATTGACACCCATGGCACCCCATAGCGAATAAAGTTGAATCATATCGGACCACCTGGGCTGCAGAACTGCTAACTAAATGTGCCTCCCAACCCCCACCTACGCAACATACTTCAACCTGAGTTTATGATCTGTACCAATTATGTTGGACTCAAGCCGACATCATAACAATTGACATATAGCAAGCACTCGAAAGCATTAACCACGTTTGCCAGCAATTGCTTTGCCCACACTTCACGGATCTCCACAGTGCGCGGGACACATTCCCAGTTATCCGCCGTCAAGTAAGCATATCTTTGTGCTAAGCTGCTTGGACTAAACTTTTGCGGCAGCCGGGCTTGTGGACTTGGTTGCCTGAAGCTAGATACTGCTTCAACAAGCCATGCACAAAGGGCCATGGGGCCTGCATTGCCACATACGCAGTTGATGACATCAGCAAGCTACTGTCCGCGGTGCTGTGCCAAACTGCCGACAGCAGAGCTTTGAGGCATTGCTGGGAGCAATGGACTCAAGGGCTAACAAAATGAATAAAGAAGCTCCAGAAGGCTTCCTGTCTTGAAACAAGAGGAGCAAAGCAAATTTGCTAGCTCCATAGCATTGCATGGCCCTCCCATGCCCAAACCGAACCAGCACTCATACCTGTCCCTAGCCACTCTCATTGTCTGGCACCGGTGGCCTGAAATCATATCAAGCACCAGACCCTTTTGGTCAATGCAATCTGACAGACATGCAAGCAGGTAATCAAAGCAGAGGAAAGTGCAGACTAGGTCTGTCATGCAGTGCTGAAAAAAGAAGATCAGGGTGCACTAGCCAATAAAGCAAGGTGCAACCACCACCCCATACCAAGATATTGTCCTGTGCTCATCGATGACCTGAATTGGCTTGCAGGTCTGCTGAAAAGCTGAATAGCAATAGAACATGTAGCGTAGGGTTCTAAGCCATAACAATAGCCAAGACAAGGCTTGAACCTTGCCATCTCTCTGCCTTACAATAAATATTTGGTAGGCCTACGATAGACCCACCCACATCTTGACCCAGCCATGCAGAGACCAGAGGCCTGCTGTTGATGCAAATTAAAACTGGCAAGCTCCACTGCAGCCCACTGGGATACTGCCGCAGAAGCACCTTCCAAGCCTTCCATCTACAACTCTGCAACTCTACAACTCTGAACTCTGCAACACAGGCACTTGCAACCAATCCTGTGCCATACTGCCAACAACTAATAGGCATTGCCGCCCAAGAAGTGAATAGGCCCCTCCTCACATGGGCCCCTGGATTCATTCATGGCTGATGTACCCTGACATGGACACATACATTTGGCCGCAAAACAGCGGCAGCTCATTTGATAAATCAGACGCCTGCAGCAGACGAGCTTCGTCATCCCAAAAGCCAACTAGTCATTCCAGCAAAGGCGGTCATTGCATCCTCCATCACAGTCGGTTGGCATACTCAAAGGGGTCTGGCATTGCCAGCCGTATTTGGGGGACTCCCATCTTGCTATGGTTCACTGAGCACAAGCATACGGGGACCAGTGATCATGCGCCCTGGTCCCTGCCCTCAAGCAGCACCCCCAAGCCCTTCAGTCCATGCTGTGGACGCAGATAAGTAGACCACCATCAGTTAATGCCCCTGAACACTAAGAGTCACACAAATGAGAGGGCCTACCAGACAGCAACCACTAACATATTCAGCAGTCTCAATCCTGCATGTTATTGCCGACAAACGGGCCCCAGGAGCTCACAGCCTCCTGCCAAAGAAGGGGAACAATTGGAAGAAATTGCCGAAGGGGTTTGATGCTGCCGGCTGCGGCCGCGGCTGTGGTTGTGGGGCAGGGACCGGCGTGCGCCTGGGAGCAAACCGGGCGGGAGTGTATGCAGGAGTCGGTGTGGGGGTGGGGGTGGGGGTCGGTGTGGGGGTGGGAGCAGGTGCAGGTTGCTGCGCAGGGCTTGGGGTAGATATGGGTGTGTAGTATGTGCGCTTGGGTGAGGCAATGTAGCCGTTGACTTTGGCATTTGCTTCCCGTATCATTCCTTGGATGACTGGGTCTCCAAAGGTGCCCTCAGAGCTGCTGCTGGCGGGGTGGATGCCATGGACATCAAAGGTACCCACACTCCACCTGGAACAGCAACATTCAACAATAAGGTTAAACAAGAGCAGCACCATTTTCAACATGTACGCACACGCATGCCGTTGGCTCTTTCATATCGTGAACACTCACTGGGGCCTAGGAACATGCTGCTGGTGTTGCCACATTCAATCTTTTGCAGCATTGTAAGTGGAGCATGGGATACTGTGTAAATGAGGCACCCGTGCAGCTGTCACTCTGGCTCCTGGGTTTATGTACATGTGTGGTCCATGGCCCCTGCCACTGTCCCTGCCCTTGAGCTCCCTGCTTGGCACAGTCTCACACAAGAACGGGTGCTATCAGTTTCCTCAGGTTAATAACCCAGCACCTGAATCTGCCCTCTGTTCTGACCAGACCCTGCGGCAAAGTCCCACGCATTGCGGCCAGTGCCCCCGCCCGGCCGACAGTGATACTTACACAAAGATGCCGTCAATGCGATACTGAGGGCCGCCACCAACAGATGCCCACTGACTTAAGCTCCGGTACACATCCCGCCTGTACTCAGCAAACCCTGGCTTCTTCCAGGGATCAAGGTAGGCCTTGTACCCATCATGAGCCCACCCTCCCCAGTAGGGGTTCTTGGCAACAAAGGCGATATCAGGTGCAGGGTCACTGTTGGCTCTGCACCCACCCAAACCCTGCTCAGAGTAGACAAAAGGCTTGTTCTTGCGGAAGAGGTAATCCTTGAGGTTGATACCAAAGGAGTTGAATTCGAAAGCGACAGTTTCAATGCTGCGCTCCATGGCGCGGATGCCGTAAATCTGCTCGGGCAGGTTGGCATAGCCACTGCAACCAAGGAAATCTGCAAGCAAGAACACAAAACAAAACGCATCCTTGATACACCTGCCCCATATACAAGCCGGTCAATTACGGAGACATAACGGTTCCAACATTCCAATTCAAATTACTAGTCGTCAGTTTTAAATAGGGGACTGATCTAATGCTCCATCCTCTTGGAGCTCCAGGGAGCCTTGAGTAGTCCTTGCGGCTGGGAATCCTGTAGGAGGCCCGTAGACTAGTGTGCTGGTCCGCCTTCTCAGAATTTAGCTTCCTCCTTCCAGAAGCTGCCTTGAGAAGGTAAAGCACACGACTGCTGTCATTGTTACTCCTTCCATACCATGTTGCCTTCTTAGTAAGCCGTTGCTTGCTTCGGAGACTAATAAGACTGTACCTCACTTTTGACCTGAAAATGACCCGGTAAGAGTATCAGCAGTCACAGCTGTCCCCCCTCCTTACCTGATTTGTCCATCAGCATCTTCATGCCTTCGATATCCAGAGAGTTAAGACCACCTCTGGACCGGAAACGGTCGAATCTGCACATGATGCATGACAATAAACTCTCAATTATGGCGGCCATCATACAGCATGCCTGCATTACATTTTACTACTAGAACAGAATGATCTGTATACATATGTAGACAAGGCAGGCAATGACTAAGGGAGTAGAGCAGTGAGCATCGGAGGGCACTGGGATTTAACCCAACTGGCAATGATTGCTCTGGTAGGGCCTGTGCTGATGGCTCTGCCTTGACATGCAGCTCCCTCTCTGGCCTCTTCCTAGTGCCTCACCTCTCCAAGTAAGTGTTATTGTAGTCATTTGGGTCCACCTCCATGACCTCCACACAACCACAGATCTTGTTCCAGTTCATCGAGAAGCCATACAGGTGCTTTCTCCTGTCAAAACCCCTACATAAAGCCCACAGAAGAGATGGGGATCAGTCTGAGTTGCAGAGGCATCCACCGTTCCCAACTGTTTCAGTCTGCCAGAATATATAACCTATACATCCTTGCTCTTAGAGGCCCCCTACACCTGAAACTGAGGGCTCCTCTCATCTTTGTATCTGATAGTGGCCCTTGATCAGGGCTCACTCCCGATACAGTAAGTCAGCACTACTTTTAATCAGCAAACAACAGGTAAACAGCACTACTGTCAATTAGCGCTCCAGTTAATCGCCGCTACAGCAAATGCACAGAATCACCACTACTGCTTAATCAGCCCTTCTGTTAATCAGCACTGCTCATAATCAATACTACAGTAATCAGCACTACAGTAATCAGCACCACCGTTTGTTAGCCCTGCCGTTAATCAGCACGATAGTGCTCAAATTGATCACATGCTGAAAGCTTCTGTCGCCTTTCTTCTGATGACCCAATCATGAGACCCCAACCCCCTTCTGTGACAATCCAAGTGGAATCAACCCCTTGAAATAAAACCCCCCTCCTCGGCACAGCTGCTCTGTCCCCCACCTGGCAGTGATGGCCCTAGCATCATCAATGAGCCTCATCCAGCTCCGAGGGTATGCAAACAGTGCATAACCCTGCTCAGCCGTGAGGGTGAACTCCACAATGGTGTTCTGGTTGATCACAGCATTCAGAGCACGGGCCGCAGGGTAGACTAGTGCCTGATTGTAGCTGAATCTGTTCCCAGCAGGCCCCACTTGGGCATAGGGGTCAAACCTGACCAGGTTGCGCCAGATCCAGCCGTAGCCCTTGTTGCGGAAGATGTCCACGTGAGGCACAATGTGGATAATGTTGAAACCTGGGCACGAACAGGACATGAACCCTAAGGAGAGCGCAATAGGGGTAGTGGTCAAGGCCAAGCCAGTGAGGTTATAGTTCCTCCTGTAAAGCCTCTACATCTTGCCGCATGAGCACGAGATGTCTGGCTTGTCACAACATGGATGAACGATGGCCATGCTAGAGCAATGTACGGGGGTGTTCCTGCAATCTACAATGCGTGTGCTACACCAGACTGCGACAGCCCTGCCTGCCCTCCCACCTTGCACCCTCCTCCTCCCTCAAACCTTTCCCTCTCCTGCTGTGTTCCCCATGACTCACCCGCATCAATGGCCTGCTTGAAGCACCTCCTGAGCCCTGCCTCATAGCGTGCAATGGAGCTGGGGGTGACATCAATCCAGCTATGGTCATAACCACTTTTGTAGTAAAACTGATTCACGCCATACTCAGTACCAACCTGGAAGGCAACAGAGAGGGGCTTTGCCTCAGTAAAAGGAAGTTCTACTAAGGCGAGGTGGCTAGAAGTGCCACCAGTGCCTCAGTGAATCAGCATAACACGTGGCTCCCACCAGCCACTATGGTGCAGACCTGAGACAAAAAATACATTACAAAGGCTCTAGCTCTTGCAGAGGCTGCCTCCATGCATGCAAAGGGTTTCTGCAGTTGCTCAGAATGAGAAAAAGAATTGCAAGGCAGCTTCTGCAGCATCTCCACCCAACCAGTGCTGAAGCTCCAGAACAACATATGATCGAACCTGTCATTGATGTCTCACAGGCCATGACAGTTGGCTCTGCTCATCCGCTACTGAAATCACGTGACGTCCACCCAAACCGCTGATCAACCTGCAAGCCATCATAAGTCTTGCTGCTTTGGGCGTCCATTTGTTGAGCATTTCTAGCTCGTGGCCCCCGCCCCAGGAAGCAACGTGCAGGCCGTAGTGGATAGCCTTGTGGCAAAGGAAAGCTGCTTTAGGTTGCCCTCAACCCTGCATGCCTGCTGCTGTCACTCTACTTGGCCTCAAAGGCAGGGCGCATCAGCCTGTTCTAACATGCCCTGCTGCTTATTGCCAAGAGATCCTGAACTTACACATTTGCTACTTTTGCTGTGGATACCCATGTCACCCCACTCAAAACTTGCTGCTGCTGTGCCTCTTCTATTGCTTGCATACTACATCGGACGCTGCTGCTTATGTTAAGTACTGTCCTTCACTGCTGATGGTGCAGTTGTCGCTCCTGCAGCTGGGGCTGCCCTTATGGCTGCCTCTGGTGCTGCTGCAGCTGCTGTTCCCAGTGCTTGTACTGCAGCTCCTTGCTTACCCCAGCAACAGTCAAGACAAAGTTCATCTTTCTCTGATTGAATCCTTTTGAGCGCTCAATCAGGGTGTGGCATGTTGTCATGCCACCTCCAATGTCAGCCTCCAAGTCCCTGAAGCTAGTCTGGATCACGCTGGTTGTGATCTCAGAAGGCACACTGCATAGTGGAAAAGGCAACTTTAATCAATAGAACCTACTTGTGGTGGCATCGGTTTCACTTATTCTCAACATTATTGCAGCAACAAGCTAGCACACCTAATGGGGGGTAATGGCCAACAGAAAAGAGGGTAGCACATGCTAAGTCCCCGTCAACACTCCTTTGCTTACCCTTGAACGGAGGTGCTGAACACAGCTAGGACCACTCCTAAACAGATTATCAGCCCGTGGCTGGCATGTAGCGCGGCCATAAGAGCACGCTTCGGGCCTGAGGTAACCGCCTCCGTGGCTGGCGGCAAGCTTCGTTGCGACCTGTGAGAGGCATGCAAGCTAGGGTTACGTCCTTGGCGCCCAGCGTTGGACGCGCGCAGCGGTAGCCATTTGCCAGATGACCATATCACATGGGTATACTGGATCACAATTTATTTGGTTGAATGACTACCGCTATGGCAACCCATGGCATGCCCTCAAAATGGCACCCAACCCAGCTAGGGCGCCCTCTTCAGGGCTCAAACGCAGTTGCCGGCATATTTGACGTGCATCTATGACACTATGCAGCAAGGTAATGCCCATTGGTGAGATTACATCGCGCTACATCAGAACGAGCTAGGTTTGAGAGGGTTGTTGGGCTTGCCCAAACGGACGCTTAATGCTCATCAAGTTTGACTCCTCGGCCATAAAGCCTGATAAACTGCAGCAGCCATCCAGTCATTTTCATTGGCGGACCTGTAGTGGCCGGCTGAGTTGCTGCTGGAGTGGCCTGGCGCTGGTTACACGGGGGCTTCCCTAGCCGGTGAGCTCATAGTCTAAGGAGAGTGATCCCGAGCCAGTGCACATCAGCCAGAAGAGTCCGGTGGATCCGTACGGTGGAGCTCTAGTAGAAACACCGCATCAGGGTTGTCAGGGTTGTAACTCGTGTCACTGGGAAGAGGCACTGAAGGAGGCACTGAACGACGGAAGCCTGCGAGGCCGGAGGCGGACTCAGGATCGAGCACTTGGCCTAGTATCAAGCATTTGGCTGTGTATACTACATCTAGTTAGCTGAAGCTATGGATAGTATCAAGGGGAGTAAAGTTAATTATACTCCCCTTGATAGTATCAAACGGTCCTGTCGAGACCGATCGTTCAGGAGGGCAGATGCTTCTGGTAGATATCGACATAGCACCGACAGGATACGACTATCGTAGTGATGGACGTTTGCAGCCACTTCTCAACCATCACTAACAGAGCAACTAGCAACGTGGTGCTACTTCAGGCTGTCTGAAGTTAACACAACAGCAAAGCGCTCTCCGCCACGCTGGATGATGAGAGCCAGGCAGATTGCCAAACGACATCATGATTTATCCCAGCCGTGTGGCGCGCTGTCAGCAAAGTGGACCTGGCGGCTTCCAGGTGGGCCCCAAAGGCACTGAACTCAACCCTCCGCTGAGCTAGTAAAAGGAAGAATCATTGAGTTGAGGTGGCTAGAAGTCGGTTACTAGTCAAGTCTATGGTCCCATACTGCCAAATCTGAACACTGAACTGAACAAACAAACAAAAATTTAAGGTGCGGCAACCGCAAAGGGCTGCTAAGTCGAAACGACCAAACGCACCATCGGATGGGTCCAAAAACAATGGAATCCATACCACCAAGCAACTTGCACTGAACTGAAGTGCAAGTTGATCGGGTTAACTATGGCCACACCTGACTAGCGGCGGCAACATCTGCCAAAGAAAGTTCAGCCCCTTCACCAAGCATCCACAGCCTTTCATCGTAGATAAAGTAAGCACATGTAACAAAGCTGACTTTAAAGTAAAAGGAAGTTCTATTGAGGCGAAGTGGCTAGAAGTCGGTTACTAGTCAGTCCTATGGTCCCGTACTGCCAAAACTTGCCGGACACTCCATGTAGCGGAGCCCTGACACTAGAACCTGCAATATACCAGCTAAAACAGAGGCCCCAACCTAGTGGTTGAGCCCAAAGGCAACTTGAATCCGAGCTCCCGGCGCTCCAGTCCCATGCAAGGTAGGGAAGAACTGCAGCCAGCTGCCCGCAGATACTTACTCAAAAGGAAAATCTATTGAGGCGACGTGGCTAGAAGTCTGTTAAGTAGTCAGTCCTATGGTTCCGTAGATCGATAGTAGCGGAATTGCCACCAACGGCACCTGTACACTGGCGTGGCCGCCACAGCCCGCTATTAATGACCACATACCAATTACCAATTACCAATTACCAAATGACCCCGTCAAAGCGGGGCGCCGGTGGGGGCAGCGCCACCCACAAGGAGTCCATCAATTCAGTGTTTGTTTGCATCCCTGCTGCCCTGGGCAGTTAGTGAGAAGTTTTTACACAATCAATTACCAATTAATTACCAATTACCAAATGGCCCCGTCAAAGCGGGGCGCCGGTGGGGGCAGCGCCACCCACAAGGAGCCAACTTAGGCTCCAACGGCATACTCAAGTTCCTGTCCAAAACTGACACCATGGCTGCCACCAGCCCACCCTAGATCCCTTGCTAGCCAATGTATGTCAGGCCAGCCCATTTCGACTTGCCATGTGCTGACCAGTTGACCCAGTCAGCAGCAAGCCAAGCAGTTTAATGCCTTGCTCAAACACAATCACATGTGAGACATTAACTCATTGTGCGTGGTCCATCTGCTTTTGCCACTTCGGTGGATCGATCTGCTAACCGGTCAGTCTGTCACCTCATGGAATGAGACACATGCTCATAGGAAAAGCTCCCAACATTAACCTACACTGATACATGTGGCACCCCGTAGAAGAGACTCAATCTCACATGAACCCACCTGCACAGCTGCTCCAAACCCTGCTACCCAACAAAGAGACAATGCATGGTGCAACAACCGCATCACAAGGCTGAGATCACGATCTTACAATTTGGTGCACCAAGCTGACATCACAACAAGAAATACAGAACACTAGCATTTGACCACGTCTGCCAGCCAATTGGCTTTGCCCTCATTTCTTCATATTATGGGCGTCCACAGTGCATCCCGGGACATAGTCCCAATTACCCGCCGTCAATTAAGCATATCTTCGTCATAAACTGCTTGGACAACGCTTCCCACTAGCAGCCGGGCTTGTGGACTTTGGTTGCATGAAGCTAGATGTTGCTCGAACAAGCCATGCACAAAAGGCCATGGAGCCTGCATCGTCACGTACGCAATTGATGACATGAGGAAGCTACAATCATGTAGCTGTCTCAAACTGCGGACAGCAGAGCTTTGAGGCATTGCTGGGAGCAGTGGACCAACGGGCTAACAAAATGAATAAAGAAATTCAGAAAACGTCTCGCGGGGTTGAATACAAGGGGAGCAAAGCAATGTTGCTGGCTCCATAGCGTTGCATGGCTTCTCCTGAGTCCGAACCAGCCCTCACACATGCCTCTAGCCACTCATTGTCTGGCACCGGTGACCTGATACAATATCAAGCACCAGACTCTTTGGGTCCACAGACCCTAACAGATGGGCAAGCATTATGCTTATATAGACTAACATAGCAATAGAACCTGTGGCCAATGGTAGGAAGCCAGACTGATACCCAAAACAAGGCTTGAACCTTGCCATAAGTTCTGGCTCACAACAAGTACCTGCCAGGCCTACAATAGACTAGACCCATTCATTTCCCATCCTCTTAATGGTTACATCGTCTATTGATATCTCTCGCATCCTAACCCAGTCATGGAACGGGCCGAATTGGCGATTTGTCCTGCACCACATACTACCGCATAAAGCACCTTCCGAACCCCTACTTTGGATGCTAGGCAATTAACTTGCAGGCTGCACTCAACCATTCCTGTGCATCATAATGGCAACTGATAGACAGAACAGATAGAGAAGTGAACTAATAAGCCCCCTTTGCCACAAGCCCTTGAGTTCTCTGGCTGCTGATGGACCTTGACAGTGGCACAAATCAATCTGCCGCATTAGAGCAGCACCGTTGCAACCAAGCCCTGCAGTCCATGCTGTCGAGGAAATTGGTTGGAAACTCATCTGGAAGGGGGCAACTATCAACAGTAGCAGTCTGGCAGTGAGAGGACTTACCAAACGCCAAACTGCATTCTCAAGTACTCAACAGTGCCAGTGTTGCATAATATCCCCTACAGACCTCAAGCATCACGAGCTCACAGCCTCCTGCCAAAGAAGGGGAAGAATTGGAATGGGCCCAGGAATTGGTTGCCTGCTGGTGCAGCGGCTGGAGCAGCAGCCCGAGGACGAAAGAAGCCAAAGGGGTCAAATGCTGCTGGCTGGGGCTGGGGCTGCGGCTGAGGGGCAGGGACAGGCGTGCGGCTGGGGCCAAACCTGGTGGGAGTCGCGGCGGGAGTCGGGGTGGGGGTGGGGGTGGAGGCGGGGGTGGGGGCGGGTGCAGGCTGCTGCGCAGGGCTTGGGGTAGGCATGGGTGGGTAGTACATGCGCTGGGGTGAGGCAATGTTGCCGTTGACTTTGGCATTTGCTTCCCGTATCATTTTTTGGATGACTGGGTCTCCGAAGGTCCCCTCAGCACTGCTGCTGGAGGGATGGATGCCATGGATATCAAAGGTACCCACACTCCACCTGGGAACAGCAACAGCCAATAGCAACAGCATTAGTCTCATCGTCCACCCAAACCTGTGCCGCTGTTTCTTTCATATGAATTTTTTTGGGGGGCCTACAAACATGTCGTTGGGGTTGCCATCAAACACCCAATCATTCGTAGCATTGCAGCAGGAGCTTCACATGGTAAGTAACTGAAGCACTTAAAAATGATGCTTCTAACACTCTGGCCCAGGGGGGTTTCATACATGTAGTACATGTGTGTCCCTGCCACTGCCTCTGCCCTTGAGCCCCTCCTTGCCACAGTCACACACAAGAAGGTGCTCTCAGTCCTAACCCGACTCCGCCCTATGTACTGACCATACGCTGTGCCAGAACTTGACACTTGAAGGTCACTGTGCCGATACTTACACAAAGACGCCATCAATGCGATACTGAGGTCCGCCACCAGCAGGTGCCCACTGAGTTAGGCTTTTGTATACATCCCGCCTGTACTCAGCAAACCCAGGCTTACTCCAGGGATCATTTGATGTCTTATACCCCTCCCAAGGCCATCCTCCCCAGAAGGGGTGCTTGGCAACAAAGGCCACATCAGGAGCGGGATCACTGTTGGCTCTGCACCCACCCAAGCCCCACTCAGAGTAGACAAAAGGCTTGTTCTTGCGGAAGAGGTAATCCTTGAGGTCAATACCAAAGGATTCAAACTCATAAGCCACAGTCTCAATGCTGCGCTCCATGGGGCGGACGCCATTGATCTCCTCCGGCAGGCTGGCGTAGCCACTGCACCCCAGGAAATCTGCAAGCATGAGAACAACCTGTAAGGGCATATGCTACCTCTAAGGTAGTACCTCTTATACAAGCTGGTGATTGCTGAGACACAAGGGCGCAAGCATCCCACTTCAAAGGATCTAATTATTGGCTTTTGATAGGGATTAGAACTAGTGCTCATCCTCTTGAGGCCTCAGGGAGCCTTGAGTAATGCTATGTACTTGCAGCTAGGAAACTTGCCCTCCTCCTCAAAGTCTGTTCATATTTTCAACAGACGCCTTGCCAAGGAGAAGCCCCACAACTGCTGCTGTTGCTACTACTTCTATGCCATGTCTGCCTTCCATCAAGCTGGTGCGTCCTCTGGCGCAGACTAGTATAACTGTGTATTGACCTATATGGCAAGCTACAAGTATCAGCAGCCGCAGCTGTCCCCCCTCCTCACCTGATTTGTCCATCAGCAGCTTCATGCCTTCAATATCCAGAGTGTTAAGACCACCATCGGCTCGGAAGCGGCCAAACCTGAACAGCACAAAAAAGAAGAGACTCGTCACAGGGCGCTTGCTTAGTTCTGGTGGCTACTCGCACAGTATGCCTGCAAACTTCCTTACTAGAAGGCCAGAAATAGTATGTGCACATGGAGACAAGGCAAGGAATGCCAAAGTGTGCAGGTCACAAATTTTACCACAGCTGGATTTGATTGGTATGGTAGGACATATGCCAAAAGCTCTGCCTGAACTTTGGCAGTTCTCTGTCCTCCGTCCTCCTGCTCCCTCACCTCTCCGTATAAGTGTTGTTGTATATGTATGGGTCTACCTCCATGACCTCCACACAACCACAGATCTTGTTCCAGTTCGTCGAGAACCCATACAGGTGCTTGCTCTTGTCAAAACCCCTGCATAAAACCCACCACAGGAATGGGGATCAGTCTGAGTTCCAGGAGCCAGCCACCCTCCCCAACCATGTCAAACTGTTCGGATATATTTGTACCTCTCTGCTTGTCCTCAGAAGTCCAGAATACACTGAGCTACACTTTGTGGCCGGTGCTGGCGCCTGCATACCCTTATAACCCATAACACCTCTTTCAGCATGGTGAGAGTTCCAATTTGATAGAGTCACATGTGGAAAAATCTTTAGTATACCATTTCTTAAGACCCAATTATGACAACCTTAGTCCCATTCATGACAACCTAACTCAAACCCGCCTGCTTGAGCTTAGGCCCCCCACTCGCCAGCCTGGACCTTCTGCTCTGTCCCCCACCTGGCAGTGATGGCCCTAGCATCATCAATGAGCCTCATCCAGCTCCGAGGGTATGCAAACAGTGCATAGCCCTGCTCAGCCGTGAGGGTGAACTCCACGATGGTGTTCTGGTTGATCACAGCATTCAGAGCACGGGCCGCAGGGTAGATTAGCGCCTCGTTGTAGCTGAACTGGTTCCCGGCAGGCCCCACTTTGTCATAGGGGTCGAACCTGACCAGGTTACGCCAGAGCCAGCCGTAGCCCTTGTTCCGGAAGGGGTCCACGTGGGGCACAATATGGATAGTGTTGAAACCTGGGGAAGATCAACAGGTGAATCCAGGGAGTGAGCCGTAGGACTAGTGGTCAGGGCCCGGCCAGTTCGAGTGTGATTTTCTGTGTCAGGCCTGTACTTGTCAACTTCTGAGCATCAGATATCTAACGTGTCCTAAAAGAGGGATGAATGGATTGTCTTATTAAACCAATGTCCCGAGGGTATGCAATTTGAGGTTCCTGAGCTCAATAACAGGCAAACATTAACGCCTGTGCCACACTAGAATGCAATGCCGCCCAATACAAGAACAAACTGCCCGCAGATACCCCTGCCTGCCCTCCCAGCTTGCGCCCTCCTCCTCCCTCAAGCCTTTCCCTCTGCTGCTGTGACCCCCATGTCTCACCCGCATCAATGGCCTGCTTGAAGCACCTCCTGAGCCCTGCCTCATAGCGTGCAATGGAGCTGCGGGTCACATCAATCCAGCTAAGGTCATAACCACTTTTGTAGTAATACTCATTCATGCCACCCTCAGTACCAACCTGAAAGGCAACAGAGAAGGGCTTTGCCTCAGTAAATCAGCTAGCCCTAACCAGCCATTATGATGCAGACCTGAGACAAATACAATTGTACAAAGCTCGTGCAGAGGCTGCCTCCATGCATGCAGAGGGTTTATGCAGATGCTTAGATATGAGAAGAAGAGTTGTAATGCAGCCTCAGGAGTTGGGAGCTGCTGCTGCTGTACATCTACTACTGATGGCACACCACACCGCAGGCTGCTGCTCAGGCCAGTTATGGTCTAGTAGCTGCTGATGGTGCTGTTGTCACTCTTGCAGCTGGCGCTGCCCTTAATGCTTCCTTTAATGCTGCTGCTGCTGCTGCTGCTGCTGTTCCCAGTGCTCGTGCTGCAGCTCTTTGCTCACCCCGACAATGGTTAACACAAAGTTGATCTTCCTCTGGTTGAACCCCTTAGAACGCTCGATCAGGGTGTGACACGTTGTCATGCCATCTCCAATGTCAGCCTCCAAGTCCCTGAAGGTGATCTGGATCACGCTGGTTGTGATTTCAGAAGGCACACTGCATAGTGGAAAGGGCAAGTTTTACCACTAGGAAATGCTGTGGTGACATCTCTTTGATAATGTCAACACTATGACAGGATAGAGCCAGCACACTAATGGCAGAGATGGGACTTAGGGGCAAGAGGGTGCCATAGGCGAAATCTTCAAGTGAGTCGTTGCTTACCCTTGGACGGAGGTGGTGAAAACAGCTAGGACGACTCCTATACAGAGTGCCAGCCCGAGGCTGGCAGGTGACGCAACCATAGAGCACGCCTCGGGCCTAAGGCGAGCAACTCCTCGGCTGCAGCCAACCCTCGTGCGACCTGTGAGGGGCATGTAATGTAACGGTTAAGTTTTTGGCGTCCGAGCGTGGAAAGCGGGTACCGCTGCAATATAAACGTCCCAATGACCATGTGCGAGATGGCCAGATGACATGGGTACAGCTGGCAACTTGTACATAGATGAGCGATTACTGCTTTGGCAATCCATGACATAATTTGAGAATGGCACCCAACCCGCCTTGGGCGGCACCTTCTCCCGGACTCAAGTGCAGCTGCACGCACAATTGAACTGCAGTTATTCCACCATGCAAAATGATCGAGTCCATCTAGTTGGAATGTACACCAGAAAAAGCTAGGCATGAGAGGGTTGTTGGCCTTGTCCCAACGGACGCTCAACGCCCATCGAGCATGGCCCCTCCCTGATCGGCCAAATGAGCCTTATAAACTGCAGCAGGTAGCCCGATTACTTAGTGAGACATAGTAACGGACCTGCAGTGGCCCGGCAGATTTCTAGCTGGAGCTGATGCTTGTTGCACGGGGCCTCTCTAACCGGCGAGCCTGATGGACTGCAGTGGAGTGATTCCAAGCCAGTGCAACCCACTGGGGACGCCAAGAGTCAGCTACTTGCATAGGAGTGGACGCGCCTAACAGCTTGTCCCTGACGAAAATGCTGGGCACATGTCTCCATGGCAAGCGCTGAGTAACCGTTTGTCCAGTAACCTTCTGGTGTAACCCTGGTGTGCTGGAGTGTGTAAGGGGTTTAGGGGCTCACACCGCTTAAGCCCCACATGGTCCTGGGTGGGGTCAGTCGAACGGCCCTCTGGCCGACTGCTTGCAGTGTCAAGGCTACGGACTATGATTGCTATATCTGGAGACACCGCCTGACCTCCTTGGCTCGTGTGGATAGTGAACTGGTTCTCATGGGTGTTGCTATGGTCTGCTAAGCGATTCATCAGTAGCGCTGTTGCGGGTAATCTCGAATCTATCAAAACCTGGGTCTGTAACAAAGACACAAACAGGACCAGCTGGATATATGCTCTTCTGCTGGCACACCCACCCGAGCCCCATCCCGTCGACGACAGCAGGCAGGTGCACAGCCCACGGTATGCTCTGGTCACAGCCACTGTACGACAGCTCATTGGAAGGCTGTAAGGCATGTGCAGTCGGCTTGGCTCCACCTTGATCGTACATCAGTGTGTTTGCCAAGTTGACGGTTGGATCGCAGCGGAAGTGCTGTGGGTACCAAGCAGGCACTGGATTTTAGCATACATGGCTATGAATGCTCCCTGCATTCGGAGCAGGGACGTCAGATGAGCTGTGTGCATGCTGGTTTTTTGGTAACAGTTGCACCAATGAACCCTCGCTATCAAGCAATTGCTGCATTTCTGATGGGTACGACTGCAGCTTCTTTCAGCCCCCTCGTCAGTACACCACGTTTGTTATGCACATAGGGTTAAGTGTATATGAACCTTATTGACATCTCGCATCTCATGTCTGGCTGCCTTTCACATTTGAGTCTTATTGCACACTTGACCCTACATGCTAGCCCGGTTTGTCCCTCCTGCGGCTTTTCTCTGTGCAGGGTATCAAGGAAGAAAGTATTCAGCCTGCAGGAGGACGAGCAAGCCAGTGGCAGCTGCTGAAAGGGCTCCCTCCATAGCACTCTTGCTCAGCAAATCTCTTCCAGCTGACCATGCAAGAGTATAAGGGCAGACGGGCTAGTGCCAGGTACAGCATAAGGGCCACTACTTGGTCCGTAAGCAGCTCCAGCTTCAGCAAACTGGTGCCATCCCCACATCAGTGATTGGCAAACCCTTGCAGCTGCAAAAGAGCAGATAGGGGAAGGAAGCCACTCAGAGCGGAATCAGCTCTGGACAAGTTGCATTCTAGGGCACCAATCCCCTTTCTGACTAGGTGTCAGGGGACTGCTGCACTCTTCAGAAGCAGTTGACAAACAGCTCCTGATAGTGCTGTGACTGCCTAGCCAACAGTGCCTTGGCTGGGAACAAGTGCGGGCCAAAGGGGTTGCATAGGAGGGGCCCGTGCTAGCCTCCCTTTGTTTACAGCTTGAGGGGTGGTTTTGCATCAACTACTAAGTAGCAGCCATGTCCCAGCAACAGCAGCAGCAGAATGGGGCTGGGAGAGGCACCGTCCACTTTGAGCTGGAGAATGAACTGGTGAGCAGTTGTGGCGCTTGCTGTTCTTGCAGCATGTATTGCCATCTGAGCAGCTTGTCATTTGCATCTTCCTCTCTGCCTTAATGCGCATGCATAAGCTAATGCAATAATTAAGCATCACATGATCAGATGCAGCGGCTCCCTTTGGTTATCACAGATAGCCCTACCATTTTATTCCATGCTATGTAATAGCAGAAGTGCCATAGGCACCATAGCTTAAGCAGTACAAGAACAGCGAGGGGAGAAAACCTTCAAATGATGTCCTAATCAGCAAGGAAGGTAGCAGTGCATTATTGTCAGTGGTGTTCTTGAGGCAGCGCAAGGGACAGCCGTGTTGTCATAGCAATCCAAGGTCATCCTGTGCATGATTAAATGCGGTACCAGGACATATAAAACAACCAACGGGCTAGTTGAGATAGGCATTGCATTTGGTGTGATGTCTATTTTTCCGCTTTGGTATTCGAATTACAATTTTGTTCAAGCTTAGGGCGGTATCTTGCCCTCTGCAGGACTTGCTTGGCCCAGCACTGCCCTCAGTTGCATCTCATACCCCCTTTACAACTCCACCTGGGGACCCTCTGCAAGCTGGACCCTCGAACCCTGCGACGTTTGATCTTATAGATATACCTGAATCAGCGCAAGGGGGTGCGAACCAAATCCTGTCACTCCAAGGTGGCCCCCACACTTTTGCAGGGCGGGCTGTGGCTCACGAGGGTTCTCTGGGGGTGGGGGCCTTAGGCAGCCACAGGGAGGAGGAGCACCCTTTAGATATGGATGTGCAGCCGCAAGCAGTGAAGGGGAAGAGGGACAGGGGGATAGAGGGAGTGCATGGAGCAGACAGCCCTGAGCCTGCGGATAATGAGATGCGCACTGTACTGGTGAGTGGGGGCCTTGCGGTCAATCACTCTGGTAGAAGGACGTTAACCTAGGCCGTGCGGCAGCGGGTGGTGAGGTCTAGCTAAATTGCAGCGACTCGAGCTGCAGCCAGCAGTGGATGATGGTAGTCAAACCCTACCTCTGCTGCAAGATCCTGATATGGAGGGTGTAGCAGTTGTGCTGGAACTGGCAATGGCATGATTCAGCAGATTGTCTGCTGCAGCAAAGTACCAGTGGAGGAAGCAGCATTTTGAAGTGTCATGGAAGGTTTAGAATGTACCAAGGGCTGGCTTGGCAAGAGAGGGCGGTGGTGTGGAGGAGGCTTTAGATGCCATGTTGGGAGGTGCAGCCAGATGTTGTTCTAGAGTTTGACGAGGGGGAGCACACACATGTGCTAGTTAAGGTGGATCTAAGCATTGATGTAATTGGTGAATTTTACTGTATACAGCTACTCTAGCACAGATACCCTAGCTATTGCAGCTCCACCAGTGTTTCTTTTGCTGGAGCTGGAATAGCTAGAGTAGCTGTGGACATTGGTCTGCAAAGATGGCACAAGCAGCTGGATGCAACCCAGGCAGCAAACAGGCAGTGCATGAATAGACATGCGAGACACATGCAAGACATTGGCTGGTGTAGCAGCCAATGCCTCTCTTCCTGAGCTTAGTGTTGTCACCAGCTACCTCAGCTCCCCCCCTCAGCTCATGAGCTTCACATCATGATGCCTCACATGTGGGTGGTTGTCCTCCTCCCGCTGTGCAGATCCAGACCCTAGGTGGGGAGGGTGTGTTGACGCCATTCCAGCAGCTGCTCCGGCGTGTAGGTCTGAAGGGCAAACGTCCCAAGGGTGTGTTCCCCTCCAATGAGCTGGTGACCAGCAAGTACACCCTCATCAGCTTCTTACCAAAGAACCTGTATGAACAGTTCAAGAGGGTGGCAAACATGTACTTCCTCATGCTGGTGTGCTTGCAGGTAGGCGCTGCTGCTGGGGAACTGCGGGGCTGGAAATTCTCTACCTATGCAACCATTAGTTCCAGGTGGTTGCGTGCATGGTTGGCTCTGTGCTCGGGCGCCAGGCATGGTAATGTATTCTTGCCCAAGGTTCTGAGCCCATGTCTCTGAAGTACTTGGGGTCAGGCATATTATCAGAAGGTGGTGGCATGCTGAGAGTATGTACTGGTCTCTCTGCAAGCTCTGCACTGCTCCTGAATATAATCAACCCCAGAGCACTCATGGCATATAAATGTTTGCTTGTAGTGGCACGAAGACATGCTAACATGTTTGACATTGCAGCCTTGTACACCTTCGCTGTAGCATTTCCCCCTTCCCTGTACTTGAGTGTGTTTCTGACTAACCCCTCTTGTGGTACATGTTGCCCTCTTCGTACTTCAGGCCATTCCTGGTCTATCCCCTGTCCCCTGGTGGGGCACGCTCTTCCCTCTGGCCGTGGTGCTGACAGTGAATGCTGTGAAGGAGGCGTTTGATGACTACTGGCGTCATAAGAGTGATGAAGAAGTCAACCACAGGCAGGTCACATTGCTGAGGGAAGATGGGGACCAGCTCATACACTGGAAGCAGCTGCAGGTGAGAGCGGATAAAACCTAGCCCCTGAATTAGCCAGCTCTTTTGACTTCTGGCTCTCTCTTGCCCTCGTGTTATGGGCTAATCCTGGGCTAATCCTGCATGAGGGTTGAGGATGGGTGGCATTCATTTGACCCTCCCATGGGGATGGGCTGAGCTTGAAGCAGCGTCTGTGAAATGGTAATTCCAAGTACTAGCGAAAATGTGATGAGAGTATGGCAGCAGGTGCGCATTGAGGCTAGTTCCGTAGTTTTACTTGGCCTCAAAATGAATGCTTGTTGGGAGGATTGCTCACAAAAGAC
This sequence comes from Pseudopediastrum boryanum, assembly GCA_963556185.1. Lineage (NCBI taxonomy): Eukaryota > Viridiplantae > Chlorophyta > Chlorophyceae > Sphaeropleales > Hydrodictyaceae > Pseudopediastrum > Pseudopediastrum boryanum. The sequence goes on along the minus strand of OY744510.1, from coordinate 2,990,299 downwards.
TGTTGTTGGACAAGCATTTCATTGCCTAAAGCAGGGGAAGGCAGGTGTGTTGACGGGCAATGCATATGTCCCGTGGGTGAACCCGGCTTTCAGGCTTTGCAAAGATCAGAATGTCTCTGCACACACTGCTTTGTTGGTAGTGTAGCTTCTCATATATTGCTATCCGCTTTCTTGAGGATTGTTATGCTTGAGACAGCCTGAGGAGCCGCTGTTGTCACCATTCCTTGTTGTTTGTAGGTTGGTGACTTGGTACGTCTGCGCAACAATGAGGATGTTCCAGCTGACATGGTGCTGTTGTCCAGTAGTGACCCTGAGGGCTTGTGCTATGTGGAGACAGCAAACCTGGACGGGGAGACCAACCTCAAGGTCAAGTTCTGCCACCAGTCCTCAGCTAAGTTTGATGGGGCAGGTGAGAAGGTGGCCTCATTTCATCATGAACTGTCATATGGGTAGGCAGGGCATGTGTAGAAGGATGAACTGTCCTTAGTTGTGCAGTCTGTATGAAGCATGACTGGTTGTATGTTACATTCCGTTATGGGCTTTCCTATACCAGCATGGGCTATTCCTTGTAAAATGGTTGGAGCATTGACTGCCGCTGAAGGAGCCGGATGTCCTTGTCCCCGATGCCCTTGTCCAACATGGCAGCAGCTGTCTCATAGAGAATGTGGAGCGCAGGCACGTATACATACACCTACGAGGGGCACTTTCTTTCTCATTGCCTGACATTCTCCCGGACCCTTCTCCGCCTCTTGACCCGGTCCCTACTGCACATGCTTACCCCATGCAGAGGCCTTTGGGCGGGCGGGTTACTTTACCCTTGAATGTGAAGCCCCCAACCCACGGCTGTACAGCTTTGAAGGTGCCATCTGCAGCTGGGACATTTCCCCCCTGCTGGCCTTTGGCACAGGTCCTGGGGTGCGGGGCCGCCCCATGAAGTCACTAGCACCTAGGCCTGACAGAGCAGGAGCACTGGGGAAGGGGCGACTGGGGCAGAGTGGGAGCACAGATGGGGGGATCAGGGAACCCATACAAACACAGGTGGGGAGGAGGTGTGTGTTTGTGGGAGGGTGCGGCGACAGAGCTTGAAGCCTCAGGGGAGAGAGGGGGAGTGAAGGGGGGTTAGGCACCCTTTGGAGAGGGGACAACCTGGAGGGGTGGCGTTGGCGGTGCATGGCATGCAGAGGGTTTGCATGCATGGCTTGACACATTTTAAGCAGAGACTGGTGGCTGAGGTAAGAGCATAGCAGCATCATGCCCTCTTAAACCCTTAGGCCCTTATCCCAGACCCTAAGTCCTAAGCTAGTCTTTTCTTTTAGAGGCAAAGCATGAGGCCTAAAACCTGGGTTTTCTCCCTTTCTTTTGCAGGCGTAACACAGTTTACAACATGTCGTTGTCATCTAGTTGTTGTGATCAGGTGCAACTCGGTGGTCCACAGGCAGCTGCATCCTCTGCATGCACACACTCAGCCAAGAAATTAGCAGCAATAAAGTGCAATGTGCTTCAGCAGGCTGACACCCAGCGCGACCCCTGTTCTGCTGCTTATGGTGTCCACATAGGTTGGTTTATTGAGCCGTGACCCGTTGGATGCTGACAACACATTGTTGAGGGGATGTACCCTACGCAAGACAGAGTGGATCATTGGGGTGATCATATTCACAGGTAAGGGGGACATGGGGGTGAAGCAGATGTGGAAGGAGCTTTGAGGGCTACAGGAGAAGCACTGGGAGTACGTTGGCTCGTGATGAACAGGCTATGGCGGCTCTTGTGGCTTCCATCTGCCGCCGGATAGCCTCAGGTGCATGTTTGAATGTTTGTGACCCCATCAGCTTGGACCTGAAATTCCTTGAGGATATCAAGGGTGCCACGGGCCGGGCTTTTTGGTCTTTTGAAGAGATTAGCTTGGTTTGGCTGTCAATGTATGATACCTGTGCACATGCTCAAACATCAGCATTGTAGTGCACATGCTCAAACATTAACATTGTAGTGACACCCAGTGCTGACACAGATGTTCCTCCCGTCTCCCTATTCCCCAGGTGCTGACACCAAGGTGGTTCGGAACATGCTCCCAGCCCCCCGCAAGGTGACTCAGCTAGAACGTCACATGAACCGTGTGGTGGTGCTGACGCTGGTGGTGTTGAGCTGCTTGGCCGTAGGGCTGGCCATCAGCAGTATGGTGTGGGAGGTGGAACATAACCCCTGGAGCAGTGACTGGTACCTGGGGGTGCAGGTGAGGGGGGGGGGCAGAGGGTAGGAGGGGTCAGCAAGGGCTGGTGTTACAGCAGCTGAGGTTGGGGTAATGATACATGGAGTTACCATACCACTGGGGATTTATGGAGGAAGAAGGGCGGGGGTGAGGGGCATCCAGGCATGGGGTGCTGCGGCCTGGGAGGTGAGTAACTTTGGTCGCGCTGGAACATGTGGCAGTGGCGCTTGCAAGGAGTAGGAGTACGGGAATGGAGTTTTATACAGTATTGATCAAAAAGTACCTGGGTGGTCTACATGATGTGCTTTTCCCAGCAATTTGTGCAGTATGGTCTCCTTTAGTAAGCCTAGATGGGGCTACATTAGTGCCTGGTGCAGTACAATAATCTATATGGATGCTTCATGTTATAGGAATATGTTGTATGCTATCCCATATATGAAATGCAACTTCTCTTCTTCAAGTTCGTGTTGGAACCTTTGTGTTGCCTGCCTCTTGATACTGGGCTAAGAGCCTGATGTTGTGTCCCTCCCTGCAGGCTGGCTACCCTGAGTTGCGTCCTGGGTTTGCCGCCTGGTTGGTCCAGATCATTCGCTTTATCATCCTCATGGCACAGGCTGTGCCCATCAGCTTGTATGTATCACTGGAGACAGTCAAGGTGGTGCAGTGCAAGGTAACACAAGGAGAGGGGGTCTTGGGGAGGAGGGAGGCACAGGGAGGGAACAGGGGTCAATAGCAAGAGAGAGTGTTTTGGAGGCAGAGGCGCTGGGAACCTCCTGGTGTGACACATGAGCAGCCGGTGGGACACAGAGGGAAGAAAAGAGTCTTTAGGTTCGGATGGTGACAGGACGAGGGGTGCAAAGGACTAAGCCTTGATTTGTTTTGCTATTGTTGTCTGATTTGTTTTGCTATTGTTGTCTGAGTTACCCATACGAGACAATGTCACCTTGCAGTCTGCAGTCACCAGTAGCGGACGTGAGCATTGTCCGACGCACCAATATAAATTTAGCTGAACCGGATGTGGTCTCGCTGTGTGTACGGCAGGTGTTGTTTGATCGTGACCGTGCTATGTACCATGCCCCAGAGGATGTCCCTTTCACCAGCCGCACCACTACCCTGAATGAGGAGCTGGGCCAAGTCCAGTACGTGCTCAGCGACAAGACAGGCACCTTGACCCAGAACATCATGGGCTTTGTCTGGGCCAGCATAGCGGGGAAGATGTACGGACGGGGGCCTTGCATACAAAGCACGGCATCTAACACAGGTTATGGGACCGGTTCTGGGGATGAGGTCAACCTCATTAGAGCTGCGGATGGGGTGCAGTTCCCATTGTACACCCCACATAGCTTAGCGCTGGATGCAGATCTACGGCAGGTGGTAATGGTGGCAACAAACAAGGCCATGTCACGGCAGAAGAAGGCCTCGAGCAAAGGGGAGGCAGGAGGGCGGCTGGAATTTGGAGTGGATGATGCGTTAGATTTCTTGTTGGCGCTGGCTCTGTGTAATACGGTGGTGCCGACGGCTACTGAGGAAGGGCAATTATTGTACCAGGCAGCGTCACCTGATGAGGAGGCACTAGTGACAGGAGCTGCTTACCTGGGGGTGAAGCTGCTGGGAAGGTCGGCTGCAGGTGAGGAGGAGAAAGAGGGCGGGCACAGGGGGAGCATGGGTTGGGAGCATCTTTTGCTCTGGTGGGGAAGGGAGAGGAGGGGACTAGCGGGGGAAGGGGAGGGGGCGCCAACCCAGGATCTCGGCTTGTGCTCCATGGGTTAGGATTGCGGCAAATGGGGCAGGCAGAAGGGATGGGGCAGCGGGAGGAGAGGAGGTGCATTAGGAAAGGGTTGAAGCAGTTGCTCTAGTAATCAGGCTAAGGCTTCGGGGAAGAGCTGCTGCTGGTGAGGAGGAAGGGGAGCAGGACGTTCAGTTGTGGGGGTGGATTCAGTTGCGAAAAGGGGTTGCGAGAGAGGAGTAGAAGATAGGCTTGTGGGGGAAAAGTAATGGGGGGTGCAAGGGCTGGCTGGTGGGAGAGGAATGCAGTTGAGGGAGTCTTGGATGGCGAAGTAAGGTGCAGGCATGTAAAATTTATGAACAGTTCATGCTACGGTGGGGAGCAGGGCAGAGAAGATGGGGGGGCCATCTGGAGATGGATAGGAGCTGGGATTGTATGCTGACATTATGACTGCCACAATTTGGGACTTTTGGAGGGGCGAAATGAAGATTGGAGCAGAGACAGGAGAGACAAAGAGCGCCAAGCCAGGTGAAAGCAGAAGGGCCTGGCGAACGATACAGTAAGATAATGCAAGGGGAAGAAACAGGGGTGGAGTTTATGTACAAAGGAGAAGCAGGTGGGAGGATAAGACGTGGGTGCACAGGGGGCAGAGATGCATGCAGGAAGAGACAGCAAATATGGCCACTAAGCACGAGGCGTGTGAGTCTAGGGCTACCTTTGAGTGGGGGCATGCAGATGGCAAAGAGAGCAGGGTATTAGGGAGAGGGTAGGGTGAGGCGGAGAGAGCAGAAAGACTGGGATGAGGATGCTGATATGGCTTTCTCCTGGCCTCCGTAAGTTTCTACCTTGGTGTTGTCCACCGATACCTATGAACCGAGGTTATGAGGAGGCCGCTGCTGTTGCTGCCAGCCATTTTTTTCTTCCATTCCGTCCTCTTTTTTGGTGACAACCTGTAATCCCAGCACTGGAGCAACAGTATCCTGGTGCCCGCTGTTGCTCCTTTTGCGTTGCAGGTGCTGATGTAGAGGTCTCAGGTTGTGTGCAGCGCTTTGAGGTCCTGGCAGTGTTGGAGTTCAACAGCGACCGCAAGCGAATGAGCGTGGTGGTGCGGGACGGCAGTGGACGCCTGCGCCTTATAAGCAAGGGAGCAGACAATGTCATACTTGACCGCCTGTCCAGAGGTGAACAGGGAGGATGGGGGAGGTCCTTCCAGAAGACCTGATGGGTGCAACTCTTGTAGTTTGTAGGAGTACAGAAACAGCACATCGCATTTGGGGATGCAGTGTTTTTCTTGCTGGGTGCATGATTCGTGTCAGCTTGCACTACAGCCTGAGTTCCGGATTTTGCTAGTCTTGCATGCCCACTCTTCTATAGGATTACAAACTTGGCGGAAGTGGTTTGTACATATCACCAGACTTATGCGCCACGGGTGGCATTCCCAGCCTCTCAGAGCCACAGCTAATTTGAGGTGGAATGACTGGTCACGGATTGCTGTGATAGGTACCGGTAAAAGGGTTCAAAGTACGCATTCTGTTGACCGTGTTCCAGTTTAAGCAGGGAGAACTCATGTTGACACGGCCATGGGTGTCTGAAACCTACTAGTCGTTTTTCCAGATATCTGACCACTCCCACTGAAGGTGTTTGATCCTGTGCACTGTGTGCACTGCAGGTAACCAACCCCTCCTCAGTTCAGTGAAGTCTCATCTAACAGAGATGTCCAGGTCAGGGTTCAGGACACTGGTGGTGGCATACAAAGACCTCAACCCTGAGAGCTTTGCACAGTGGGCGGCTGACTACAAGGCAGCATGCTCATCTATGGTGGTGAGGGAAAAGGGGGGAGATACTGAAGCAGCAGTGCAGGGATGTAGGTTAGATGGCGCCGGGAGTGGGGCATTAGGTTGGTTCAGAATCACTGTATGTAATCAGGCAGTCTGGCAGGTTTGGCAAATGCAAATGAGCATAGCAGTAGTATAGCAAAAGCAAAAGCTGGATTTGTCATCCACATGGATGGTTGGTACTAAGCTCTATTACGGTAGTTGCCATATCCCCTATAGTGGTTGAGATGTCATCAAGATCTGGCACATCCAGCACTTGCATGAACAAGTTGGGTGCATACCTATATTTGATTTCAGACCACTGTCGCCTCTGGAATTTTGTTTACAGGTACTACCAGTAGTCGAGGCTAATGTTGGTCCCGGAATGTTAGCACCGTCTAAGCATCAATGCTGGTCTCCTACTCTAGTTGTCACTCCTACTAGAAGACATTGCCTGGCTTTTTTTACTAGACCTGGTTTGTTCATGAAGCCTAAAAACCTGGCTGTGCTGCTGCCTATGTCCTGCAGAACCGTGAGCAGCAGGTTGCCACATGTTGTGAGCAGATGGAGACTGGTCTGCAGCTGCTTGGTGCCACTGCTGTGGAGGATAAGTTGCAGGAGGGGGTGCCAGAGGCCATTGCAGCCATTAAGGCAGCAGGGGTAGCAGTGTGGGTGCTCACAGGGGACAAGATGGAGACGGCTATCAGTATAGGGACAACATGCAGGTGAGCAGGAGGGAGGGGTGGTCTGGCAGGGGAATGATGTGCACTAGGTTTTGCAGCGCAAGCATGAAGCCCCTGATTTTGACCAAGGGATGCAATCTTCAGACAACTGCAAGAGCATTATGTGACTTGTATCGCTTGGCTGAGTTGGACCAGATCGTCCATCATTTCACCCTGGCACAAAGAAAGATGTACAACTCTCGCCTTTGATAAGCTTTGATATAGTTTTACATAAGCAGTCGTCTTGGCGCCAATGCTCCAATGCAGGTGAGAATAGGTCGCAGCTCAGCGGTAAAAGGACCATCTGATGGTCAGAATTGGCCATGGGCAGCATCAGTCTGAACATGAATACCAAATTCCCAGTAGTAAGATGCAAATACATGTGCTAGGGCCTAGTCACGTATGCCTGTCTCTGGGCGCTCATCTCTTGCTAGAGGCATTAAAGGAAACACTTGTAATGCTCACCCAGCTGCTGACAAGGGTTTTATTTGCCTTTCTTCTGGCATAGGTTGCTCAGCCCTGACATGCAGTTGCTTAAGATCCGGGAAGAGGACCTGCGCAACCAACATGCTCACCCGGGTGACCCACATGCTATCAGCAGTACGATCAGTCAACACGGTACCGCGGACCACGACACAGCTGCACAACCGCCAGTATCTGCTGGCCTTGCGAGCCGGCTGTGGATGTTTGGGCGCAGCAACAGCACCGGGGACGATGGTTTTGGGGCCATAACAGCAGTGCCAAGCAGCAGCAGTAGCAGTAGCAGCATTGAAGCGCCCGCTCGGGCGCTCCGGCAGATGCGGGCAACGGCAGTAGCACGTGGGGGTGGGGGAAGTGGGGCAGGGGTGGGATTGGTGATTGATGGTGGGGGCCTGGCAGTAGCGCTGCAGCCCGAGTTTGAGAATCTGTTTCTGGAGCTGTGTAAAGCATGTTCAGCTGTGGTCTGCTGTCGGGTGTCACCCATGCAGAAAGCTCAGGTGGGTGTAGGGGAGGGGGGGCCCTTGGGTGTTTGGAGGGGGGAGAAAGCAAAGGAAGCGAGGGGCCCCAGTAAGGGGTGGGGTTACAGGTAGGCGGGTGAACCAACCATGAGTTAGTATCCCCCTTTCCCTAATCGACTACGTGTGGCAAAAGCCTAGCGTTATGTAATGTAATGTGGACGGATAGAGGGGCACCGCAAAGGAACTGTGGGAGGGTGGTGGCAGGAAGTGGGGCAGTGAAGAGGGAATGTAAGGAGGAGATCACGGGGTATGGGGTTTGGTGTTCGGTTTAATCCTTCAAGGAAGTGCAATAGTGCTGTGTGAGTGGCAGATGCGAGCTTGGGTAGAGTATGAGGATTTGTCTAAATTAAAAAGTGTTTTTGGCGTCTGATGCTGATGATTTCATCTCACCTTTGGCTTCCTGTGTGAAATATTATAAAGCCCAGTTGCAATGGGACTGAAGATGGAGCCGGGACTTTGGGCCGTGTTCATCCTTCCCTTACAACCATTGAGGTTCTTGCTGGCAAGAAGTGCATCTTTTGCAGTGCCCTGCCTTGCTGCACCTCATCATGCCTCTGAACATGGACCATAAGACTTGTATGTATCCTCTGTTGCAGGTTGCTCGTCTGCTGAAGCGCAAGGTTGGGGCTGTAACCCTGGCCATAGGTGATGGAGCCAATGATGTGAGCATGATACAAGCAGCACATATTGGAGTGGGGATCAGTGGAAGGGAGGGACGAGCAGCAGTACAGGTTAGTGACAACTGGTGGTGGTGCTGTGGGGGGGGGGGATAGGGCTGTCCTTGACCTGCAGGTTACTTGTGTCCACATGAATATGGCAGTACAATAATGTATCTACCTCTTTGCAGCTAATCTTGCCTCCTCGTGCAATTGTCCCCGTTATAAGAGTGATTGCTAGTTGCGAAGGTCGCTGGTGTATGCCTGCTGTTGTGAATGGTTCTTTTAAGCACAGTCACAAGGCTATGAACATGCACTAGGGATCAGCACAGGGGATCCCTAGTGCCTTTAGATGTTCGCGTTCCTGCCAGTGACGTGGAGACCACCTAGTGTCCAGGACATGTGTTTGAGAGTCTGAAAGGCGATGTTGCTGTGCATCTGCAGGCAGCGGACTTTGCCTTTGGCCAGTTCCGCTTCCTGGTGCGGTTGCTGCTGGTCCATGGCCGCTACAGCTACCTGCGCTGCAGAGAGGTGGTGCTGTACGCCTTCTACAAGAATGCAGCTTACGTGAGCTGCTACATCTTTTACTCAGGGTACACAGGTGAGGCTGGGACTGCTCAATTGCATTGTAACTAAGATAATGGCTGCCGTGGGTCTCCCGCCCGCCTTGGTCTGCTCGGACTGTCGACTATCTAGGTTAGTCACTAGAGTCTAAATTTGCCAACTAGGTAACTTCTTGTCTGCTGGATGGGAAACATAACTTTGGGATTCAGTCTGGCACTTGCCACTGGCTGTTTGGATTATTGTACCTGTACCCGCACTAAACACGAGGAGTTTATTGTCTTCAAACATTCGTGTTTGTTCTTTAGCCTTGTCTAACCTGTGATGTACATCAATCTTCTGCGGTATGTTGTTGGCTAGGGCCACATGCATTCCAATATCATACACTAGTGATCCTCACTATATAGACAGATGTATATACCGTAGGCATATGTATATACCGTTCCTATATTAGTTGCTTGTGGACGTATATATATACAGAAGTATTAGTGTACCACTACATATACATACTTAGCATGGAATTCACAAGGCTATAATCGTCCTCGTCTTTCACTTTGCCTTGTCTAACCCACATATATGGTGGTGTTCATTTCTGCATTTTGGCTAGCGCAGCAATAGTTATAATAGCTTGCTTTGCCTCATCAATATTGCATGGACATGCAATATACGCATGATTACTTCTGTTCCCTAAGCTGTGGACTTTTCTTCTGTTCCCTAAGCCCTGGAATATAGTAATGTAAGCCAGTCGCAGCCCATGTATAACTCACACGTGCGGGTCCACCGAGGGAACACTTTTGAACCCTCCATGGCCTTCGATGGAGGATGGAACTCGTCCGCAAACAGCAGAATACAAGCAAGCTAATCTCCCGCGCACTTATTCCGCGCTCATCCCGATAACAAGTTAAGGCATGCACAGCCCATAAGAATTGCCGTGAAAATAGGTATGTTTGCCTCGCACTTCCGTTCCGTTCCATAGAGTTTTCAGCGTTCCATCGTGAAAATTCGCTGGAACTCTTTTCGGCACACACTTCGCCCACCATACAGGCACCTGCGTGACACACGCGACAGTGACCTAAGGAGCTCGTTTACGATGTAAGTATTATCGGACTCATCAGCGTGCTCCACGGTGCATCAGGCCGGGCAAACAGGGGTCGGGTGCCCTAAACCCCTAACGCCTTGGGCGCCAGTCACCTGTCGACGACGCTAAGGTCGACCACGGAATGAGAAGCTGCATTGTTGTTATCATATCATGGTGCAATGGTGCAGGTAGGGCTGGTGACCATGCTGCAGCAGGGAAAGGTACTGGTTGCAACCTGGAAAGCAGGGAGTGGGGCGTTCCAGCTAAGGACAGCAGGACTATGTGCGCTGCTCTCTGTCCTTATATTGGAGGCGATGAAGCGGGCAGTTACTGACAAGGAGGGTTTGCACTTGCAAAAAGCAGGTCACCTGAACCCTGCTGTTTCTGTAACCAAAGCTTCTAAAAGCACAACACAGCAATTTTCCAGTTGTACATGAATCTATGCCCAAATTTTGTCACAGGCAATGCATTGCTGCACAACCTTATGCATGCTGTGCCTACTGATCACAATACGTAGTCTCTTGCCTTCCTTCCTCCTTACGTCTTGATCAGGCTACAGTGCTCAGACCATTTTCTTCAGCTTATACATTGCCACCTTCAATGCGGTGTGGGCTGCATATGCCACCATCATGTACGGCATCTTTGACCAGGACCTGCCGCCTAAAACACTACTGGCACACCCGGGGCTGTATGCAGAGACACGGACACAGACGCGGCTGTAAGTTGTGTAGTACTGTCTGCAGCATCCTTCCTTGTTGTTATGACGTGCAACAAAAGCAGGGTAGCACACAGTGAACTGGCCCTTCAAATGTCAAGGACCACAAGTTATGAGTTGCCTTTATTTGCAAATGCCAAAACTTTTTATGCCAACTGCCATTTGCGTGGCTGCACCTGCTGAATCACCTGAATAACGTTGGCAGAGAAAGTGGAATCATACCATGTGGGAACTAGGAAATGGTTTCAAAATAGAGGTGGTGGTGAAAGAAGGGATCTGGCCTGCACCATCTGATGCTCTGATTTTGTTTGTTGTTGACAGTGTTAGCTTCTCAGATTAAAATGCTACATTGAAATCCAGGTATGCCCATCATGGGATTGAGCCTGAGCCTCGTTTGTTCCTGACCGTGTGTTTATTCCTGACCCTATGCTTGATGGCTTAGTGCAAGGGGATCCTACCATGAGGGATTCCTAGGACATCATTGAGTGAATCCCATGCAAAGATGTTGGCTGCAAATGCAATGAAGTACAAGAAGTAAGCAATCCCTGACTTGCCCGCTTGGTTTGCTGCTACTGCTCTGTCATTGTTTTGCAGTGACTTCTTCAAGGCCTGGCTGCTGTGGGTGCTCATAGGATTGTGGCATGGCTTGTGTTCCTTCTTCATCCCTCTGATGGCATTGGAGGGCACGAATGAGGTGGGGAGGCATGTCAGTGTGTATGGGCTGGGCAGTGCCATCATGACATCAGTCATCATCACAGTCACAATGAGGGTGAGCAGGGGGGGGGAAGAGGGCAGGACACGAGCTGTGGGGAGCAATCTATGGCCAAGAAAGGGAACGAAGGGGCGGAGGCGATGTCCAACGGTTAGTGTGGAGGAGAGAGGCGGAGGACGACTGGTCTTGCATGTGCTATGGCATTGTCTGTTCTGTTGCAATCACCCTAAAGGGAAGCAATGAATGGTGGGTAGGAGGGGACTGTACAGTAAGGAGAATGTGGCGGAAGACGGGGGCCGGAGAGAGGAGGATGGCCATGGGGTGGGGGAGGGCGGGGGCGCATACATTTTGGGAAACATGGGCCAATATGGGGAGTATACCCGGTAGGGGTGCACCCAGGATCTGAAAGAGGTGCACACTATACCGAAGCCCGGAACTGTAGGGGGTGATGTGCTTGAAAATGGCAAGGGTATTACCCTGTTGTGTCATTGTGCCAGGGATCTCACATCCTGGTCATGTGCATCTGAGACAATGATGTCAACCTGCCAGTGTCCAGCATGAAAGGGCAGGGGAAGGTTGATACCCATGGCCTGCTAAAGGCTGTGCCTGGCTATGCTATTTGGTATTTGGTACTGCTTGTTACTGCTCATAGTTTCAACTAACGGTGAAAATCATGTTGCTCAGAACTGCTGGTGCTGGTGCTGCTGCTCCTGCTTGCTGGTGCCAGGTTGCCATCCGCACCAACTACTGGACTATGTTTAACCACGTAGCCATCTGGGCCCCCCTCGTGTTGTGGCTGCCTTTCCTAGCAATCCTGGGCAGCTTGTGTGGCAAAGTACCTGGTGTGGGTGTCCTGTGTGGCCTGGACACTGATATTCTGGGGCTGGCAGCCTTCTGGTTGGGTGCAGTGCTGCTTGCCCCTGTGGCGGCCCTGTTGCTGGATTATACCATTGCGGTGTTCCAGCGAACAGTCAGACCCAGGTGCAGCCAGGTGTTGCAGGTATGGCCGGGGCTTAGCGGCAACAGGGGGGGGGGGGGTACAACCAGGCTACCTCGTATTTCGTGTTTGTAGTTTCTTGGAGGTGTATTCTACATCATTTGTGACCTGCAGACACACTAATTGCGGGCCGGTTTCACCAGCGTGAAAGAGCAGGGGTACCGCATTGGAGCATAAGAGGGGTACCGCATTGTTTGGCATGTGCATGGCTGCTTGGAAGCCCCAGGGGCGGTGTTGCTGGTGAAATAGCGGCTGCGGTGCAGGACGGGGGGCTGGTGTTGGGCATGTGGCGTGGGGTTGCTTACTGGTAGACATGCATCAGTCTTGCTTTAGGTGCTTTGAGTAGATGGTTGCTCCTGTTCGCGTGCCATGGCAAGTAGATGATGGCTCAAGTACCGCCCTCAAGAGCTGGAGGTTTGTCAGAATACTTTGTCTACTAGTGCATTCCAGATTTGGAATTAGCTGTGATGTATCAAGCACTGGATATAGGTAGTCCATGTTGTGAGACAGTTGCTGTTCCGAAGTTTAAAGGGGCAGAATAATGCCGGACATTGAGCCTGCCTAAGCACCTTCGAAAATGGATAAAGGTTGGATTTAAGCTCCTGCACCTGTGATTGTTCTCGACAGGAGCACGAGCAAGTATTGAAGAAGCAGCAGCTGGAGCTGGAAGCGGCAGTAGCAGCAGCAGCAGCACCAGAGGCAGCAGCAGCACTGGCCTATTCCACCCCCTCAATCCACGGTGCATCCACAGCAGCAGCAGTTCATGGAGCAGCAAGTGACATGGAGATGCAAATGCCATTAGGAGGCTCGCCACTAGCAGCAATGGCAGCAGGGCCAAGCAGGGCCACCCCCCCTGGGTCCCCACTGCTCCCTCCTGCAGCTGTAGAGACAATACGTGGCAGCAGCATGACAAGGCGCATGCGGAGAGGCAGTAAGGAGGCAGTAGCAGCAGCTAGCATGGCAGTGGAGGGTGGGGGGCTAGGCGGAGGGGCGGGGGCGGGCCTGAGGTTGGGAGCGGACAGGCAGGGTCTGGTGGGGCTGGAGGGAGTCAGAGGGGAGCAGGGAGAGATGTGGGGACCTGGTGAGTTCATGGGAGGATCAGAACACATGGGCAAGGAATGGTGGAAGGAGGAGGTGTAACCAGGGGACTGGGGTGAAGCTTTTCAAAAGACCTGTATTGCCTTCACTTACCAGGGTTTGTGATTGTCTGTAAGATTTAGCACCACATGACAACCTGCATGCAGAGCAGCATGGGTGGTATTGTGGTGATGGTGCTTGTTGGCACTATTATCTGCCCACAGCAGCATTAATGAGCTGTCATCGCCGCAATGCAAAGCAGTGCCATGAACCATTTGCCATGGCCCCTCATTTGCTAGGTCCCTTCAAAGCGGGTACGACTGGTGTAGTCTGGTGTCAGACATGAAAGCTCGTTATGTTGAGCAGAAGGATTATGTTTGTCAGCAAGTGTCTGGCTGGTGCTGCTGCTGGGTTGACATCAATATTGCCACAGAAGGGCCCATGGTACTTGTGTACTGTATGTGTACAAGTGGGCCCTTAGACGCTGCAACCCCGACCAAGTCTACTGCATGTGGGTGTCAGCAATGTTGCTTGAACCTTCGAGGTGGCGGCAAACTGTGGATGTTATACTGTGAGAGTTGAGAATACTAACAAGTGCCAACCCCCTCCCCCTGATTGTTGCTGCAGGCGGTATGACTTATGATAGCAGCCTAGGGTTTGGCGGTGCGGCCCCCACTACCCTAGGTGGGTTTGCAGCCATGGAATGGAGCCCAAGTTATGTGGTGGCCTCACCCAGTGTGCTAGCGCAGACTCACACTAAGCGGCAGGCAGCAGCACCAAAGCCAAGGGGCATGAGGCCAGTGCCACTGCTACAGCAACAGCAGCAACTGGTGCTGGGGCATGGCGGAAGGGCTGGTGGTTTCGGGGGTGGGCAGGTGCATGTTGGGGGAGGGTTTGGGCAAGGGGCAGCAGTAGCAGCAACTGGTGGGGCAGGTCCTGGGGACTTTAGCATGGTGGAGCTCGGGGCTCAAGGCGGGCCTGCCCAGCCAGGTGCACCCGCCGTAGGGGTCACAGGAGGCCTGCAGCAGCAACTTCAACAGCAGCAGAGATATACACCTCCACCAGATCACGAAGTTTTATGATCCATGTTGTTTGAGGCATCACTGCCCCTTTGTAGTCTGTACTCACTCAATGATATTCATAGTGGCACACGGCGGTGTCTTACTGGGCTGGGCACATGTATACTTATGCATGCCCTCATCACTGTAGTGTGAGAATGACTGACGGACACTACAGATATCCTCTGCACTTGCAGAGCGGCATAGATGGACTGATGCTGGGAAGCAAACTAATTCTGAGGATGAACTGGTTGAAGTCCTCTAGATGAGTGAATACCTGGCTGGTATCCATTTGCTTGGTGGTATGGAACCCATTGTGTTTTGGATCCATCCGATGGTGTGTTTGGTCGGTTCGACCTAGCAGCCCTTTGCGGTTGCCACACCTTAAATGTTTGTTATGTTATGTTATGTTATGTTATGTCAAACAAACCTACAAGCAAAAGTTAAGGTGGGGCTGGCAGCAGGTGGGGCTACACCAAAGCAGCTAAATTGCTACTACATACCAGACACACTGATGGTAACAGCACCCGATACTATGGGTGGAATAGTCTCAATACAAGTGGACCTCACTAACTACAAACGATCACCAACAGGCTGCGGCCATCCAGCGCTGACACAACGAAGGGGTTAGGATGGGTGCTAATTGCGGCCGAGGTATTACACTCAGTCTACGGCTTCTCCACTTTAGTGACTCGTCGTAGAATTTGCCCCACCATTGCTCCTGTGAACGGTGAGGGTTAAATCCAAAGCCGGGCCTCTCTGGTTCCGTGGTCGACCTGAGCGTCGTCCCGCGGTCTTGAGTTTAGTCTGACCCATGGGCTTAGGCCGGTTGACCCGACGCCTCATTTGCCCTGTCTGCTGCAGCGAAGAGCGCGCTGTGTAGTCCTATTCAAGGGTGAACTGAATCATGAAACAGGAACGCGCGTTACTACTTGCTGTTGCGTGTATAAAGCAGGCGCCTGTACGATGGTGAAAGTGCGTGTGCAGAAGTGTTCCAGCGATTTTCCACGCTTGAACGCTGATATTTTCGAGCCTATTATCAATGGAACGGAACGGAGCTACAACGTTTACTATAACTGCCTACCGGATTGTCACCTAGAGAGTGAGAGTGTGCATGTGGTAACTCATGTGGTGCCATGCCCCGCGTGTGAAGTGCGAGTGGCACATGAGTGACATGCCTGTCGTAATGGTGTGGTTTGTTCCTTGTACAGCATGCAAACTGAACATATATAAGCAAGGTAGGAGCATGGGTGGAGTTCAGCTTTGGATGTGAACTCCAGCGCATGCCTGGGCATGGTTCAGTTGTTGCAAGTGTGTTGTGTATATTTGTTGGGTTTTAGAACGGTATGGCAGTGGTTGATGATTTTACAGTTAATCATCCGTCGCAATACATGTGTTGTGCACAGTGGATGTGGCTTTGCAACCGATTGCGAAATTGATTGCGAAGCTTGGGGTTTGAGTTATTGTCAGGAGGCCCTGGCAAAACAGAAGACGGAACTAGCACAAGTGTCTACTGTGCTGGGCTTAGTCTTTAACGCTGTGGAAATGACTGTAGGCTTGGATGATGCTAAGCTACAAAGGCTGCACACCTCTGTTGCGCCAGTTGCCAAGTGTAAGGACCAAACAGAGATACTATCAATGGACAGTGTGAACCCCCTCATACAGGAACTTGTTACCATCTCCGATCATAGTACAGCCACAGCCAATGCAGTACTCGGGGGTATTCACACCCCTGACCCTCCACCCCTACTGATTTTGGACCTCTATCACCTACGCATAGCAGGCTTCAGACGACTCCAGGACCTGATGTCTAACACTGGCAGAGGCCTCCTCAACATCAAGCAAGTGGAACTTAAGATAGGCAAGACACTCACCGGCAGGGAGGCTACTGCCTTTCGGAGGGTCAGCTACATGCTTACCCTTCCGCCAGGGGCTACCAAGGACACATACAAGAGCAGACCCCCAGCCATAAAAGGACTGGACTGCATCCACCCAGAATATGCCAGGCTGCTGCGAGGGCAGCACTATATTGAGGACATGGACGTCCGTCAAGCCACCTTGCCCCTGCTTTGGTCAGCTCAAGTCCAGGCAGCTAGCACAGAAGCAGCAATGGATGAAATACAAGAACACATTGCGAAGTTGATTAACGGTCGCGTACCAGGGCAAGCAAAAGCAAGCAGTGTTCGGGCAACTGCATCAGACATCACATGGCCCCTGACTGCTGCACCCCTCACAGACGAAACAGGATTCTCTGTATATCACAGACTGACAGCTCAGCTCAGCACCAGGACTAGCAGGTCTGCATCTCAGAGGCCCACACGACGGATAAATAAGACCAAGGTGCGCAAAGAGCTCCACCAATTGTACCACAACTTCGCCGAAGGAGTCGATATTGTAGCCGGTGTTGATGGCACACAGAGCGCTGCTGAATTTATGGGCCGTGGCATAAAGAGGAGAAGAAGAACAGCCTCACAAAAGCAAATAATAATCTGCTGGGAACCGACAATCATGCAAGGCTGGATGATCGAAATAGCTAAAATCATGGGGTACGCAGTGCAAAGTGCCACACCTGTCAGCAACCAGCAGGCCGGTGAGGCCAGCGGCCTGGTGACAGAATGCTGCGGGCCCAATTCCCATATCACGGAACCAGAAGAGGATGATGATCTGATATCTTGCAATATTTGCGCCCGCCGGTACCACATTGGCTGCCTCCCACTCCAGGAGCATCCACACAAACTAGCCCCAGCAGGAATGGAGGAAACAGGGAGCATCTCCGTCTGCGAGCACAATGTGACAGAAGAGAAGAACTATGTTCACTGGACCTGCAAAGAATGTCGTGCGAAGGCATACACAATCGAGACCCTTCCTGTAGATCTCAAACACTACCAGGTCCATTGGCAACCACAGGCAGAATGTGAGGCTGACCTATGCGAAAGGAACCCAGCCCTAGCTCAAATGGTGGCAGATTACCGAACTAACAGAGCCCAGCAGGCACGCGAGGAGGAGATAGCACAAGCACATCCCCACCGGAGGAACAACGCCCTAGCCCAGGAACAAGAACAGCTTACACCCATGCAGAAACAAGGAGACTACTTCCCACTCCATCCACAACGGTACAACATACGCCTTGGGGAGGAATGGAGCAGTAAATTTGCAATTGAGACAAACCCAATCAATCCTCATGCAGACACCTATCCCACCGGGAAACATGAAGTGTACAGCCGCGAACTGGAAATGCGCATTGATGGGGTGAACTGGTACAAAAACCTGGCATGCATTTATACACCAGATGGCAGATGCAGGTTTACACTCACCACCGCAAGGGCGGCAACCCTGTATGATCAGTACCTCCACTGCACACAGCACAAAAACCGATTAATGCAGCAACTGAAAGTCGGCAGCTTTGCAGAGGAACTATATGCACTAATGTGCAGGTACAAAGATGGGGCACAGGTCCGCAACAGCTCGCACAAGACAGGTACCATCAAAGTTAAGAATCATTGGGCCACCCCTCCTGAGATCTACCACGCCCTACAAGACCTCATGCAGATTGACAAAGAGCGTTTTGCAAGTCCCCTCAACTATAATCCCAGGATGGCGCATTACTGGAGCGTTCACGAAAGGGACCAAGTATTTGGAGCCAAGTGGGACACATACAAATACCAATGGACCGGAAGCAGCGTGCACAACCCTGAGTATGAAGATGAGGACCTCAACCAAGACATTGGAACAGCTATTGCTGCTGCACGCTACACAGACGAACCAGTATTTGGGATCCACATCCTCCCTGCATGGTCTGACACCAACAGGACAGCTTACCTCCAGTGGCTAAAGGTGTACCCTGAAAACTGCAAGCACATGCTGCAGCTGCCGCGCCGGCATTTTCGATTCCAAAAACCCACGACATGGGAGCAAGGGGAAACCTACGCCGGCAGCCCTAGATGGGATGTCAATCTCATTGTCACCGGCAACAAGGCTGGGTTTGCCCAACATTTCCCCTACTGGGACGCATCATACATGGACAATGTATACGACACACTGCAGGAGGCAATAAACTCAACACTCCCAAATGGCTCAGAAATTAGGGATATCAGAACCTTGGTCCCCCACTCATGGACAGCTAGCCACTCCCACACAGCAACATCGGCTGACCCAGACAGCAATAGCGCACACTTGCACACACTAGGATATCCTAAAAGGGGGGACTACAAGAAGAGAAGGCACGACAGTGCTGCTAGATCAGACCCTCCCCCAATAGTTAATAGCCATCATGACACCCTAAACAACCTAGAAGCAGCATTTGCAAACATGCATGCCAACCCGCACCTCCTCTCAGGCACAACTGGACAGACTTTGCCTACACAGACGGCAGCTGCAGACAGCCAGGCGGAGACTGGCCAATAGGATCACCAGGCTTAGGTGCTGCTGTCTACATGCCAGCAAGCTGTAGCCTGGAGGACGACATTGAAATACCTATATTGCCTTGTGGCCCACAGTCAATGCACAACACCATCAACAGAGCAGAGCTCATTGGTATAATGGAGGCAATTAAACGGAAGGCATGCAACATTGCAACGGACAGCCTCACCTCCATGTTCCAGATCCGGAAGCAGCTGCGCCGTCCGCAAGACCAAACGGACCACCAACACAGCTCACTGCTCGAGGAAGCTGCTCGGATGATTGAGAACAGCACCGAAAAGGTCACACTGTACAAAGTGAAAGGGCACTCATGCTTGATGGGTAACGAGAAGGCAGACGAGATTGCAGTAGGTGTCGCTAAGGGGCACATACCAGAAGAGAGCTGCCATGAGGTAGCTGCCCCCAGCAACGACAGGGGAGCAAAGTACTGGCCATACAAAATCCACGTGAGACCGAGTACAGGTTGCAAGATAAGGCGCCCCCTGGGTGACCTCAAAGACTGCTTAAAGCTTACATGTCACAAACACTGCAAGCTTGGAATGGCCAACTGTGACACAATCTACTTCCAAAGCATGGCAAACATTCAGGAGCGATGCATGGGAACCCCCAGCAACGCTTTCATGACCTCAAGGAAGATAACGTACCAAGAGAGGAAGATAGCCCTGGCCTACAGATACGGAGTGATGTGGACAAGAAAGCGAGCCTATAGATGTGGCTACGCTCCGGATAGCAGATGCACACTGTGCGGACAAGAAGATGGAGGCCATCACACCGCGTCGGGCTGTACAGCCCTCAAGAAGCAGTACATAAACCGACATAACAAGATCGGCCGTATCATAATGACAAGAGTCCTAAGAGGCAGACGAGGTGCATTTGTTGTCCAAATGGACCTGGGCTCGCAGCAGCGTTGCGAAGAAGACGGCCTAGAATACCGTCCCAGATGCCTGCTATGGCGCAAACTACCGGCAGGACTAAAGGATGCCATAGAAGCCTCCCAAGGAAACGTAAACAAGCGCCCAGATGGGCTGCTGTATAAACCGGCACGCGGAGAGCTACCCGCAGAGTTCTGGATAGTCGAGGTCAAGATATGCAGGGACACCGAACCAGATGCTACGCAGAACAGAGCAGAGGCCCAACATCAACAACTGATTGACAGCATAAAGATAGTGATACCCAACGCTAAGATTCACTACATGCCAATACTCGTGGGAGTAACAGGAACCATCTATGATCGAACAGCATCGTTCCTCCGAGAGCTAGGAGTGCGTGACTCCAGCCTAAACCAATGCTTAGTTGACCTAAACCTAGAGGCCGTGCGGGCCTTACACGTTATCTACAGAGCCAAGAGGGCACAAGAGTGCAAGAAAGCACCAAGATACTCACGCCGAGCAGCAAGCTAACACAGGTAGGTGGGCGGAAGCCCACCCACCATAGGATCACATCCTACCAAAATGGTAAGGTCTCTGTGTAATCTTTACACCAAGGAATCCTTCCCACAATCCCACGCTGGAGAACAATACACGGTCTCCTCGCGTAGATCTCTCTCTCTCTCCCCCCAAGTGTAAGAAGGTGCAACGGCGCCAACTTGAAATGATCATTGCCGGGTTTTCTGTTGTGGCTGTCGCGAGTTATAATTGTGGACAGGTCAATCTGTCACCATTTGAAAGTCACTGCACGTTCTGTAGCCCGGCCTGTTCATTAGTTGGGTATACATCAACCCCCAATGCAGGCAGGAGCTTGGATTAGTGGTGGTGCACTATCGCACCTGTGCTGAATGGCGAGTACCCAATCTTGCCTCCAGTTCCTGCATTGTGGAAAGATTTCCAGGTAGATGCATCTACCACTGGGGGGCCTGGGGGCAACCATGCATTGGCATTTGGATGGAAGGGCCATATGTATCTTTGTCATATGATCCGAAGCTTTCATCTATGTTTACTGATTAATTGTCCACCTTGTGAGTGCCCACATCAACACATAGTGGGAGCTTTATGCTGAATTATTTGGTCTGTGTACGTTTGTTTGATGGTTACATGGCTGGTGGCCATTGGCGAGTCCGCACAGATAGTGCTTCTGTTGAAGGGCGGCTCATGCGTGGTGGATGCCGCGACAGCATTCGTCGTGAGTATGTTGCTGAGATGGCTGCATCCTCAGTATCCAAATACTTTCGCCTTACAGCCAAGCATATTGCTGGCGCCAAAAACTGCATGGCTGATGCCTTGTCCCGCTGTAACTTTGAGCAAGTGCAGTCACTGGAGTTGAAATGGAAAGCAGCCAAGTCTGATGTATGGCACACTGCTTAGCTTATTGTGTTGTGTAGGTGTCGTTATCTTGGTTTGTGGATGATTCAAACTGTGGATTTCCACGTCAACACATGGAAGTGTATGCACTTTCGTCTGTTTGTATCCGCCTTACTTACTAGCTAATGAAAGGAGAATGCACTGAGCCAATATGTTGCCTGCTGTGCATGTGGCTGAAAAGTTCCTCTTTTCTCGAGCCAGCAATGGAGGGCAGCTCGTTAGTTGCTTGGGAGCCGTGGAGTGAGGTTTGATTTTCTGGGGACGCAGTACCTTCTCACAATGTTTGGACTGTGTGCTTGAATAGTTGCACATGTCGAGCTTACCATGCATGGTACATGCTCTTGGTCCTTGCGTGCCGCTTCATGATGCGGTATTGTACACTGCAGTGTCGAGTTCTATGTGAATGGCAGCAGTACATGGTGTTAGGAATTGGTGTACGTAGGTGGGGTTTATGGTGGGCCTGGTGTAGGCCGCTTGCAGCGGCTTCTTGTAGCATGCCAGCCCTGAAATATATACTGTGGTCACTGCATGGGTGTGTGATTCTCACTGCATGCAGTTGGACTTGCATCTTGTGCACGGGCTGGCTGCTGCCCTCCTATCCCAACCTAATACAGCATGTTGCACAATGAGCCAGTGGGTGTGAGCGAAGGGGCAACCTCTCCTTACCAAGAGGGTTTGATGGTAGAGAACATTTGCAGTTGGTTTCTTGGATGTTGTCTCAAGTCTACCTGGGTTGCACTCTCCGAGTACCTAAGTATGTTGGTGGTCACTAAGGGAGCAGTCACTAGCAGGTCAATCTACAATGGTTTACTATAAACCTACCGGATTGTCACCTAGAGCTAGTGAGAGTGTGCATGTGGTGCCTCGCGTGTGAAGTGCGAGTGGCACATGAGTGACATGCCTGTCGTAATGGTGTGGTTTGATTCGATTCGATTCGAGAATTTTACACGGGTGCAGGATGCTTACTGGATTTGCGATCAAAAGATGCACACCCACACAATAAACCTTCAACTCAGGCCTCCGAAAAGGCACAACCCGAGGAAAGAGGGAGAGGAGAGACACATGAGTGACCAGCCAGTGACTGGAACACACCTGGATAGTCACCTTATATCACCTGCCTTCCGGCAGATATATAGCACAGCACATATTTAGCAATGACATGCAAACAAAACCTCCCACACTGCAACAGGCTCATGAGCAAGCATAGTGCGTCCTGTAAACGTGGCCACCTGAATGCACCTATGAACTATGGACTAAGCTAACTCAAGAAGCCACAAAAGTCAGTTGGTTGAGTGTATTTAATGCCTATCTAGTGATGACAATACGACCAAAGCCTTTTGTTGCATGTTACAAGAGTACAAAGCAGAACTATTGTGAACCTGTCATGTGCTATGTCCGATCTCCACTGACAGTCTTTGATACATACGTGTCTGTCGGGTGTAAGTTTGTGGGGTGGCTAATGCGTGCTTAGCCGGGGCGCTTTGCGGAAGCGTGGCACTGGACAACTGTCCGGAACGGCAGATGTCAGCGCAGGATGGGCACACCCAAGACAGGTCCTCGGATGCTTTGCACAAGTCTGATAACTGCTTGTGCGATGTTGCGTAGACGCAGGGCCTAGGACGGTAGCCTGTAGCCTAGGAATGACCTTGCGGATTGTGAGAGCGGGCACGTCAGTACGATGTCTGCTCACTTTGGTACCTGAAGCACTCAGGCGACCGACAGCACGATTCCTGATATGATCAGGGAACGGACTGGACTAATAGACTGTGTTTATCTCAGCCGTATGGACAGACTGGATAACAGTAGTCAAGCAAATCTTACAAGCACAGATGTCCACTCAGGGACTCGGGAAGCAGGAGGCGGGAAACGCCTCAGGTAACTCAAACACACAACTGGCTTTGCCAGACTAGTAGCACGTTGCAGGTCGGGCCTCTCTCGGACAACGACGATACTCAAGTCAGGCCGGGAATTGTCCATCCAGCCGGCCTATCAAAGACAACAACACAAGCAGATGCAACGACCTAAATACCGTCTGACAAGTGAACTGTAAGCAGCATACACAGGAAAACAATCCACGATCCATCCACATTCCATCCAGGCAGTACACAATCTAAATAGACGGTACACGTTCCATCCAAATGAGCATCAAAGCGCTGCCGGCCAATGTCGGCACTTCCAACGGCACTGGTCTGACCAAGCTGGTCCTGCCGGATGCAATGCTTTTCCAACTGCAACATGCGTCAGCGTATGGAAACATGCAGTGACATAATGAAACAATGCTCGGCTCCAAGATGCTAAACTTTCTCAAGCAGACAGATGCGCATCTCAGTGGCACCGTGACTCACTTCTCTGGCAAGTAGGTATAAATCATATTGCACGGGCCAAGAGGCTACTCTGCACACACGTCAATGCACTGTAACATGCACAGACAGCCCCGCAGATATCCATCACTATGGGCGCTAACACATCTTGACCGATGCCGTCCAGACAGACTTCGCGGCAAACCTGCTTTAAGCGCAAGGGAGTGCACAATGCACACACCAATGAATAACATGCAGTGAAGCAAGCAGCAATCACCACCTGTCTCACGAGCGTAGCCACGATAAGTCAAAAGCACAAAGATGCACACATGAGACAACTCGCGGCAAGCCGATGTACTGCATTAGCAACTTACATAACACAAGTCTGCTCAAGCACAAGCTGGCACCCGACAGCTGTCTGCCCGGCGACGGAAAGCTGGCCCTCCTGGGACAGCCAGAATGCAATTAATGAATAGTCAAATCTAGTCAAATATGTTAGGATTGAACATGCAACAGTTAACAAGCTTCCAACATGCCATGTGGGAGACAAACAATTGTTTTTTTGGTTTTTTTTTCTTTTATCCTTCACAAGGCTCTCTCCCAACTTCAGGGCTGCTGCCCAAAAACATGCAAAAGATGCCCCAAAGCTCTTACACTTGCACCCTTGATCAACAACCAGATGCACCCTCAAAGTGCAAATGGTCTCAGCCCTTAAAAACACCATTGAGCTAAGGCTGCTGCCAGATGTCTCTCATGAACCCTCTTAGGACTTACTTGGGGGCTCACTCTGGTGAGCCAGCACTGGTAGATGTAGGCATTTCCAGCAGCTTGGGTAGCCTTCCATTAGCTCAAGTATCCTCTGAGCTGCTCCATTTTACCAGAAGGTGCCACGAGCCAGGTAAAAAGAAACAACTTCTGGCATCCTGGTATCTTCAAGCCTCTGACCTCAATGCTTCCAAGGTAACATGCTGCTTTTCAGCTGACGACGTGTCTGGTCCCTAAGTCCTGTTGGGAGCTTGACCGCCTTAGAAAGCACATACGCCCACAGCTCGACTTTCTGAAAGGCAAGATCTGCCAACCGGCATGCAGGTATAACCTTCAGCGCGTCTGAATGCAAAAGCTCCACAAGCCTCTTCAGCAGGATATCATAGCCTACTTGAGGGCCTCCTAGTACCCATCAAATCCATTAATAAAGAAGTCCAGTTGTCCTTTCGTTCGTCACCTGGTGACTTCCGTGGCACTCAAAGAGCTGGCTCGTAAAATGCAAGCGCACAGCTCATACAATGTCCTCCGTTCTTCCACATGACGCAAAACAATACGTCCTCAGCCCTATTCAAATGTATGTGGCAATGATCACAATGGTCTGCAACCGGATCCCTTCCTGTGCGGGCCCTTGCTGCACAGTCGTGGCCTAGATCAACTCCTCATGTGCTTCATGCTACACCAAAAGCCTCTTCAAAACACCCTAACACCCTGAATCCAAATCAACGTCTCATTGTCTGCTTAGAATTCAGCTAGCGACCCTCGACGATCCCAGCGTAGGCCACACTACGGGGCTCTCTGGAGAAACATTAGAGCACACTCCCTGTGCGAGAACAAAGAGAGAAGACATCAGGGGCTGCTACATGCAGAGAAGCCAGTGACCTCCTCCCCCTGTCAAAGAAGACTGGCTGTCCTCAGCCAGCCACAGGCTTCAGCCAGCACCAAGCAAGGAAGCTAGTCACGCAGGATATGTCAACAAACAGCAGAAGCTATCATCAAGAATGCAGTGGGTCCTGTTATAGTAAGGTATGCACCACAACAGCGGTTGCTTGTCACATGGTTGCACTGTTATGTCAACGGGCAATGCAAGAGTCATTATCATGCACTTGTCTGCAGGTAATGGACAAGCATGACACACACAGTGCATACTTCCAGAAGCGATACCAAGTTGCAAGGACATGAGGCCGAAACTCTTACATGAATGCCTGCAGAGCCCACAATGATGCAAAATGCAGGTAAGTCTGGGCCAGGGTTGGCAAAGGGGCCCTCATAAGCACAGCTGGAACGAGCTTCAAGCAACCCATTATGCAAGAGAATGCAACCACAACACAAGTTATCTTTTTTTTTGTTTTGTTTTTGTTTTTGTTTTTGTTTTTTGGGAGGAGGGGGCCCAGCCCTCCATGCGTGGGCTGAATGCCTGCTGAAAGGTAGACAATGTCTAGGGCAGTTTAAGGTCTTGCTTGGGACCAACAAGGCTCAAATGAGAGCAAAAGGACCCATGTCCGTACAGTCAATGGATTTACTTCCATGCAGCAGTAGTAAATGAGAAAGCTGCTGCAACCCATAGGTAATTGATAAGCCCCTGGTAATCTTAATATCGCATGTCCATGTTGCAAATGCAACATTTCATGCAGTCCTGGTTGACCTCGTCCAATTTCTGATAACTTCCAGCATTTTGCCCTAGCTCACCCAGGCTGATGAACTTGCAGACCAGCCAGGTCTTGCTGGCCAGTGACAGCATATCAACCAATACCAGACCTCTCAGGGGGTGGTGGCCTCAAGCAGCGGGCATTAGCTGTGGCCATATTCTGGAGAGCAGCCGTCTCAAATGATGTCTTCATCCTCATCATTCTGAACTCAGTGTCAGGTGCTCCTAGGCTGGCCAGCACGGTCCATCCATAATTGTACTGACCAGTATCAATTGTTGCCACCTGGTTTGCAGGATAGTCTTGTATGATGTTAGATGATGGAAGCTCCCACAAAGGTGAGGGCGGCCTGCCCTTGTCACTGCAGCTGGTACCATTTCCATCTCCAGTTGGGACTTGATGCGATGAGGCAGTAGGACACTGGTGCTGGTCCCCTGGTCTGTTGCCAATGACCACTATGGCTTCGCCAGCAGCAGCCTCTTGGGTCTTGCTTGGTAAGCCTTCAGGGAGGAAAGGGCCTGAGTTGTCCTCTGTAGGCACTGTCTTCTCAATACGACCTTGTTGGTACTTGTAGTTCATGTGCTGGGAGGATCCCAGGCCTGGTCTGTGGCAGAGCATATACATGATGCCAGGCCCAATGCATGCAGCAGCATCCCTCTTCTTCATTGTAGTGATGAATGGTTCGGAGGTTGGAGCATAGGTGCTCCAGGATGCTTCTCTTCCATCGGTTGCTTGCGTTACAATGATACGGTCCATGACCATAACTCTTGCTTCCAGCACAACACCATCCACTGCACTCAGCTTGCAGGTAGTGTTGGGGGGCAGGGCGCCGTCCTGAAGAGTAACAAGGACCAAAGCCTTGCTTGCCATGCCTTCATTGCTGGGGCTGTTGTTGAGGACCTGGGGTTCAGGGAACAGGCTTCCCGTGGGGCCTTGAGTTCCCCTATCTGATTCTTCACCACCTGCTGTTGCCTTCTGCAGGAAATCCCAATCCTGGTCATCTGATGAGAAGCTGTCTCCCTCGGAGCATGGTGATGTAGCATCAATATCCTCGTCCTCTGGGTCTGAGAAGGGGCCACCAAGCTGTGGAACCATGGTACACGTCAAGAGAGTGGCTTCCACCTGGCAGGTGAGGTGCTGGGGAACTGTAGTAGGGCTGGAGCCTTGGGTGGCGGTACCAGCAATGTTCCAGGCAGTATTGGGAACTGGCGGGCTGAAGTCCATAGGGGCCATGCCTTCAAATTTCTTGCTTTCACCTTCATCAAAGTCGGTCAGAGCTGGTAGGTCCCACTCTTCATTGCTGAAATCTGCTCCATTGACTGGGCCCACTAGTGCAGAGGTGTGACTGTCAGACACCAGGCCAGGTAGGGAGCCCACTTCAGAGGAGGTATCACTTTCAGACACTAGGTCTGGCATAGAGTCCACTTCAGACTCGGTGTCACTGTCCGACACTAGGTCTGGCATATAGTCCGCTTCAGCATTGGAGGGGTAAGCTTGTTCCCTACCCTCCAAGGGAGGTAAAGCCAGCGGGGTGTCCCTGGCAGGGGTTGTATCGGGGGCTATGGCTGCAGCTGTTACTTGGGGGGTATAGCCGCATGGGGCAGGTACTGCGGCATGGTTGCTGAAGGCCTGAGCTATCTTCCCGTGTAGTAGTAGGCTCATGCTCAGGTCCCCAGAGGTGATCTGATAGCGGCACATCATACCAAGGATGTCATTGGTAGTAATTTCCCTAGGTAGTGCCAGCAGATGCGCGGTGGCTACTGCTGTAGCCCCAGCCCTCCAGTTCTGCACCATGTTGCCAATCTGGGCAGGTTCCAGGTTTAACCAGCGGCCATAGCTGGGTAGGAAGCGTGGGTAAGCCTGAAATAGATCGTAGCCGTAGAAGTTGATCACTTTCAGCACCATTACCCACTGGAAAGTCTGAGGGGTGGCACAGTGGAGGCTGGGGTCTGTATGAGGATCGTGATGGCAGGCAAAGGGTAGGAGCTCATCTGCCATATGCTCAAACCAGGGGCTTGAGTAAACCGGTAAGTCCAGTGAAATGCGGATCGGGCGACTCAGATCCACCGAGGGAAGCTGCAGCGGCATATGCTGGTCATAGAGGTCTGCAGGCTCCTTGTAGGTCTCACCAGTCAGCCAACACACCCAGGTGGTCCCATTGGTAAGGACATAGGTAGCTTGGCTGGTGGCTGTAGCAGGTGGAGACACCTCCGCCACTGAGGGCACATGGATCTTGGCCGAGGGTTCTTCCACATCCATGGTAAGCATAGGGATGGCGTAGTCCTCCACGAGCCTTGTGATCACATCACGGGGATCCATACCAGCATAGGTGTTCCAGAAGGCTTCATTCACATCCTGGTTGGTTCCCTCCATTGCCATGGTATTGGTGAGCCCATTTTCATCAGCATATAAGGTAAGCGGGACTGTGGCCTCAATGTCAGGCTTCACCTGAAACTTCAGCAGCCTAGATCGTACGTCCACGATGGCCCCGATGGCCAGCAGGAAGTCATTTCCCAGCAAGATTTGGTAGGTGAGCGCCTCTGTGACATTGAATGTCACAACGGTGGAGAGTGGGCCAAGGGTAATGGTCAGGTTTACCTTTCCCATAGCCTTGTACTTGTGACCAGATGCTGTGGTGTAACTCTGCCTGTGGCGGGTGTCGATAAGATACATAGCCTGAAGCCTCCGCACTGTGTCAAGGGGTAATCCGCATTCACAAGCACCAGTGTCAATGATGGCATCCAGTTCCATACCAGTTGGTTGTCCAGGAATGCTCAGCGTAACTGGGGTCTGACAGAGGGCAAAGCGGGGCGCGGCTATAGGGGTTACCGAGGGCAAGGGATCTTCAGGGGTGGATGCTGCCTGGTAAAGTTCTGGTAGCCTCTCTGTCCCAGCAACGGCAGCTTCTTGATATAGCTGGCTTCTTTTCTTGTGCCCCGGGCTGGGGTCAGCTGCACATAGGTTGTTATGGGCGGCTGTGGCAGCAGTAGTAGCAGTCGCAGGTTGTACAGTCGAAAGCTGCCTTCTGATAAAGTTGTCTGCCCTTCTTGCTGTCTCTTTGCCCTTCTCCACCAGGTTTTGGTCACACAACAGATGGCCAGCAGCACATATCTTGGCTGCAGGGACGATCAGGTTGGCTTCACGGGCAGCATCAATGGTCAAGGAGCGTGCAGCCCTCAGCGCCATCTCCTTCCCTTTGGAATTAGCCAGGGCATCAGCGGGGAGGTCTGGAACCAAGTCAGCACGCCTAGCAGGATCTGGAGCAGCAGCTCTTGGTTGGCTAGGACCAGCACCTTGGCCTGAAGCACGGTGAGGAGCGGGGGGCTGTAGAGGGTCATTGGTTCTTGCAGCAGGGGTTGCTGGGCGCGGGGGACCCTGGTTCCTCTGAGGCACGGGTACAGCCCTAGGGTTTTGTGGCACTGCTCGAGGGTTTTGCGGCAGGGGGTTACCTCGAGGTGGGGCTGTAGCAGGGTTCCTGGCTGGGGCAGCTCCACTGGTGCCAAAAGTAGAAGGGTCAAAGGCCACTCTTTTGATAGGGGCACGCTTTGGGGGCAGGTTGTCTGCAACTCTCTTGGTGTAGAAGGCAGGGGCCATATTGTACATACCCTGTTGATGGTCTAGGGTATCATACATAAAAGCATCATCATCTTCTTCCCACATGTAGTCATCCTCAGCATCAGAGACAGGGTCCATCACGCAGAGGAGGGGGAGGTTGGAAATGTCACCATCGGTGGTGGTATCAGGGTCGCTATCGAGGTCCACACCGTCAGAAGGGTCCAAGGCTTGGACAAAGAAGCCTTCTGATCCAGATGTGCCAACTAGGACATCCACATACCCGGGGTAAGGGTCCTCAGTATCTTCTTCCGCAAAAGGGTGACCTTGATCATAGCTGCATTGGCTGTCCTTGGGCTCAGGGTGCGGATCCTCGGCTTCCATGGTGAAAATATTCATAGGCACTCCTCTTTGTTCATTACGACGTTGCTCCCTTGCCACTTGTGCTAGAGAGATTTGTAGGCGCTCCATCTGCCTGGTGATTTCTTCTACGGAAAGGGGGGCAGTACCTTGCCGCTGGGGTGCAGGGCCAGGGTTTTGGCCAGCTGGTCTGTAGCCATTGGAGTTAGACTTGGGCCCTTCATATGGCCTAGGGTTTTGGCCAGAGGGACCTGTATTGCCGCCGCCGCCTCCATATGGCCTGTATGGAGCAGGTTGATAACCATTTGGCCTTGGCTGGAAGTTGTTGGGGCGTTCGGCTTGGTAGTTACGGCCTTGGTTACGGTCTTGGGACCTGAAAGGGGTTTGCTGACCACCCCTAGCCTGGTAGGGACGGTCAGCAGGGGTCCCCCTTCCATAGTCAGGGCGCCTGTTGTCATTTCTGGGCAGGGGGTTGTAGTTGTTGTTTCTCCCTCCAATGTAACCAAATCCAGCATCTCCAGCATCATCTCCACGCACAGTGTAGTAGTAATCTTCCCAGTATTTTGCGCACTCAATGATATCTGCCAGGTCATGTATACGGTCTCTGGCACGATGTACTTCATCTTTCAGCCTCCACTGTAACCCTTCTCTGAAATGGAAGAGTAGGCTGTCATCTTCTGTTCTTCCAGCCAGGTTGGAATCACGCCTGAATCTATCAGCATATGACGCCACACTCTCTCCTTTCATCTGCCTGCACTTTGCCAGGCGCATCAATGCGGAGTCACGGCGTTCTCCAAAGCGGGCCAAGAACTCATTGGAGAACTGGTTCCAAGAAGTCTGGCGAGGAATGCCACAGACCCAATCAGAAGCAGGGCCAACCATCTTGGTGCGGGCCACACGGACACTGGTATCATCAGGCCAGTTGAAGAGGTCAGCATTCTCATTGAAGAGGTTCAGCCAGTTGTTTGCTGAGACTGTATCTTGACCATCACCATAGTAGGAGCCTATGGCGTTCATCTGTGAGGGCAGGGGTGTGTTGAACACTGGTTGCCCAGCAGGTTGTGGGCCTGGCTGTAGCCCGGGGGGTAGAACTGGCATGTCTTCCATGTTGTCTTGCTGGGATGATGAAGTTCAGTCCAGCAGCAGTAAGCACGTAGGGTTTTGTGCTGGTGAGGTAGAGAACCTTCACTTGAGTTGAGGGCCACAGAGCAGGAAGTGGGTTTTCCAGCAGGTGCCAGAAGTCTTCTTGCAAGTAGCTTGGAGCACTCTGGTGTGCAGCCGGTTGAGGGTGCAACGGCAGAATGCTAATATCGCTTTGTAGAGCCACTCTTACAGCCAGAGCTGTTGAGGTGCAGCGATGTAGACCGCTAAAGAGCAGTCTGAAGTTGAGCTTTGACGGTACAAAGCTCCTGGTCGGTCGGCGCAAGTAGGCGCTGACACCAGCGATGCCACTGGTCGTCGCAACAAGTCACACAAGCAACGCTTATGCCCTCGCTCCGAAACCAGGGTGTAAGTTTGTGGGGTGGCTAATGCGTGCTTAGCCGGGGCGCTTTGCGGAAGCGTGGCACTGGACAACTGTCCGGAACGGCAGATGTCAGCGCAGGATGGGCACACCCAAGACAGGTCCTCGGATGCTTTGCACAAGTCTGATAACTGCTTGTGCGATGTTGCGTAGACGCAGGGCCTAGGACGGTAGCCTGTAGCCTAGGAATGACCTTGCGGATTGTGAGAGCGGGCACGTCAGTACGATGTCTGCTCACTTTGGTACCTGAAGCACTCAGGCGACCGACAGCACGATTCCTGATATGATCAGGGAACGGACTGGACTAATAGACTGTGTTTATCTCAGCCGTATGGACAGACTGGATAACAGTAGTCAAGCAAATCTTACAAGCACAGATGTCCACTCAGGGACTCGGGAAGCAGGAGGCGGGAAACGCCTCAGGTAACTCAAACACACAACTGGCTTTGCCAGACTAGTAGCACGTTGCAGGTCGGGCCTCTCTCGGACAACGACGATACTCAAGTCAGGCCGGGAATTGTCCATCCAGCCGGCCTATCAAAGACAACAACACAAGCAGATGCAACGACCTAAATACCGTCTGACAAGTGAACTGTAAGCAGCATACACAGGAAAACAATCCACGATCCATCCACATTCCATCCAGGCAGTACACAATCTAAATAGACGGTACACGTTCCATCCAAATGAGCATCAAAGCGCTGCCGGCCAATGTCGGCACTTCCAACGGCACTGGTCTGACCAAGCTGGTCCTGCCGGATGCAATGCTTTTCCAACTGCAACATGCGTCAGCGTATGGAAACATGCAGTGACATAATGAAACAATGCTCGGCTCCAAGATGCTAAAATTTCTCAAGCAGACAGATGCGCATCTCAGTGGCACCGTGACTCACTTCTCTGGCAAGTAGGTATAAATCATATTGCACGGGCCAAGAGGCTACTCTGCACACACGTCAATGCACTGTAACATGCACAGACAGCCCCGCAGATATCCATCACTATGGGCGCTAACACATCTTGACCGATGCCGTCCAGACAGACTTCGCGGCAAACCTGCTTTAAGCGCAAGGGAGTGCACAATGCACACACCAATGAATAACATGCAGTGAAGCAAGCAGCAATCACCACCTGTCTCACGAGCGTAGCCACGATAAGTCAAAAGCACAAAGATGCACACATGAGACAACTCGCGGCAAGCCGATGTACTGCATTAGCAACTTACATAACACAAGTCTGCTCAAGCACAAGCTGGCACCCGACATGTCCCTTCACCGACTTACAGCAAGGGTCCATCATCAATGATGCCAGAAACTGTTGCCGTGTAGGCTGCTTTGGGGAAGATGTCACTTGTTGCAGTGGTATCCAAGCATGTCCCCAAGCAGTATTTTATGGGGCACCATCCACTGGAACAACCATCGTTGCACTGACAGAGCGCCCATTCAGAGTGAAACGGGTAGTGATATCTAATTCTCCTATGGTAGGTAGTAGACGAGGAGGGATGATCAACTGTGTTGAGTTTGTAACCAGACTCGAAAGATCAGCTGCGCGGCTACTCCATGATACAACGGGTCCTTAAAACCAGCATCCATTTGTGCTACCAGTGCCAACGGGCGGTTTGTAGGATGGCGGAGGGGACAGATGTTCTTATGACAAATCATTTGTCATAGGAGGCTCCTCATGGTGCCAGTCGGGCTGTCTGGCATGGGGCTTGTGGCAGCAGCATCGCCGATGACCATGCAACAAGTAAGTGTATCTGTCACATACAGAACAGCAATTTGCTGGTTTCGTGATGAAGTTATTGGCTTTGGCCATAGGGGCATGGCTGACAGGGCAGGAGGATGCTCCCCAAGCAGATAAGTAGGTCTCTTGTGGAAATTAAGAGCTGATGCTTGTTGTCACGGCGGCCAAAGCAAGCTCCATCTAGAATATTTTGAAAACGACCTCATGAGTTAAGTGTACGCCGCTCATGGGGGAGCAAGCATTGAGCTGATAGACACAACCTTTGGAGACGCGAAGCTGGATCTTGTGCCATTTTCCTGAGTCCATAGAGGCCGTTGGAATGACGTAACGGCTCCCTATGACCCTCGGCATCTTATCAGCTGTTGCATTCCCAAAGCAAGCTTTGGGAAAATCTTCATGGTAGCATGACCAGGCAAAGTCAAGAGTTCCCTGAGGGTCATCAGGGTCCATGGATTTGGATGCATCCAGCACAACCGTGCCAGCTGCTTTGGCATACACCACCAGACTTCCCTTGTATTATGCTCCGAAGCGGTGACGCTTCGAGCCTCACCTGCACACTTGTTGTGGCCTTGGTAGGCGACCCTATGAAGGTTGTGGTTATTTGCAGAACAACTCAAGTCTCCGTGTTTGTCTGGCAGCGGTCCGTCAAGAAGCAAGTTCTTGCTGGTAGCAACATTCTCATTGATTCGGGTGTCCCAAAGTGCTTTGGCACTAGTTGCACTGAATACACTCCAGGAGTAGACGGCCTGCAGGAGAGTAGGAAGGGCATCACTACTGATCTTGTAGGATTTTACGTATTGGTGTGCACCAGAAAAGGATATGTTTCTTAGGCACTGGGCCAGGTGCCATGAGTCGTCGGACAGCAGTTGCATTCTGACGAGTTTGGTCACTTTGCTCACCCCAGCCTCTCCACATACGGATTGCGCTTCTAGCCTAGTCCGGACATTATGAAGGCCATCAGCAATCTTTGCCACCTGCTGCAAGCCTCCCTCTAGAGAGAGAGAGAGAGAGAGCTACGCAAGGAGGGGCGTGAGGTGCCCTCCCGCATAAGATTAAGGGAGGGGCCCATTGGTGTAAGGATTACACTGGGCCAGCCTACCATAGAGTAGGATAGTTACATCCGTGGGTGGGCTTCCGCCCACCCGCCTTTGTTAGCTTACTTTCTTGTAGTTCCTCCTGTGCCATTGAGGCTCTTTGGGCTTTTCCAGTTTTCTTTTTTTTTTGTGTATATGCTGTGTAATGACTTAACTGCTGCAGTATGTACTTCTGAAATGCATTGCTTTAGAGCTTGCCCTTTGATACCGAGGGCTTGAAGATTCATGGTGGTACTGTTGTATATGGTGCCTGCAACTCCGACAAGCAAAGGATAGTACCATACTTTGGCAGTGGGGTCTATGTCTTTGATTTTGTCAATGAGTACTTGGTGTTGATAATCAGCTTTGCTTTGCTGGCCTGTTGGGTCTGAATCCCTGCAGATCTTGACCTCTATTATCCAGTACTCTGCTGGGTTGTTTCCATTCTTGGGTTTGTAGAGCATACCATCAGCGCGCTTATCGGTGGTGCCTTGTGCTTGTTGCACTGCCTCCTTTAGTCCCCTTGGAAGGAGCTCCCACGGGATGTTTCTAGACTGGTGGGCCATGATGCCGTCTTCTGCACAATTTTCAGTAGTTGATCCAAGGTCCATTTGAATGACAAATGCTCCTTTGCGTCCCCTTAACACTCTTGTCATGATTAGTCGGCCGACCTTGTTATGCCTGTTGATGTACGTTCTTTTCAAAGCTGGGCATCCTGAGGCTGTGTGGTGTCCGCCATCCTCGTCACCGCACAGGAGACATTTGCTACTAGGTGCGTGTCCACACCTATAGGCCATCTTCCTTCTCCACATGGTCCCGTACCGGTAGCGCAAAGCGGTTTTTCGTTCTGCATACTTGATTATTCCCGAGGTCATGTACTCGTTGCTAGCAGGCAGGTCCAGTCTTTCCTCAATCCTTTTAAAAGCCTCGAAATAACAGGTAGCTCTGTTTGCCATCCCAAAGCGACTCTTTTGGTGGCAGTAATGACGTACCGAGTCGTGAAGGTCTGTCAAAGGGTTCACCCGCTTGAAACGGTCAAGCAATCAACGTGCGCTGCCCATTGGTCCGTGACCAACGTTTGTTCCATTGGGTCTTGTGCGGCCAATATTGGGTCAACCTGTTGTTACTAGGACTTTCGTACTTCTCACATTCCTCATAGTCGGAGGTGTCCCCTGTCGCAGCCGCCTTAGCGATTGCGTCCGCTTTTTCATTACCGATTATGGAAGCATGGCCCTTGACCTTGTGAAGGGTTGTCCTCAGTCCCCTGTTGACGATCTCGGTTAATATCTCTTTAATTAGCTCACAGTGCTGGTGATCTAGGAGATCTTGTGGGCGTCTCAGCATCCTTTTGATTTGGTACATTGCGCTGAGGCTGTCGGTGGCTATCATGTGGGCTCCATGCCTCAGCGCAGCAAGGATACCAACCAGTTCTGCTCTGTTTATGGTGTTCTGGGGATGGCTGTCGCCTGCAGGGACAATTGGAACCCCACGTTCATTGTCCTCATTGGCTGCTTGTGGGGGGAAGTCCACTCCTGCCCCTATGCCTGGGGCACCACACTCTGCATCTATTGGTGATGCTTTGTGGCTTGTTTGCTTGTAGCTACCATCTGTGTAGACATAGTTTTTCCAATTGTACCGGAGGGGTGGGGCTGTTGGTAGGGCAGTGGCTAATTGCGTTTCCAGGTCATCCAGTGTAGTGCTGGCGTCAACCATGGCTGGAGGGTCTTGACTGGTGGCAGAATCGTCCCGGAGGGACTCAGAGCCGTTTGTTTGTTTGTTTGGGGTAACCCATCCATTTTGCTGAGCTGTTTTGGCGTCAGCAATGTTGGCTGATGAGATGTGCTGGGCGGGGCATTGCTGCTTGGGGGGTTGTAGTACATGCTGATGTCTTGTATCTCTTTGTCGTCCGGCAGGGACTGGCATCCTGCAGCGTTTGCAGAAACCTGGTCATGTGGCCACTCTCCCAGTAAGGGAGGTGGGCCTCAAAACCCTTTGCGTTGTCTGTGACAATGATATTTACGTCCCATCTAGGGTTTCCTGCATACATGTCGCCCCGTTCCCAAGTTGTGGGTTTCTGGAACCTGAAGTGCTTTCGGGGTATTTGTAGGAGATGCATGCAGTTTTCTGGGAAGTGTTGTAGCCATGCAAGGTAGGCAGTTCTGTTTGCATCGGACCAGGCAGGCAGGATATATATGCCAAAGACAGGGGCTGTTGTGTTACGGGCCGCTGCTATGGCAGTAGCCATGTTCTTATTCAAGTCTTCGTCCTCATACTCTGGGTTGTGCACGCTTCCGGCGGTCCACCTATATCTGTAGCTATCCCATTTTGCCCCAAAGATTTGGTCCCTTTTGTGGGCGCTCCAGTACATCGTAAATGTTGGGTTGTAATTGAGTGGGCTTGCGAATCTCTCTTTGTTATGTCTGTGAGCTGCCTGAGAGCCTCATACACCTCAGGGGGAGTGGCCCAGTGGTTCTTTATTTGGACCTTCCTAATGGCTTTGTGATCTTTGATCTGTGCTCCATCTCTGTACCTGCACATGAGGGCATACAGTTCTTGGGGAAAGGTACCTGCCTTCAACTTCCGCATAACCTTTGGTTTGTGGCGAGTGCTGTGGCAGTATTGTTGGTACAGAATTGCTGTCCTTTCAGGGGTGAGGGTGTAGCGACATTTGCCATCTGGTGTGTATATGCAGGCGAGTGTCTTTATCCACAGTTGTCCATCTATGCACATCTCTACTTCTCTAATAAAGACTTCGTGTCTTCCTGTGGGGTGGATATCAGCATGGGGGTTCATTGGTGATGTGTCCATGTCGAAAAGGTTGCTGTACTGCTGTCCAATGTTGATGTTGTATCTTTGAGGGTGATCGGGGTAGTAGTCGCCTTGTTGCTGCAGTGACGATAACCCTTGCTGAGCTTGAGCCAGCTCGCCAAGTGCAGGAGTTGCCGGGGACCGGTCATTTACTGCTGCTGCCTGTTGCAACCGGTAAGCAGCAATCATCTCAGCAACAACTGGATTATGTGCAATGAGGTCGCTCTCACTTTCTCGACTGGGCTTCCAATGGACGTTGTAGTGCCTTATTTCAAGAGGGAGGCCTTTAGTGGCATACTGATCCCTGTTACATTCAATGCAGGTCCAGCCTGTCGTGACATCCTCTTCCAATATGTCCCCTGCAGGGCGATGGGTTAGCGGGAGACAATCAATATGATATCGTCTGCTACATATGCTGCAGTGTG
Source organism: Pseudopediastrum boryanum (assembly GCA_963556185.1). Classification (NCBI taxonomy): domain Eukaryota; kingdom Viridiplantae; phylum Chlorophyta; class Chlorophyceae; order Sphaeropleales; family Hydrodictyaceae; genus Pseudopediastrum; species Pseudopediastrum boryanum. The sequence goes on along the minus strand of OY744510.1, from coordinate 2,953,078 downwards.
CTAGGTGTGGCGCCGGTGCCGGTATATACTCAGCGTTAGCACTAGGGTCTCCTCAGGCAGAAGAAGCACTAATATATTCGACTATCGGAGGCTGGCGTCGAAACCAGGTCTCGGTGCATGTTGCCACAGGTAGCTGCTGCTGACTTAACAAGCTAACAGCTGTACTGTATAGCAACTAGACAGCGGGCCCAAGGATCGTACAACTAGCTACAGCGGAAGGTTTATGCGGTGGGTGGGCCCAGGTTCACCGCTGTGAGTAGCAGATCGATGGATGCTGCGTGCTCACTGGGTCTATAGCTGTTCTTCAAAGAAGCAGCTGCTATAAGCTATGTTAGACTAATAGAGTTGGACCTAATGCGAGACTATATGCTGCGTCAGGGAACTCAAGTGCTATCGGCTGCCAAAGTTGCTGTCTCGGCTGACTGCGAGCAGATGTTAACTTTGATTGCCAAGTCCGAAGCTGCTTATGGAATGACAAGTACTATTACACGCTGTAACTCTGCTGTATGGTACTGTCCTAAACGCGTGCTGACTTTAACTTCAGCTGGATCACCGAACACTAGGGCTGCGCGTGGCTGCCGATGTCAGCGATTGCTGATACTAGGATTACTAAGGGAGGAGCTGGCGCTATGGCTCAGGCTCGCCTCCACGCTACAGTCTAGCTCAGTATACTCAGTCTAGGCCGTGGGCTCTCGGGGCCCGGTGGTAAATAGACTCGGTTGTTTTCAATCAGATCTTACAAGGATGCAGTAGACTTGTTGCAAGCAGAAGGCAATAGCCACCACGCAAGGTACACAGCCACTCTCTGGTGGGGTCCTTGGGGGCGTAGCCGGACACACAGATGCACGCGCACTCAAGGCGCAACTAAAGGCTGCCGATGCTTGACTTCCGCAAGCCGGCTCAGCCGCTAAACAGCGCACAGGCTGTAGTCCATTCTAATAGCAGGCCAAGGTCAGCAGCACGAAGCTTACTGATAACAGCTTGGCCTGTATGCGTTTGTCTCTTATGCAGAGTAGTCTGAGTACTCAGCAAGAGTAAGAGAGTTGTTTTCTAGCCATGAGGGTGCACTATATATAGTGTTGGCGAAACGCCTATGCAATCCTTCCTGGATGCTTCCTGATGTTTCCAGGAAGGTTCCGGAGGCATCTAGATCATTCTCGAAGCTTCTCGATGCTTCTAAAGAACGTTCCAGAAACATCTAGATCATTCCAGAAGCTTCTTGATGCTTCGAAGAAGGTTCCAGAACCATCCAAGGCAATTCCAGAAGCTTCTTGATGCTTCTAAGAAGGTTCCAGAAACATCTAGGACTATTCCAGAAGCTTCACGATGCTTCTGAGCGCTCTCTAGGCCTCTCTGGTGCCAATGTCTAGGAACTTCCAGAAGGTCGGCCTGAACTCGCACTTCAGCAAAGTGGGAAGTTCACAGTCCATTGCCCGACTCGCTGGGATTCAACTATATTGCTATCTCCAACCACTCTACTATCTCTCTGCCGTCTTCAGTTCATCTATGTGGGCCTTTCGGCCGCGCGCCTCCAGCTTGTGGGCCCTTGGGTCCAGGCCGGATCTTCCGCATGCGATGTCAACTCTCGGCGTAGTCCTGGATAAATCAGCGCAATGCTGCATGGACACACGGTGCTATGGCTACCTGCCGCGTCGTCACATGTGTGGCGCCCCCCTCTCCTTAGATACAAGCGTCCTCGCTTGCCGAATATAGAGGTCTGCTCTTGCTTCATACTGGTAGCTCACTGGCTGGCCGGCAACTTTGGTCTTGGGATGGACGGTCCTGCAGGGAACATGGCTGTCCTCAGATTGGCTTGTATCAAATGACATGTGGGTTTTCCCATTGTCACAAACGCCCCTTGGCCATAAGAGTCCACCCTGGCTCTTGTAGATGTTGCTAGCTGGCTTATAGCTGGCGTAGTGCCGCAACCGTCCCCGGCTGATGGTTTGCCAATTGGCCTATTAGCTGCTGGAAAACGAATCACGTTGATGCCAACAGGGCAACCATGTAGGGTCGTCGGTGGTGGTTGGAGCTTCAGATTAGACACGCAAAAGCACCTGATGGTTGTCATTCTCAGTCTTCCTGTAATGTCATGTCCGGGATGCTAAAAAAAACTCACTGCTCTTGAAGAAAAATGGCTTCAGAGTTGTGCACAAGGATTTCTATTTGCTAGGGAGATCGTCTTTCTGCCTAAACATGCTAGTGCACACCCCCCTCTCCTTAAGTCACAAGTCGTCCACGACTTGTCATGTCGGTCAGCAAGACAGCTAACTCATTCAACCCAATGTTGGGCAGGGTGGGTGGGCAAACATGGCTGGTCTCTGCATCCCAGGCAGATCAACAGGCACACTTGATTCACTTGGAAGCTTTTAACTGTGAAAAGCTCAAAAATAATAGCCAAAGGTCGTCCACTCTCCTTTTACTCGGGCAGCTGCTCATTAACACAATGCTTAGTATTTCCACTCCACGGCACGTTCTTATAAGTCTCAGACATAAGCTGCTTAGTATCCCAATCTGATTTGATAGTATCTCTTTTGCCTTGACAAAAAGGCTACCTGCTATAGGCGTAATATCTGCATGATCACCTTCTTGTGTCATGAGCCCATCTGCTGTTGAAGCATGGTCATTTTGCACTTAGTCTGATGGGCTGGTTGCCTCAGGGCGGACGGAATATCCGATGGTTGCTCTGGTTACTTGCAGGCAGCACCCCTCTGCGTTGTTGTCCGCCCCAGCGGGTCAGCTCAAAGGGAAGCTTCTTGTAGTATGGGATCTTCTTGGTCCTTGGTCCTCCTAGCTCAAGTAGTGATCCCATTTTACTTGAGAGTTTGGTGTCCAGCTTGGTCATCGTGTTCAAACGCCTGTCCAGTGCAACCCCCCAAGCGTAAAGCTGGTCCTTCTGTTTGCTATGTGGCTCTTCCCAAGACCTCAGGACAGGTTCAGTGCACTTGGCGTCATCCTTGAGTTCTGGATGCATCTTCTCCTGGTTGCCATCTTCTGCCGTGTCTTTGCTAGCGCTGTTTACTCCGTAGATGACGCACTGTGGCATATTGGGCTGTGATGGACCTGGTGGAGGCTCTCCTGGATGTACTGGGTTCATCTCAGCATTAAGGTAGCAGGATTCCCTGCCCCAACCTGTGAAGTTCACCTGGATCTCTCCTGTGCTCTGCCCAAGTGAGTAACGTAGGACCTTGGCATCGTAGCCCATCTTTGCTCCAATGGGTACTAGAAAGTTAGAGCCCAGCAGTAGGTCGTATCTATCCCCGGAAGTAACATGCAGGTCCATAGTGATCTGTAGGTCCCCTAGCAGCAGAGTAACTCCCCTAATTAGTCCCTCTGATAATCTGCTTGTGCACCCGTCAGCATTCACGAACCTAATGCTGCTGGCTTGCCTAACTCTGTGCTCTAGTCCAAGCCTGGTGACGGTATCTCTGTTCATGAAAGACTGGGATGCCCCGCTGTCAATCATGGTTTCCAAAACATGAGACCCAATTATGGCAGTGGCACCCAGTGCAGGGAACCCAGTTACAGGCCTCCTTTGCAGCTGCATAGGAGCAAGGCTGTAAGGCTGACCTGGTCTATGTGTAGAAGCGCCCACTGTCTTGAAATCAAGAACAGTTTCTTTCTCAACATCGGTAGAAGCAGCCTCGAAGCTGGTGTCGGATATTTCATCCTCTGAACCGCTCTCTAATGCTATGATAGCTGGTGTCTCTGCACCTATTTCTGTTCCAGATTGTACCTCCAGCACAGCTGCAGTAGGCTCCCATGCTCCACTATCCTGTGCAATCAGGTCAACTGATCTTGTGGCAGGCAGCGTCTGTGTGCCATTAGGTTTAGTAGCTCCTGATGTCCCAGTCAACCCATGCTCAGGCTCCCTCAGGTGCTTGGCAATAGCACAAACAACCTCCTTGACAGAGAGGTCACGATGCCTCCTAGGATCCAATGCTATGGGCTTCTTGGTGTAGTCCGCTGCAATCTGCTCTAGTGCCAGGGCTTTTGCCACATTGCTGGCTGGAAACTGCCTCACCTTCAGGGCTTCTTCACGGGCTGTCGTGGTGGTGACTGCTGCTGTTCTCCTATGGTCTCGTAGCGGCGGCTCCAATCCAGTGTGCTCATATCTGCTCAGATCCTCAGAATTTGCTTCTGTTGTTGCTCCAGTATTGGCCATGCGGCTCTCTTGCTGTCTTTTCACCCTGGGTATTTCTGCAGGCTTCTCCTTATGCTGAGGCTCTGTTAATGTGATGTGCTTTCTAGGCTTGGGCTGCAGTTGGAAGTCTATGCATGTCTTCTCAGCTGCATAAGCATTTCCCATGGGCTCTTTTCCTTCTGCATTAGAATCATAATAACTGCCACCGTCCTCGTATTGCTGATCCCTCCAAAACTCGTCTTTCTCCATACAGTGAGCTGTTGCAGGGTAAGGGCAGTTGCTTGCAACGTGGCCTATGTTCTGGCATAATCTGCATGCTGGCGGCCCCGGTGGCCTAAAGCCTGTGTCCCTCTCATACATAAGCTTCATTCTTGCTAACTCCTTAGTGACGTCGTCTAGATCCTTCTGATCGGTCCTCTCAGGTGTCTTAGGTGCTGCTATAGGTGCTGCTGTGCGTGGCTGTTCGGGAGCCCTGGGGGGTCCTACTGAAAAACTCTGGCTGTCTGGGCCGTTGCGGTCCTTGGGTCTGGGAGCTAGGTCCCTTCCATCACAGAAGCCTTGTGTCCTAAACCCCGTGACGGCTTCAAAGCTATTCCTCTCAGTGTAACTAGCAGGGGGCACATAGTCACCGGCGGCGTGACTAAACACTGGCCTGTGTAGTTCCCTATAAGCCGGTTCGTAATAATGGCCTGGATCCCTCATCCTATGGGGAGGCAGGGGGCGTCCTTGCCACTGAGGGGCATAATCATGCCTAACGGGGCTATCTGCAAATGATCTGAACATTCCCCTGTTCTCCTCCTGGTCCCATTCGTCCAGATAGTTGACATAGTCAATTACCTGCTCTAAGTCATTAAGCCTCTGTAGCACAGCCTGCTTCCTCAGGAAAGGTCTCAAACCCTTTATAAACTGATGTGTGAGTGCTGCATCTTCTGACCTCCCTGCCCTACGGGCAAGGCCTCTGAATCTATCAGCGTATTCCCTGACTGCCTCATTGTCCTGCTGCACACAATAGCTGAGGTGAGCCAGCATTGCGTCCCTCTTCTCACCAAACCTATCCAAAAAGGCATTCTTGAAGGCGTCCCAGTCTGCTATGCGAGCACGTGGCACTCCTCCGATCCATTGCTTAGCGGGGCCTCCAGGGCGAAAACGGGCAGCCTTCAGGCATATTTCTGCGCTCCAATCAAACATATCAGCAAGTTCATCGATGCTCTCCAGCCAATCGTAAGCGTCATCTCCACTGCCATATGCTCCAGTAAACTGATTGATCGCGTCAAGTGCTGCTTGCAGCCCATGTGGTGCCGTAATTGTTGAGCTGCGCTCCATGTAGCCCTGTGCATATACTCAGCGTTAGCACTAGGGTCTCCTCAGGCAGAAGAAGCACTAATATATTCGACTATCGGAGGCTGGCGTCGAAACCAGGTCTCGGTGCCTGTTGCCACAGGTAGCTGCTGCTGACTTAACAAGCTAACAGCTGTACTGTATAGCAACTAGACAGCGGGCCCAAGGATCGTACAACTAGCTACAGCGGAAGGTTTATGCGGTGGGTGGGCCCAGGTTCACCGCTGTGAGTAGCAGATCGATGGATGCTGCGTGCTCACTGGGTCTATAGCTGTTCTTCAAAGAAGCAGCTGCTATAAGCTATGTTAGACTAATAGAGTTGGACCTAATGCGAGACTATATGCTGCGTCAGGGAACTCAAGTGCTATCGGCTGCCAAAGTTGCTGTCTCGGCTGACTGCGAGCAGATGTTAACTTTGATTGCCAAGTCCGAAGCTGCTTATGGAATGACAAGTACTATTACACGCTGTAACTCTGCTGTATGGTACTGTCCTAAACGCGTGCTGACTTTAACTTCAGCTGGATCACCGAACACTAGGGCTGCGCGTGGCTGCCGATGTCAGCGATTGCTGATACTAGGATTACTAAGGGAGGAGCTGGCGCTATGGCTCAGGCTCGCCTCCACGCTATAGTCTAGCTCAGTATACTCAGTCTAGGCCGTGGGCTCTCGGGGCCCGGTGGTAAATAGACTCGGTTGTTTTCAATCAGATCTTACAAGGATGCAGTAGACTTGTTGCAAGCAGAAGGCAATAGCCACCACGCAAGGTACACAGCCACTCTCTGGTGGGGTCCTTGGGGGCGTAGCCGGACACACAGATGCACGCGCACTCAAGGCGCAACTAAAGGCTGCCGATGCTTGACTTCCGCAAGCCGGCTCAGCCGCTAAACAGCGCACAGGCTGTAGTCCATTCTAATAACAGGCCAAGGTCAGCAGCACGAAGCTTACTGATAACAGCTTGGCCTGTATGCGTTTGTCTCTTATGCAGAGTAGTCTGAGTACTCAGCAAGAGTAAGAGAGTTGTTTTCTAGCCATGAGGGTGCACTATATATAGTGTTGGCGAAACGCCTATGCAATCCTTCCTGGATGCTTCCTGATGTTTCCAGGAAGGTTCCGGAGGCATCTAGATCATTCTCGAAGCTTCTCGATGCTTCTAAAGAACGTTCCAGAAACATCTAGATCATTCCAGAAGCTTCTCGATGCTTCGAAGAAGGTTCCAGAACCATCCAAGGCAATTCCAGAAGCTTCTTGATGCTTCTAAGAAGGTTCCAGAAACATCTAGGACTATTCCAGAAGCTTCACGATGCTTCTGAGCGCTCTCTAGGCCTCTCTGGTGCCAATGTCTAGGAACTTCCAGAAGGTCGGCCTGAACTCGCACTTCAGCAAAGTGGGAAGTTCACAGTCCATTGCCCGACTCGCTGGGATTCAACTATATTGCTATCTCCAACCACTCTACTATCTCTCTGCCGTCTTCAGCTCATCTATGTGGGCCTTTCGGCCGCGCGCCTCCAGCTTGTGGGCCCTTGGGTCCAGGCCGGATCTTCCGCATGCGATGTCAACTCTCGGCGTAGTCCTGGATAAATCAGCGCAATGCTGCATGGACACACGGTGCTATGGCTACCTGCCGCGTCGTCACATAGGGCTGTACGTTCAGGGATTCGTCGTGCTGGCAGGTGGGCGTTAGGACAGCAGCATTCAGTCGGGAGGTTTGGTGTGTTGCAGACTTCATGAAGGGTCATTGGCTGTAGAGCGTGCTCTGGAGCATCATCAATGTGATAGCCCTTTTGCTTAGCCAGTTCCACCACCCATCCTTGCATAACTGTTGGGGCCCATCGCACAACGACCTGGTTCTGTGTTGCTACTTTCTTTCTCTTTTGCCCTCGTCCGGTGTGGCGTGCCGCCACTGCCAGACCTTCTATACCTTCTACTTGGTCCTGCCCTCCTGCAAAGTTGTTATATAATTGCTCTCGCATATTTTTGAAGGGCTGTCTTGTCTCATCTTTGATTCGCTGGAACACGTGATAGCCTGTTTCTATTCGGTACACCAGTGGGGCTGTGATGTCTGTTGCAGTATGGCGCACACTGCTGCTTTTATTGTGGCCTCTTGGTGGTGCGCTGAGCAAGGACAGGTAAGCCTGTATCTCTGTCAGGGCTTGCTCTGTGCTTGGGGCATGTGTCTGTGCAGCCCACAATGCTGGAAGAGGGGCATTGCGTATGTCTATGTCTTTGATGAGGTTGTGGAACTTCAGCAGCCTTGCATACTCCGGATGGATTGTTGCACCATGTCCTGCTTGCACAGGTGGCCTGCTGCAGTAGGTTTCTTTTGTGATGCCTGGCTACAGGGGCAGCTCCTGGTTTGTTGACAAGGAAGGTGATCTCATGACTTGTGGTGCCCAGTAGCTCACTTTGTGCGGTGACCTTTATACTATTCACGCCCACAGTCATGTTGGCAATGTCAATACTGCTGAGCTCCAGCCTTGAGAGGCCTCTGCAACACCAAAGACAGTCATTGCTTAGTCAATTCTCGGTATAAAATGTTCGGATGGGGCAGGAAATGGCAGGAGTGCACAGTGCACTGATTCTTGATTCCACCGAGCTCACCTATTGAGTGCCTAATGAGTTCTGACACATATCTTTGTGAGATGTCAGCTCATACGCGTTGAATGTGATACTGTCGTGCATACTGAAGAGCCAGAATTGCTGCCATCTTTGCAAGTTCTCCCTGCATCGTACTTCCTGATTGTCTCCTTCCCACCACGGCAGTCGACATCTGTTTCATCACGGTTTGTGATGCCATCACTGTCACTTGCAACCGCACAAAAGCCTGCAAGCCAAATGGATAGATCAGATATCCGTCTCCAACAAAAAAACAGCAGCATGACTGCAACACAAGCCTTACCTGCAGCACAGCTGTGACTGAGGCAATCAATATCGGCCTTGCAAATTTTGGCATCTGCACACTTAGCCAAACATAAGCCGCCACAATCAGTATCTGTCTCGGAACTGGCTGTCAGAGTCTTGTCTGAAGATGTCTGGGGCTGACCACACGTGGCTGCAGAAATATGCGTCGTCAACACATTATTGTACCATGGCGGGCAGTTCTTGCGCTTGGTTATAATTCACCTTGTGTGCAGTTAGCAGCTTGGCAATCTTTGCCCACACCACACTTCTGGCCTGCAAGACATGAGTCTCCACAAACTCCTTTACAATCCACGTCAGTCTCGTTCTGATTTTTACGCCATCTGCACATGTGACCAGTGCACATTGACCTGCACACCAAATTGAGCTGCATCATTGCACAAGTCCCTCTATTTGCTTACTGGTCATGAGTGTCATCATGCCTACACTTATCATTGTGCATATACCACTGATGCAGTCACCACTGCTGAAGTTACAACGCATTGTTGTCAGCATTGCATTTCTGAAGGCAGTTGCCTCCGCAGTCCACATCAGTCTCATCCGGATTTTGGATCTTGTCCAAGCAAGTAGGCGGCTTGCACCCTGTTTCTGTGTTGCGACTTAGGCTGATGCAACCTGTGTTATTGGACATGGTAGAGGCCACAAGGCCAGTCTCCTGACCTCAGTTGCCTCTCCCTTAACTTGCAGGCTTGGACTGGGGCAGAGGCTCTGCCTCTTCCTCAGTTACTCAACTAGCCTCGCATAGCTCTTCTTCTTCTTCTTTTTCTTCTTTGCATTATTGGTGCATGCCATACGTACTGAGTCCCGCATTTCCTTTGGCACGACCCCACCATAGTCTACATCTATCAATTTTGTTGCCATTCTTTACCAGGTCGATACATGTTCGGCAACACAAAGCCCTGCGGGTCGGTGCGGTACAGTAAGGTAACTGCTGAGACTATGTGACTTGAATCTTGCTAGTGCATGCAAGCAGTGATCGTGCATTGTAACGATCAGAAGCACTATGCAACTGTTGTTTGTTTCTGATGTATGGTGTGTGGTGTATGATGTATGATGTATGCCAACAAATAGTACTGACTTTTGTATATGCACCATTGTACATGCACCAGGCCGTATATCAAGTCCACTATTTTTTGGACCCTTGACGACCAGGGGCCACCGCAGATTGTAGGTGGGCTGAAAACGCCTTTTACACACCAGACATGACCCAATTACATACACACTACTCCCAGTTACATATACACTACTCCCAGCATCAGCAGCAGCAGCAGTAGATACCACAGAATCAGTCAATCTTACTTCACGAGCAGCATCTGAGTTTATTCATCCTTGTGTCCAGCAGCAGCAGCAGCAGCAGCAACAGCAGCAACAGCAGCAGCCTAATCTGCTCATCAGCAACAGCAGCTGCCTATACAAGAGCACCAGCAGCAAGGACAGCATATGAGGGAACAGCTTGGTATGACAGGCGATCGGAAGAAGGTCATGGAAAAGCAGATTGGCAGAAACACATGGGTACATGCATATGCAGTGAGAAGGAGCTTAGTAGGAAGTCATTTGGTTGTTTGCGATGGTCTTTTAATACTCTGTAAGGATTCTTGTGCGCTGAATTATACACATGCTTGCTTGGCATATAGTATGCATGATGATTCATGCGTCCTGGCTTATGTTAATGGTCTGACTTACATGCAGCCTTGGTTTAGAGTCTGTTACATGATTCAAGTGTCCTGGCTTTGGTCTATGTGCGTGGTCTGACTGGCATGCAGTCTTGGCCTAGAGTCTGCATGATTCAAGCGTCCTGTCCTTGGCCTATATATGCAGTCTGACAAGTTACATGCAGCCAACTGGCCTAAAGTCTGCATGATTCAAGCGTCCTTCCTTGGTTTATCTATGCGGTCTGACCTACAGACAGGCTTGGCCTAGGGACTGCATGATTCACGCGTCCTGTCCTTAATCTATCCAGTCTGAATTATTACATACAGGCTTGGTTTCAAGTCTGCATGATTCAAGCGTCCTGTCCTTGGCCGTCTATGGGGTCTGACTCACACTTAAAAGATTGGCTTGGCATAGTGCTTGGTCTAGAGTCTGCATTCCCGTTCAAGCGTCGTCCTGTCTTTGATCGCTCAAGCTGTTCAGCGCTGAGTGCTTGCATTTGAGAGCTGGTACACTATCACTAACGGGAGCGGCTATTAAGAGGCTAGTGGCTAGCCCCTCGCTCCCTAGCCTGGTACTATCTAAGTACTAGCTTTGCAACAAGCCTCAACTATCCTGTAACTAGCCTCATTTGCCAGAGCCTCTCACTAGCTTTTGCAGACGGTCTAGCCTAAACCAAGCCTCTGACTAGCTTGTGACTAGGTAATCACTAGCCAGGCAGACCACATAATCAGGACACCAATACATAATTACATTGTAGCCAGGCAAATTAGATTTCCAGCATCACTTCCAGCATCACTACCAGCATCACAAACACCTCTTTGATTTTAAAATCAATCATAATTGAATAAAATTTTAGACATGCAAACAAGAAATCCCCAAATCATCAAGACATTGATTGCCTGCATCAGGTACCTGCGTGCTATTACATAGGATGGAGGACCATCTTCTTCCTCCTGACAACCACAACAATCACAATTAAACCCATCACTAGGGCACCACCCACACTGACGCCCACACCAATGCCTATTGCAATCACCTTGTTTAGGTCCTTAAGGGACGGAAGAGGGGGAATTGCAGTCAAACCTTTCAATGTGACACCATTTACACCATAGGTGGTCAAGAAATCAGATGTGAAAATTGATGAAGGATTTTTAGTAAGGGTGACATCCATTGCATTGACTTCTTCTACACTCCAACTCAATGGAACTTGTAGCTCTAACGACACAACCACGGATCCTTGCCTTACGTCCTTGACCCAGACACTGGAAAGCGGTAGACTTGTTGCAGTACTAACAGCAGTACGAACAGACCCCTTGAAGGCTTCCAGCTTGGCTGGGGTTGCTGTGATGGATGAGTAGTCAGCATCAAAAGTGTACTCATAAGAGTACGCTGTCGTGGTGTTGGTTGTGGAAGCAGTGTCCGGCTCTACCACAGCGACCCCCTGGCTTGCTACCTTGGTGTACTGAGCAATGAGGTAGGTGCCCGCTCTGGTTGTTGTGCACGTGGCAAAAGCAACCTCCCCTATGGTGGTGGATTTGATACCATATCCTTCCCCAACAGTGAACATTGCAGTTGCTGGGTCCAGCCGCATGCAGACCAAAGTATCATTGTCGAGGCTGGGTGAGCGGGATGGTCACTTGCACTGAACATGTTGATTGACAAGGAAGAGCCCCTGAGCCATTGTTACGACCAGAAACATCGATGGTGACAGCACCAGATATGGGTGAAATAGCTTCCATATCATTGGACCTCACTAACATGCTGCTGCCATCCAGCGCTGACACAGTGAAGAGATCGGAGTTGGTGAAGTACTCAGCTGCAATGCTGATAATGGCTGATGTACAGTCGGCAGAGTAAGCTTCTCCATTGGACTCGTTGTAGAAGTTGCAGGGTCCTACCATTGCTCCACTGAACGTGATGCTTGCATCCAAAGCCGAGCCTCCCTGGTTTCCAGTTGCCCCAGGCCCGACCTGTAGTGCACAGGCACGATAACTCATCATTACATATATAAAGTGCTTGCGGTGTGAGCTGAGGTTCATATAACATGGTTCATATAACATGGTCACAGTAATGCATGCATGTTTACCTTAATGACCATGGCTAAGCAAGGCGGACATACATATGTTCTTTTGGACCACTCTAAGCTACCTCACCTGTATTGCAAGAGATTCAACTGTGCTGCCCATCTGTGCTGCTGTTGAGATGTACATGCCATCACTACCAGATGCAACGTAACCAGAGCCAGGCACTGCACCCGCTAAGAGGACCTTAGCAAGCGCATCCACATTTGCAACAATCGTGGCTGGATCAAGCAATGCTTGTAGTCGGCGGCTCTGGGTCGACCGGCTGCGGGGTGCTCCAAATGCCAGCAACGAAATGAGTTGCGAGGCTCCATCACCCGATATTGGCTGTTTTGATGTTGTTGCAGCCTTGACGCCACTCGTGGCTATGTCAGCAACACTGGAACGTACATCGTCGGAGGCATTGGTGAGGACAGATGCCAACCCCACCACTGCACCAACAACTTGGCGCATTGCCTCAGGGTCCCTGACATCTGCTGTGGAATTCAAACTGCTAATGAGACAGGATGCTTTCATTTCCAGTGCCTCTGCTTGAGTGGAGTCAATGGGACCATCCTTCGCACCATAACTTGCAAGGTTGGCAATTGCCAAAGCACCTGCCGCCAATGCAGATACGTCCTTGGTCTTTGCCAGGGTAGCCACATCCACAGCCGAGAATGCATCTGTGATGTTGAAGGAACTTGATGGCCCTTTCACAGTCACTGATATGTTTTGGCAGAGGGAAGCAGCTGAGGTATCATAGGCACAAGCGTACAGATTTGTACTGCCCACCGGAAGGGCCCCTACGGTTCCTGCACCACCGATTGTGTAGGTTGACATGGTCGATGTGGCTAGGGGCATCCTGATACCTCTTGCAGTGATGGTGCCAAATTCATACCTGTACAGACAAAACAACCCAGAGAGTTAACTAGGTACAATCAAATGTATTCGGTGGGCCAAGACCCATCCTTCCATAGCGGCCAGTAGAGCACTCAAAACAGTACCCTATCTTTAATGCATTGGCAACCTTTTGGATTGAAGCTAAGAAGTAAAGCAACCCAAGAAGACAAGCCATCACAATAGTAGGCCTTTGTCTGCCAGTGCTAGTTGAATAGGACAACTATATGACCAGTGATTTGAATCTTTTAAGTGCCTTGATGTAAAGGCATTAGATCCAAGGCTTTTCTTGAAAATCTTGAAATATGGAATTCGACTTACATCAAGGGCCCATCATCAACGATGCCAGAGACTGTTGCGGTGTAGGCTGCTTTGGGGAAGGTGTCGCTTGTCGCAGTGGTACTCATGCATGTCCCCAAGCAGTATGGGGCACCATCCACTGGAACAACCATCGTTGCACTGCCAGAGCGCCCATTTAGAGTGAAATGGGTAGTGATCTCCACTTCTCCAACCAGAGGTAACAGACGAGAAGGGATGATCAATTGTGTAGAGTTTGTAAGGATGCTTGAAAGATCAGCTGCGCGGCTACTCCATGATACAGTGGCATCCTCAAAACCAGCATCCATTTGTACTACCAGTGCCAACGGGCGGTTTGTAGGATGTCGAAGGGGACAGATGTCCTTATGACAAACTCTTCTCATCGTGCCAGTGTCGTGCCAGTGTCGTGCATACTGAGGAGCCACAATCGCAGACTTTGCAAATTTTTCCTGCATCGCACTTCCTGGTTGTGACCTTGCCACCACAGTGGACATCTGTTTCATCACGGTTTGTGATGCCATCACTGTCACTTGCAACCGCACAAATGCCTGCATGCCAAATGGATAGATCAGATATCCGTCTCTAACAGAAAACAGCATGACTGCAAGACAAGCCGTACCTGTGACAGACACTTGTGACTGAGGCAATCAATGTTGGACTTGCAACTTTTGGCATCTGCACACTTAGGTAAGCATAACCCCCCACAATCGATATCTGTGGAATGCAATTAGCATTGTGGCGCCCGAAACGGATGCATGCAAATTGTGGCGCCCGAAATGCGATGCCACATCTGCCAGAAAGCTGATATTGGGTGTTGATCAACTTGGTTTTAGATCAACTTAAAGAAGCACGTGCAGCACGCAGTTCTGATACCGTTTGGACAACAGCTGTTGATAGAGTGTGTCTGCGGTCCATCGAGGAGAAGTACTTACTGTGAGTTGCCTGCTGCTGTGCGGCAAAGGACGCCTGCCTTATAGATGAACTCATAGGCCTGGGCTTTTGCAGCATAATCCTTGATTTTGTCTTCAGCCAGGGACTCAGCTGTTGGGTCGTAGCCCTCATAAAAGAGGGGCTTGCAGCGTTGAATGTTGGGCTCTTAGTATGATACACCTGCTTTGTTCATATTGCTCCTCATTCGAGCACGTTTGTTTGACAACTTCTTGGGGTGCTTATGAGGAAGTGCCAAGCATAACTGATAATGAGGCCACTCCTCTTTGATGGACTTGAAGATCACTGCTTCCTCCACTTCGTTGTATACATCACACCCCCTGGTCGTGGCTCCTTTTTTACCGATCCTTGAAAGCTCAGCAGGGGATATGTTTCTTATTCCTGTTAGTGCTGAGTCTCGGGCTTTCCCTGGGCAACATAAAGCAAAGGTGTCAGTTTAGGTATGATCTCTGGCAATTGCACTTGCCATGTAATATTGTTGTCTCCGTGCACTGGGGAGAAAATTCAGTCCAGATTGTTTATGCCTTACTGGTGATCAGATGTGTAGGCATGCAAGTCATCACAAGCAGTGAATAAGCTCTTTACCACTCACGTGATAATGCATGTTTTGCCCCGATTGGGTCCTCTGCAGCCATTGTCTCTGTCCATCCACCAGGGAGCCAAGTTAGCCCAGTCTGTTCAAACCTTGCTTGTTTTGTGTCTCGGGCGTTCCCTGGGCAACATGAAGCAAATGTGTCAGTTTGGGTATGCTCTCCGGGCAATTGCACTTGACCATGCAATATTGTTGTCTCCATGCACTGGGGGAAAAATTCAGTCCAGATTGTTTATGCCTTGCTGGTGATCAGATGTGTAGGCATGCAAGTCATCATCACAAGCAGTGAATAAGCTCTTTACAACTCACGTGAAAATGCATGTTTTGCCCCGATTGGGTCCTCTGCAGCCATTGTCTCTGTCCATCCACCAGGGAGCCAAGTTCGCCCAGTCTGTTTTAACCTTGCTTGTGCTGTGTCTCGGGCTTTCCCTGGGCACATGAAGCAAAGGTGTCAGTTTGGGTATGATCTTCGGGCAATTGCACTTGACCATGCAATATTGTTGTCTCCATGCGCTGGGGAGAAAATTCAGTCCAGATTGTTCATGCCTTACTGGTGATCAGATGTGTATGCATGAAAGTCACAAGCAGTGGATAAGCTCTTCACCACTCACGTGATAATGCATCTTTTGCCCCGATTGAGTCCTCTTCAGCCATTGTCTCTGTCCATCCACCAGGGAGCCAAGTTAGCCCAGTCTGTTCAAACCTTGCTTGTGTTGCATCTTGGGCGTTCTCTGTGTAACATTAAACAATGGTGTCAGTTTGGGTACGATCTCCGGGCAATTGCACTTGACCATGCAATATTGTTGTCTCCATGTACTGGGGAGAAAATTCAGTCCAGATTGTTTATGTCTTGCTGGTGATCAGCTGTGTAGGCATGCAAGTCACAAGCAGTGAATAAGCTCTTTACCACTCACGTGATAATGCACCATACGCGTCAATGATCTCCAGGCCCTTGATGTCCAGCACAGGATTAAATCTGTTGCCCTCTGTGTTCACTATTAGCGCCCTTGCCAAGCACATTGCCAAACAGCATCTTGGGTCCAAAGACAGCGAAGAACCCCTCCCGCTCTTCATTGCAATGTGGGCATGGGACGGATGGGGACTAGTTACCACAAGCCCCAGATCACCAGAGGGTGATTTGATGGCACATATACCATACGGTCCCAAAGTGTACTTAGGTTGGCCAGAAGATGGCCAGAACTGTTCACAAATGTCATCTAGACCTGCATTGCAAATTGAGTGTTTTAACAGATACATGTTTTCAGCATATGCTGTACTATTGGCAATACATGTATATCAATATTCATAATTTGATGTTAATTTTGTCTTGCCGGAATGGATCATACACTCACCTAAGCGGCGCAAATGGCCAGATACAATCAAGCCAGTCTGGCGGTCCATGAGCGGGAGATACAATATCTCGTAACCATCACCCGCAGCTGATAGAGGGACAACCACCCCTGGCTGCCGTAGAGCACACCCACACAGCATTCTGGCGACACCCGTATGGGCAACCACATTGCAGCCTCCAGCTACAAAGTTAGTTACCATCAGATCCACCAAGTGCCGCATGGCAGCATTGACCTGGCCCACCCATTCAGCATGGTCCGACCTCTCGTTTGACTTTGCTCCCTCGTATGCCGAGGCATTCATGGTATTAATAGGCCCAGCATCAAGCACAAACATGGGTGATTTCTCTGTGTGAGGGGCCATACCGTCAATGTGCTTCAATAGCACATCTAGCACCTCCAAAGTGTAGAATAGTTTGCCAGACGCGGCCAGTGATGAAGAGACCGGTTGGACAAGGTCGATGTTTTCACCCAGGCGGCGTTTTGCTTCATCAGCAATTCCGAGGCCCATGGCATGACTGGGGACCCAGCTGAGTAGTAGCAGTAGAGTCGCAACAGCTGTGGCATCATATGCCGCCAGTGCATCAGCCATTGACAATAGTGGCTTGTCGTCAGCAGATGTTAGGCCACCGTCCAAAGCCGCCTTCAACACTGCTGCTGCCTTGCCCAGTATGACCTCACCATTTTCTTTTGAGTGGTAAGATGACCTGGGCACATACAGGTTTGCCTGAGCATAGTTCACCGCTGCAGTCCATCCGTGGTCTTTGATAGTTCGTTCCAAGATGTCACTCAGTATGTCCCGTACCTGAAGTGCAACAACATAGTATTTGTCAGTTTGGTGATGGTATCATTGCCCTTCACAGATTTGCTTAGTTTCATACGCTGCTCACTTACCAGGCAATCTTTCAAGGCCACATCAGCATTACTTGCAGTGGCACACAGCTTTGCCCTTTTACTGCCTGTGGCCGGGCTGCTTACATTGGTCACAGTGTTGCTGCGCTTGGTGGAAGATCTCAGTGTATCATCACGGGAGGCACCTGCTGTGGAACAGGGATATAGTTAGGTAGGCATGGTAATGATTATTATAACAGCTTCTGGATGTGACCTAAGAATAGCCTTGTCATGGCTCCCTGCTTTACACGAAACACACCTGAAGCTCCAAGAGTAGCCGAGTCACACAGCCCTATAGTCGCCTTTGCAAGCCGTTGCTTCTTGCTGTTTTTGGCCTGTCCACAGCTTGTTAGAGTGTTGCCGGGCTTGGAAGATGTATACGGGGCATCATCGGCGGTATCTACAGTGGAACATATGGGTGTATTGTCGTGGATGGATTGGGGCATGTGTGGCAGTTGCTGATTGCAATGGCTGCTTGCTTGAACATCATGATGGCCCATCATGACACATAGCCTGCCTGCCAGCATAGCAGCCCCAACTAGCCATGTTTGCAGTAAAAGGAATATGTAAGACCATTTCAAGCTTTGTGGTGAACAACATAGCTTACTTGCCTGTAGCCCCATCCTTCTCGGACACTAGCTTCCTCACTGCGCCCTTTGTGACCTTGCTATCGTTCTGGGTGCCTGACAGGACTTGTCTCGTCACCGGTCCCGACTGCAAAGTACAATAACAAACTCATATAAGACTGAGTAATTGAGAGATGTAGTACGCCAATCAATCAGTGTGAATGAGGTAGCTAGGTGCTCACCACTGTCTTATCGTTGTCTGCCAATTTCATTGCCTGAGTATACAACTTGGACTGTTTGTTGACGGTATCTGTAATTCCTCGCACACTCTCTGTCACTTGGTTGTCACGCCTTGGGTGCTCAAGGTCCACAGTCCCATCACACAGTCCAACAGCGTCGATCTCCATGCTGGAAAACTCATCTTCGTCGAGATATGCATGCCCTGCAAGTGCAAGTGTGTTTGTCAACGGGGACAAGTATCTTTCATATGGAAATGCAATCACGCTGCATATATGAACAGAAACACATTCAAGTTTATTGTAACTGATTTAACACAAACATCCTTACCTGTGAAATTTGCGTCACTGCCATCTTGATGCTGCAACAGCTCTGCAAGTCCAAATGCACACAGCAATGGATATATAAATGGATTGTCGCAAGGTGGGAGGCTCAATATTCTTGGTCGGTAAACATTGAGAAGTCGGTGTTGTGGACACGTAGACAACATAGCGCTCACGGCACCCTCATAGAAACACAGTTCCTTGATAGGAACTTCACCCTGAATGTATTCTCGCATTGCTTCTGTGTTATCTGATATCTTCCTCCTGTAGAATTCTACCATTGCTCCAGCATGAGTACCTTCCATGAGGGTATTATTAGATTTGGTGGCAACCGGGGTCACGATGGGAGGCATTACCCATGGCGGGACACAGTCATTGTGGTATGACATACTTCTGTTGCCATCAAAACCTGAGGGAAAAGCAAAATGTGTCAGAAGTTACTGCCTAAGGTGCTCCCTTACCGCAAACATTGAATGCTCTCAATCAGCTAAAATTCATTTGCATATTCACTTGTCAAACACAGATTTTTGCATTCAATGCTCTCTTGTATGCCAATGATGTTCAATTGTATCACAAAAAAATGGGCAGGTGTGGTTACTGATTTGATGTCAACAGCCTTACCTGTAGAGGTTCCACCTTGATGCTGCAACAGCTCTGCAAGTCCATATGCACACAGCAATGGATATGCAAATGGATTGTCGCCAGGTGCGCGGCCCAATATTCTAGGTCGGTACACGTCAAGTACTCGTTGTTGTGGATACGTAGACAACATAGCGCTCACGGCACCCTCGTAGAAACACAATTCCTTGATAGGAACTTCACCCTGAATGTACTCTTGCATTGCTTCTGTGTTTTCCGATATCTTCTGCCTGTAGAATTCTCCCATTGCTCCCGCATGAGCATCTTTTTCATACATTAGGATGTATGCCTTCTGTTGTTGTACATGTTGCCATGTAGTCACAGAGACAGTAGAGTCGTTACAGCATAACCATTGGTCTCCTGGCAAGTTGCGGACATATGCCACGTAATGACCATCGTCAGGAGTATGTCCTTCATGAACTAGTACGGAGTATAGTTTGTATGAGATGGGCTTGTTGGATGTCCCTGCTTCAGTCGGCAGTATGAGGACCCTGTCAAAAGCCACGTGTTCTGTGAGCTTTGTTGCTGCACCACTTGCTGTAGAGAAGCGCGAGATATTAACCACCAATGCTTCTGGTGCTGAGCACATTTTAGAACTTGAAGTATGGCCGGTGTCCTTCTTACAGATGTCGCACCTGCGACAAATCAACTGTTAAGAATCCACATTTTTCGCATCTACACTCATTTTTATGCACGCAACATGTCACATCAGACCCACTCCCACTAACCTGCATAGATTTTTGGGATCATCCATCACTTCCTCCTTAAAGGTCTGCTGAATGGCACTTTCAATGGTCATGACAGTTTGCGGTACTTGTATGACCAAGGAGGTCAAGTCAGTTATGACCCCATCTTTCTGATGTCCACAAGCTAAGCATTGCTTGACCTCCATTATAGATCCGCGTAGCTGGTCTAACATGCCCTGCAGCAGCAGACATACAGCAGATGATACAGCAAACAGTCAACATGCTTATAGACAACTCAAACTACTTGGTGCCAGCGACTTTCCTTTTTGTATAAATCCAGTCAAATGTACAAATACAGTCGCTTTAGTGAAATATGCCCTGTCTCGACATATTTTGAGGTACCTATACGTTACTATAAGGTTAACACAAGCATACGAATAAGTGCATGCATGCATTACTCTGCTGGCTAGGCCATTTGTCCTGAAACCACAGAACAACCCCATACATACCTGAGCACTGCAACCTTTCTCTTGCTGAAGTAGCTCCAGTAACCTTAGGTAGCATTCAAACGCATCTTCAGAGCGGTCCACTTCAAACTTGCAGTGTTGCTCACTCCGGCTCTGCTGAAACTGTTGCAGATGTTCCAGCAGTAGTAGGGGACTTACTGTTGTCCTTTGGGACTGAGACACCAGTGGTTGGAGAACATTGCAGAAACAGCAGAAAGCACACCTATCCAAAGTGTGCCCATTGTCGGCACATGCCAGTTGTGCACAAATGCTTGGCATATGACCTAACCCCTGCAATACAGCGTTCAAGTAGCATGTCTTTCCTAGATTGCGGTACCCTACACCAGCACTCACACTAGAAGAACCCACACCGCTTATACATCTGCCTCCACCAAACAAGCCTCTATGCATATTTGGATTGGGTGTATGACTGTAACTGACATTACGCGTGGCTACTTTGGTCGAAATTGGTGACATAAAACATCCACATCCACATCTACAATTGTTTAATGTGGTATCTTGGGCTGTCTGGGGCTTGTGGCAGCAGCATCACTGATGACTCTGCAATACGTGTATCTGTGACAGACAGAACAGCAAAGGACATGTTGGTTATCAGACAGAAGCTATCTAAACCCTAAAACCTGGTGTGCAAACGCTGTGCTTGTAGACGTTAAACGCCACAACTACAGATCAGTTGGCGGTGTTGTGCATATCTTGGGTTTGCATATCCTTTTTGCACCTGTTAAAGGCCAAAAGCGGTAATGTAGCTGGTTGGGCGTGAATTTCATGCGCGCGTAAGGATTACAGCACTCCTAGAGGGCAGACAGAACAGTTACAAGTCGTTACAAGTAGTTACCTTTGGAGACGAGCAGCTCGATCTTGTGCCATTTCCCGGAATCCATAGAGCCCGCTGGGATGACGTAACGGCTTCCTACGACCCTTGGCAGTTTATCAGCTGTTGCATTCCCAAAGCAAGCTTTGGGAAAGTCTTCATGGTAGCATGACCAGGCAAAGTCCAGAGTTCCCTGAGGGTCATCGGGGTCCACGGATTTGGATGCATCTAGCACAACAGTGCCAGCAGTTTTGACCCCTCCAGACTTCCCTTGTATTATGCTCCGGAGCGGTGACGCTTGAAGCCTCAACTGCACACTTGTTGTGGATATTGTAGGCGACCCTATAAAGGTTGTGGAAATTTGCAGGACGACCAAATCTCCGTTTTTGCCTGGGAGTGGTCCTTCAAGAAGCAAGTTCTTGCTCTTGCTGTTTACCCGGGCGTCCCAAAGTGCTTTGGCACTAGTTGCGCTGAATACACTCCAGGAGTAGACGGCCTGCAGGAGAGTGGCGAAAAGGTTAAAGCGGCGCTTGAGCAGGTGCCATGAGCACGGGTATCACAACTCTCAAAATCATTTGTGATGAGCTTGGTCACTTTGCTCACCTCAGCCTCTCCACATACGGATTGCGCTTCTAGCCTAGTCCGAAGCTGAAAGCGATCAGCAATCTTTGCCACTTGCTGCAAGCCTCCCTCTACTGAGACCACAGGGGCAGCTCCTGGTTGGTTGACCAGGAAGGTGATCTCGTGACTTGCTGTGGTGCCCAGTAGCTCACTTTGTGCCGTGACTCTGATACCATTTACACCCACAGTTAGGTTGGCAATGTCGGCACTACTGAGTTCCAGCCTTGAAAGTCCCCTGCAGCAGCAACGACTGTCGTTAGTTGATGCTCAACAATTCTGGGCAGGATTTTGCAAGAATGCACAAGGGTCCACAGCTAAACTGTTGGCTAAGGAGGTCTACATCTCATTAAGCCGGTTTTATACGCAAACTCACTTGTCAGTTGCTATCTTCAATGCAGTCTTGAGACGGGACGATGCTGACGTTGTCCCCCAAGCAAATGTGAGAGGCCTTCCACCTGGACCAATGGAGGCTGATGCATCAAATACTGCACTGATACTCTTGCCATTGCATGCCTTGGCGATCACCTGTTTGAGGGAAGAAACCCCAATTAGCTTCACAAAGATGGAGCACATGGGGCGGGGTTGGTAATGAGCAGAATTCGAACAATCCTCACCTGCGGACCTGTCACCACCAGAGCAGGTTGCTGGCAAGCCTCACAAGTTCTTATAGTCACGCTTCCAGTAAAGGTTGCATTGGGCACCAGCATGTCCACCAGCACAGTCTGAGCGCTGTTAAGGTTAATGCGGTTGCCCGGTTTGATAGATGATGTGGGTTGCAATGTGACTGCTAGGCTGCGTTCTTGAGCATCACACCAAGCATTGGGGCCTAGCAGAGAGCTCGAGTTGCCATCCAGGATGGATGAGCATGGCATCGATATTGGGCTGGCCTCACTATTCAGTGTTATCAAGATCCGCCTGCCATCGTTTGAAAACTGAGCTGACACAACTGACCGAGCTTCAGGGCGGCAGAATCCATAACATGGTGTGTTGATAAGGGCCCCCAAGGCAGCGCTGCATGTAACTGTATTACGCTTGTCCGATTGCACACACGAGAAGCCATTCAGGCAGCCAATCCCCTTGGCTGTATCACAGCTGCTGACCTGCAATCAAGGAAATGTTGCTGGTGTCAGCTCTTCCTGTCGAAAGTGCCAAACACAGCGCCATGTCTGATAAACTTACTAGTGCCTCCATCCTGCGTAGTTGCTCTTGGACTGTTTGAAGCTGGCAGAAATTCTGGCAGGTCACGCGACTCCACGTTCCATCATTCCGACACATCGATGAAGGACTGCTTGCAATGAAGCCAGCATCACATTGCACACTACATAAGCCCCCTGAGGGAAGTGCAGCACAAGACTTGATGAATTGGCCATTATCAACGGACGGCGGAGTGGAACAGTTCAAAGCCTGTGGCACAGACAGAACTGCTTCACACTTCCCACTGTTACAAACTGCTCCATTGAGACAATCAGTCCCAGTGTTGCACTCTTTCCCAGCGGCACATTTGTTGCAAACTTTGCCTCCACAGTCAACATCTGTCTCATCTTGGTTTGCGAGCCCATCTGAGCATGTGGGAAGAGCACACATTTTGTTGACACCTGCAGGAAACCATAAAGGGTGGGTCGGTTGTCAGAAAGCAAGTGAGTTGGGGCATCTGGCTTGCTTATTCTGGTGCATACAAGAGACCTGCTTACCTGTCGTATTGCATGATTGGCTGATGCAGTCACCGTCTACTAAGCAGTGCATGCCTGTTGCACAAGCAGGACAGACGCCGCCACCACAATTGAGGTCTGTCTCAGGAGTAGTGGTTGCGTTGTCACTGCATGTATTGGGTACTAGGCACACACCTGCAGGAACATGGACTCTTGGTGGTGAAGTGCTCAGACTCTATGGTTCGGATTGTGTATGGGGCATAACACTGAAGCCCTGCCATATGTTAAGTGTTGAACAAGTCTAATGAGCATTACCGCACAGCTGCCTGTTATTGTATTGTCAGGTATGCTGTTGTTGGCGATGATGTGGTCTTTCCGGCGCTCACCTTCACTACATGCCCCACTTGACATGCAATCGGAGGCTTGGAAGCAGGCCCTCCCAACACTGCATTTTGTGCAAAGCGCGCCACCACAGTCCACATCACTCTCGTCTTGGTTCTGTACTCCATCACTGCAAGTGGGTATCTGACAAACAGAACCTGTGGCACAGAGAGGCAGCGTAACGGCTCTTAAGAGGGCCTGCAAATGTGTGATCACTGAGATGTGTTAGAACAATATTACCTTTGCAGATGCTTGACAAACAATCTGTGTTGACCATGCAGGCCTTCATGTTCGCACAAGGATTACAGCTACCACCACAATCTTGATCTGTCTCGTCCTGGTTGACGGCTTCATCTGAACAATTGGCTGCAGCACATCTCCCTGCAACGTCAACATAAGCAAGACCTGCTGTTTAGGTGTTTAGATGTTTTACAGGGCAAACTGACCGCAGCCCTGAGGACACAGTAAAAGCTCTGTCATCGTGTATCAAGCTGCCTCATGTACCAGGACTATGGTGGGCCTACCTGTGAAGGCGTTACTTTGTGCTGTGAAAGCCATCATTGTGCTTTTCCTAAATGCAGTAAATGGTTTGTGCATACATGTGCCAGAATAGCAATGTAAGGCACTTACACAGTCCCTTTGCAACAGCACATGCTTACCGGAGCGACAACTCATGCTCAGACAATCTGTACCAATTCTGCAGTTCTTCTCCATCCGGCATCTTGGGGCATCAGTTCCTCCACAATCCACATCTGTCTCGTTGCCGTTCTTAACACCATCAAGTGGGGAGGGCTGAGCACAGAATCCTGCATAGCATGCATACATAATGGTTATTGCTTCCCTGAGATTGTGACTGTTTGATTATGCTGCTTGAAGTCCGATCGCCAAGACGGTCTTTGGTTTGAGGAAGTATGTGAGTACCTTATCAGCCTACCTGTTGTGCATATTGCAGCGCCGCAGTCACTGCCATCTTTGCAGCTTTTCCCTGCATCGCACTTCTTGGTTGTCTCCTTGCCACCACAGTCGACATCTGTTTCATCACGATTTGTGATGCCATCATTGTCACTTGCTGTTGCACAATTACCTGCAAAGCAGATGTTTGGATCAAAGGAACTCTCTAAAAATGAAGGCTCAGCATGACTGCAAGGTTAGCCTTACCTGCAGCACACCTTCGACTGAGGCAATCAGTGTGGACCTTGCAAATTTTTGCATCTGCACATTTGGCTAAACATAAGCCGCCACAATCGATGTCTGTCTCAGAACTGGCTGTCAGAGCCTTGTCCGAACATGTCTGGGGCTGACCACACAAGCCTGCATGAAAATGTACCATCAAGACCCCTTTGTACTATGGACAGTCATTCAGTTGTCCTTTAGTTACCTTGTGTGCAGTTAGCACTTTGACAGTCGCTTCCTATAGCACACTTCTGGCCTGAAAGACATGAGTCTCGACAGACTCCTCCACAATCGATGTCAGTCTCGTTCTGATTTTTCACACCATCTGTACATGTGGCCAGTGCACATTGACCTGCATACCAAATTGTACAGGTCATTTTAGTGGGTGAAGAGTCATGAGTGGAGCAGCAGCAAGCTACTTACCATTTGTGCATATGCGACTGACGCAGTCACCACTGATCTTACAACGCATTGTTGCATTGCATTTCTGAAGGCAGTTGCCTCCACAGTCCACATCAGTCTCATCCTGGTTTCCGATCTTGTCCGAGCAAGTAGGCACCTGGCACCCTGTTGTTGTGTTGCAACTCAGGCTGGTACAGTCTGCATTATTGCTGCATGCCATATTGATTCCACATTTCCTTTGGCAGGACCCACCACAGTCCACATCACTTTCGTTGCCATTTTTCACCAGGTCGATGCATGATTCAGCAACACAAAGCCCTGCGGGTGAGTTTAAGAAGTTTAGTCATAATGTTGCTACGTGCCTTCGTATAACAAAGAGTTTTGTGATAGGCTTATGGCTTACCGCTTGACGCATTGCAGACTCTGCTCATGCAGTCTGCAGCTTTCATGCACCGCCTTCCAGTCCCACACAGTAAGCAGGTGCCCCCCCCGCAGTCAACATCTGTCTCATTGCCATTCTTGATCTTGTCGGTGCACGTTGGGACTAACTCACAGGATCCGTTGACATTAGTACTGTCCCATTTCCCGTTAACACAGTTGACCCTTGGTTGTCCATTGCTACCAGCCGCTGTTCCATTGCTGCAGGTTGCCGTGCAGGTGGCTGCTGTCTTGTTGCACGATACTGGCCAGGTTGCATTGGGAACACTGGCAGCGGGAAGCCCAGTGCAAATGCCTGCATAAAGGCAGTTCAGTGATGCAAGAGGTTCAAGGGGCTTGTGGCCAAGGTACAACCCACACTACCTGCTGAGCCGGGATATCTCCTTCACCCTGCCGGGATCAGTTTACAGCAAGAACAGTTAGCATACCACTTTCCTTTGTTTGCATTGGGGAATTACTCGTGAGTGTTGACAATCACTCGTTAATGTTTACCCCACAATTAGTGAATTGTATGTAGCTTTGACAACACCCTTATCTGTACATAACAGCTTATTGTTGGGGTGTCTCACCTTCGATACATGACCCAGTAAGGTTTGCAGCGCTCGCATTTGTCCATGAGCTGCCATTGACAACACAAGTGGCTGTGGGTGCACCATCATCGCCAGCAGTGTAGCCTGAGTTGCACGATGCTGTGCATGTGTGATTGTTGTCACAAGATTGCCAAGTCCCGTTGGCCACACTTGTGGGAGAGCCAGTAGTGCAGATGGCTGTTTGGACAAGACAAACATAGAGGGAAATGTGCTTAGTGCATGATAAGCAGCATCAAAGATACATCGGTCCCCTCAAGTGCAG
Organism: Pseudopediastrum boryanum; assembly: GCA_963556185.1. NCBI lineage: Eukaryota > Viridiplantae > Chlorophyta > Chlorophyceae > Sphaeropleales > Hydrodictyaceae > Pseudopediastrum > Pseudopediastrum boryanum. Next base: position 2,926,667 of record OY744510.1, on the reverse strand, counting down.
CCCACTGTGTGCCGTGCAGGTATAAATGAGCGGTGTGTTTGCTCCTGCAAGCATTTTATTGTTATTGTTGGGCTTGTGGCCAAGGTACAACCCACACTACCTGCTGAGCCGGGATGTTTCACTCTGTCATGGTGTTATACATGCACACTAGCAGTGGTTGCACACAATAGTGTGCACAATCTGAAGAATTTTCAGGGATCCAGCCAAACATTCTTAAAACCTGGGAATCATTTGGTAGATAAAAGATCAGGGGAATTCCTCATGTTTCAGCACTTGCAGCAAGGCACACGCCGCCCTTCTTATGCAAACATCATTACAGCGCAGGAGCATAGCACGTAGTCTATGCAAACCTGCCTCACCTGCTGTCTGGACCACTGGTGGCACCTCACAGGATCCGTTGACATTAGTAGTGTCCCATTTCCCGTTAACACAGTTGACCCTTGGTTGTCCATTGCTACCAGCCGCTGTTCCATCGCTGCAGGTTGCCGTGCAGGTGGCTGCTGTATTGTTGCATGATACTGGCCAGGTTGCATTGGGAACACTGGCAGCGGGAAGTCCACTGCAAATGCCTGCATAAAGGCAGTTCAGTGATGCAAGAGGTTCAAGGGGCTTGTGGCCAAGGTACAACCCACACTACCTGCTGAGCCGGGATATCTCCTTCACCCTGCCGGGATCAGTTTACAGCAAGAACAGCTAGCATGCCACTTTCCTTTGTTTGCATTGGGGAATTACGTGAGTGTTGACAATCACTCGTTAATGTTTACCCCACAATTAGTGAATTGTATGTAGCTTTGACAACACCCTTATCTGTACATAACAGCTTATTGTTGGGGTGTCTCACCTTCGATACATGACCCAGTAACGTTTGCAGCACTCGTATTTGTCCATGAGCTGCCATTGACAACACAAGTGGCTGTGGGTGCACCATCATCGCCAGCAGTGTAGCCTGAGTTGCACGATGCTGTGCATGTGTGATTGTTGTCACAAGATTGCCAAGTCCCGTCGGCCACACTTGTGGGAGAGCCAGTAGTGCAGATGGCTGTTTGGACAAGACAAACATAGAGGAAAATGTGCTTAGTGCATGATAAGCAGCATCAAAGATACATCGGTCCCCTCAAGTGCAGCGCACTGTGTGCCGTGCAGGTATAAATGAGCGGTGTGTTTGCTTCTGCAAGCATTTTATTGTTATTGTTGCCGCAACAGTAACAGGCGGCCTCTGAAAAAACCAGTACTAGGCAGCCTGTCGGCAGAACTCTTGCCGAGCCAGATTGTATCTAAATGGGAAAATGACCTATGTATGACCCATATACCATGTCCCACTTGCCCATTGATATTCCAGGTTTGTCTAGCTCGTCTAATAACAACTCTGATCATCAGGCCGAGCGGCGTCCATCTCGCTCCACTCCACAGGTGACATACATGTGCTGCACACTGCATTAGCACTGCCAGAGGCAAACGATACTGACTGCTGCAAATGACCTGTTGTCCACAGCTGAGTGCAGGCATGCAACTAAGCTAGCAGGGCAGACAAGCTTTGTTGTTGGTGGGCATCTCACCTTCGATACATGACCCAGTAACGTTTGCAGCACTCGTATTTGTCCATGAGCTGCCATTGACAACACAAGTGGCTGTGGGTGCACCATCATCGCCAGCAGTGTAGCCTGAGTTGCACGATGCTGTGCATGTGTGAGTGTTGTCACAAGATTGCCAAGTCCCGTCGGCCACACTTGTGGGAGAGCCAGTAGTGCAGATGGCTGTTTGGACAAGACAAACATAGAGGAAAATGTGCTTAGTGCATGATAAGCAGCATCAAAGATACATCGGTCCCCTCAAGTGCAGCCCACTGTGTGCCGTGCAGGTATAAATGAGCGGTGTGTTTGCTTCTGCAAGCATTTTATTGTTATTGTTGCCGCAACAGTAACAGGCGGCCTCTGAAAATACCAGTACTAGGCAGCCTGTCGGCAGAACTCTTGCCGAGCCAGATTGTATCTAAATGGGAAAATGACCTATGTATGACCCATATACCATGTCCCACTTGCCCATTGATATTCCAGGTTTGTCTAGCTCGTCTAATAACAACTCTGATCATCAGGCCGAGCGGCGTCCATCTCGCTCCACTCCACAGGTGACATACATGTGCTGCACACTGCATTAGCACTGCCAGAGGCAAACGATACTGACTGCTGCAAATGACCTGTTGTCCACAGCTGAGTGCAGGCATGCAACTAAGCTAGCAGGGCAGACAAGCCTTGTTGTTGGTGGGCATCTCACCTTCGATACATGACCCAGTAACGTTTGCAGCACTCGTATTTGTCCATGAGCTGCCATTGACAACACAAGTGGCTGTGGGTGCACCATCATCGCCAGCAGTGTAGCCTGAGTTGCACGATGCTGTGCATGTGTGATTGTTGTCACAAGATTGCCAGGTCCCGTTGGCCACACTTGTGGGAGGGCCAGTAGTGCAGATGGCTGTTTGGACAGCAGGACAAACATAGAGGGAAATCTGCTGAGTGCATGATAAGCAGCATCAAAGATACATCGGTCCCCTCAAGTGCAGCCCACTGTGTGCCGTGCAGGTATAAATGAGCGGTGTGTTTGCTCCTGCAAGCATTTTATTGTTATTGTTGCCGCAACAGTAACAGGCGGCCTCTGAAAGTACCAGTACTAGGCAGCCTGTCGGCAGAACTCTTGTTGAGCCAGATTGTATCTAAATGGGAAAATGACCTATGTATGACCCATATACTATGTCCCACTTGCCCATTGATATTCCAGGTTTGTCTAGCTCATCTAATAACAACTCTGATCATCAGGCCGAGCTGCGTGCATCTCGCTCCACTCCACAGGTGACATACATGTGCTGCACACTGCATTAGCACTGCCAGAGGCAAACGATACTGACTGCTGCAAATGACCTGTTGTCCACAGCTGAGTGCAGGCATGCAACTAAGCTAGCAGGGCAGACAAGCTTTGTTGTTGGTGGGCATCTCACCTTCGATACATGACCCAGTAACGTTTGCAGCACTCGTATTTGTCCATGAGCTGCCATTGACAACACAAGTGGCTGTGGGTGCACCATCATCGCCAGCAGTGTAGCCTGAGTTGCACGATGCTGTGCATGTGTGAGTGTTGTCACAAGATTGCCAAGTCCCGTCGGCCACACTTGTGGGAGAGCCAGTAGTGCAGATGGCTGTTTGGACAAGACAAACATAGAGGAAAATGTGCTTAGTGCATGATAAGCAGCATCAAAGATACATCGGTCCCCTCAAGTGCAGCGCACTGTGTGCCGTGCAGGTATAAATGAGCGGTGTGTTTGCTTCTGCAAGCATTTTATTGTTATTGTTGCCGCAACAGTAACAGGCGGCCTCTGAAAATACCAGTACTAGGCAGCCTGTCGGCAGAACTCTTGCCGAGCCAGATTGTATCTAAATGGGAAAATGACCTATGTATGACCCATATACTATGTCCCACTTGCCCATTGATATTCCAGGTTTGTCTAGCTCATCTAATAACAACTCTGATCATCAGGCCGAGCGGCGTCCATCTCGCTCCACTCCACAGGTGACATACATGTGCTGCACACTGCATTAGCACTGCCAGAGGCAAACGATACTGACTGCTGCAAATGACCTGTTGTCCACAGCTGAGTGCAGGCATGCAACTAAGCTCGAAGGGCAGACAAGCCTTGTTGTTGGTGGGCATCTCACCTTCGATACATGACCCAGTAACGTTTGCAGCACTCGTATTTGTCCATGAGCTGCCATTGACAACACAAGTGGCTGTGGGTGCACCATCATCGCCAGCAGTGTAGCCTGAGTTGCACGATGCTGTGCATGTGTGAGTGTTGTCACAAGATTGCCAGGCCCCGTTGGCCACACTTGTGGGAGGGCCAGTAGTGCAGATGGCTGTTTGGACAGCAGGACAAACATAGAGGGAAATGTGCTTAGTGCATGATAAGCAGCATCAAAGATACATCGATCCCCTCAATTGCAGCGCACTGTGTGCCGTGCAGGTATAAATGAGCGGTGTGTTTGCTCCTGCAAGCATTTTATTGTTATTGTTGCCGCAACAGTAACAGGCGGCCTCTGAAAGTACCAGTACTAGGCAGCCTGTCGGCAGAACTCTTGTTGAGCCAGATTGTATCTAAATGGGAAAATGACCTATGTATGACCCATATACTATGTCCCACTTGCCCATTGATATTCCAGGTTTGTCTAGCTCATCTAATAACAACTCTGATCATCAGGCCGAGCTGCGTGCATCTCGCTCCACTCCACAGGTGACATACATGTGCTGCACACTGCATTAGCACTGCCAGAGGCAAACGATACTGACTGCTGCAAATGACCTGTTGTCCACAGCTGAGTGCAGGCATGCAACTAAGCTAGCAGGGCAGACAAGCTTTGTTGTTGGTGGGCATCTCACCTTCGATACATGACCCAGTAACGTTTGCAGCACTCGTATTTGTCCATGAGCTGCCATTGACAACACAAGTGGCTGTGGGTGCACCATCATCGCCAGCACTGTAGCCTGAGTTGCACGATGCTGTGCATGTGTGAGTGTTGTCACAAGATTGCCAGGGCCCGTTGGCCACACTTGTGGGAGGGCCAGTAGTGCAGATGGCTGTTTGGACAGCAGGACAAACATAGAGGAAGATGTGCTTAGTGCGTCAATAGAAGCATCAGATGTATCAACCTCTCAGGATTGTGCTCATTCAACACTTTTTGATGGGTGGAGTTGCAGTGATCCATCCTAGGGCAGAAACACAGACGAGCATTACGAGAGGCAAAGGGTGCTCTTTACTACTGTGGGTGTATTATCCAGTGCCTGCAGGATTTCGGCTATCATGGATGTGTACCTTTGCTACTAACATCTATCCCGAATCAACTCTGCTTAGGCTATCAAACCATAACAAAACACTCTAACTAGCCTGCAGGCTGCCCTCCCCTCTCAGGCAAAAGCTGAATCCAAGCATACTTGGACAACGAGAAGCCCCCATTGAAAGATGTTGGAGGGGAATAACCAGGCAGGAACCTAGGAGTAGTCTAAGGTGCCATACCTTGAAGGCACGACCCAATAAGACTGTCGGACATGTTTGCCCACAGCCCATCGGTTGAACACGTGAGTGTGGGAGGACCATCATCCCCATCAACGTAGCCTGTGATGACGTTACATATTGCAGTACAATTAACCGAAGATGAACCACAATCAGGCCAGCTTGCTCCTGTGACGTTTTGTGGCTGGCCTGTGCAGCTCTGGGCAGCTGCAATGATGGAGCGGGGTCTTAGCATATTATAAGTCCACGAGTTCAGCGATACCAGTACGAGCTCATACCGCTATGATGCAATAACAAGCCCAGAAGCAGTACACCAAGGGCTATCTTGAAGTTCATTATCGCTAGGTTTCGTGTAAGGGAGCGAGCAAAGACGGACCCTTGAATAGAAACAGACAGCATACACCTTTTCCTTGGCTCGACAACACAAGATCTTAAATTTAAGGGATGCAGCTATCATCGAGATTTACGGGTCCCCTGACACTGGTACCGAAGTGGGCAGGTGGCTCGCGGACACACTCGGGGAATCAAAGTTCCTCAGGCGTTCCCGTTCGTTCCTCGCAACGGAACGGAACCTGAATATGCACGTTCAGGGACGTTCCCTTCAGACGGAACGAAACGGAACACAAGAACATGTCGAAATTGCGGAGAAGGCAGACTCTCTGCCAAACAGAACGGAACGGGACACAAGAACGGTAACCATGGTACGGAACATCACCAAGAGCTGTTTCACCTGCTAAGGAATACACCTGCTAAGGAACTCTCTGCTGGAATGGATAGAAAGTGCGCATGGGAACCGATTGGTCGGGGCCCTACAACAAAAGAAAGCGTGAACCTTCCATACAGCCCTTTCTGCTTTTATCGTTAAGTGCAAAATGGTATCTTCTACCGCTCAACCTAACCCGCAAGGAAGACAGTCAGCTGGGCAATTGATCCTAAGAATTCTATTAAACCTTGTTTTACGTCCAACACCCTTCGGAACATAGGCTTCTTCCGCCTTCGGTCTTCCTCACATTTATTTCACGCATATGATATGCTGCCTCTCCAGGATCTCCTTGTACTAACGTCCTGAAGCCGGTTCCACAACCTCCTCTGGAACCAGAACTAGACTTGAAGAAGGCCTCTGGAACCAAGCTTCTCTGAGGGGACCATGCCATGTCGATGCGCAGCATGGACCCAAGCAGAAGGCGGGGTCCAGGGGGGAGGAAAAGCCCCCCTGGTGGGGTCTGGGGCGAAGCCCCAGAAGCCAGCGATAATTTGTACTTATAATAACCAATTGTACAATGGAAATTGCTGTTCTTTCACTCAGTTGAGCATTCTACACTTTGTAGGAAACTTGCTGTAACCAGCATGTGACATGTTGGCCAGAGGGCGGCCCAGGGCTGGAACCAGGAACTGACATGTTTGGCATCGCTGGAACCGCGGAACTGAGCATGTTTTGCCCTGGAACCGGAACCTGGAACCGGCTTCAGGACGGTATTGTACTCCTGTGGTTTCATTGTACTCTTTAATATCAAGCACTTGGTACTAAGTAATTGGTATGTAGTACTGCTGCTGTGCAGCAGCAGGGCGAGGTACTAATCCACAGACAGGCTTAGGACATTTGTACAACTGCGGGCCTTTTAGCACTGAATCAGGACGCTAGTACTAATCCATAGCAATAGGGTGTAGAATTTCACTAGCTGGTCCATCTGCTGGTTAGAATCCATTCTTGTAGCCTATAATCAATATGCGAGCTGGTTGGTACCAACCATCATCACCTGACCCATCAATCATGATTACATGCACCGTTGGCTCCATACTACTATTCTACCATCCAGTACCAACCACTGCATAAATGGATACATCCCATGTTCCTTGTAGAATGGGTCTGCCCTACCATGCAAGTTCACAGCCGTACAGTTCAGGACACGGTTGCCCTTATTTACTGCAGTAAGCCTACTTCCTTGAGTGTATCCTGCTTAGTGTGGAACGAGTGTAGATGTAACAATGCGGTAGTAACAGGCAACTCCTAGACAGCAGCTCATCAGAGGCATTTTGCATTATTGAGGGGAATAGGAACGGGAACACAATGTGGCCATATTACGGAATATGCTACCCTGATCATGTAGTCTAGGTCTCGCTACTAATTAGTCGGCATTATCCGCTTTCATGGGGCAAGTTCAAGGGCCCGCACTCGCTACTGAGCAGGACTAACAAAGTGTCAACGCTGCTACCTCAAAGATCAGCATGATTTACCAATTACCAAATGGCCCCGTATAAGCGGGGCGCCGGTGGGGGGAGCGCCACCCACAAGGAGCCAACTTAGGCTCCAGCGGCATACTCAGTTTCCTGCCCACGCTCAAACAAGATTGTGTTCGTTCTGAGTGTTGTTATCGTCAACTTGATCGCATTTTAAAAACGACCTCATTAACAGTATCGACTCGCTGTTCTTTGTGGCAGCTTGAGGTGCGGAGCCTATGGCACTTACTGCTATATCATGAAATGTAATAATAATGACAGTGTCGTTTGCAAATACAACCCATGGCCACTTCTTGGCTGCAAAGCACAACCTACTTGCATTGCGGGTTGATTGTGTGGGCTGGCTTGGGGTACAGACCCGCTAATTCCATCAGTCTGCCATGTGTAGCATCCACTCTGCCATGTGTACCCCAGGCAAGTAAGCCAGCCCGTACTTGCCTTTTGTATCTGAGTTGCGCTTTCAGCGTAACGGGTATGCTCAGTACATGCTATTACCAGATTACCGGTTGGCCCCATCACTGTGGGGCGCCCGAGAGGAGCCAACATCGGCTCGATGGGCAACTAAAGAAGGAACACTATCCGTCATCAGATGAAATAACTCGCTCAAGCGGGAGGGTGATGCAGTTCCATATTGCGACTTAATTACGTTTATTCGGTTTTAATTCAAGTGCGTGGAAACGGGACTATCAATAGAATGCAAATTCAGGCCAATTCCACCCATTCCGCCGTCTGGTACTCCTTGAAATGCAAAAAGGCTCTAATGGCATACCATTGCTTCAGCAGACAGGCAGGAGGTTGTTGTTTTATCCACCAAGCAGGATCCTAACCCCTGAACATATAGCTGGTAGGGGGATTTGCAGCACTATCAGCCGCTCAAAGCGTAAGTTTGTCACCGCATGTGTTTACATCCCTGTTTACATCTTGAGTGGGAACGGTACCTCCAGACGTCAATTCGCCCTATTCTGCTACTATACCGGTGCATGGACGCAAATGTTGCCTCGGGAAACTATCGTGGCATCATATCATGTACGTTTGCTGCTCCCACTGCTCGCTTCTGTCTACATGCGGGTTACCGCAGGGGACCTCAGTTAAGCAAGTGATTGAGTCGCATGCACCTATACTAAGCTATTGCTATCATCCTTTAAAATGTATTGGCGTAGTTTGAAAAGGCAAAAGTGCATGGTTGGCGGCCTTGAAGCGTGCAGCAACATGTAATTTGTCTGGTCCGAGTTGAAAGGCTGAAAGTGCAAGCAACAGATGTCACATGGTGCCTGTGACCGCGCACTTTTACGGAGACACATACAAGTTATCATTTTCTAGGAAGCGAGTGTTGGGTAGAATGGGTATGGCCTCTTATGCTGCTTTGGTTTGTTGGACAGGTCCTTATCAACTGTGATGAGAAGACGGGCATTCAGCAGTAGAGCTGATAAGCGCATTTCCCTATGGTTCTGAAGTTGCCAATACTGAGCCATGCTGCGGTAGAAGCCTTAAGCTTAGAATTCACGGATGCATTGGCAGCTGGAAGCCTGGAGTGCGTGTAAAGCATCTTTGCATCCACTGAAGCATTGCGGCCTGGGCAGGAGGCGCTTTTCAGAAAGTGTTCCCAACTATTTCCTACCGGGCAATTTCTTTCGCCCGTACGTAGTTGCTAGCTACGCCATGGCAAGCACCGACAATTTAACTCAGCTTGAACTTGGCAGCCACAGATCTATCCCAGGCCAAGCTAGCCGTGACATGAGATCTATCAGCCGCGTGTGGATACAATTGTAACAGGCAGCTACTTGGGGACGACACCGCAACAATGGCATAACAAGGTCAGCCCAAAGGGTGGCATCGATTGGATTCGCACCCTGCTGGTCTCCCCCGTGGCAGGGTTTAAACACGACCACTCGGCCATGGCAGACTGGCAAAGGGAAACCGCAAGGAAAGGGGATCGAATCATAGACGTCCCATTAGATGGCAAAAGGAGAAGTGCCAAAGTCGGCTTTTTTTAGAACAGTGCATTTCCCTCTTCCTACCGCATCCGGGAGGACGGCATATATTAAAGGCACGAGCATCCTTGCATAGCGCTCTCTGTGCGAGTTTCCTAGCAAGCACTTGATGAGGGCCACTCAGTGAGCTAACTCCACACCCCAATTATATTGCAAACATTGATCCTGTAATTTGGCAATGTGACAAACCTAAAGCACATCTATGCACATACAGCGTAGTAGAGCCTCATGAAATTCCTTCCATCACATTCCCATATGTCAGCAGGCTCTTGCACACTATGACAAACCAGGGGTCCAACCCAGTGCCGAATCGGTTCCAACTAGTTCCAATGGGCGGCTATCGGTCCAGTGGAATTGTCACATAGCTAGAAACTGCACAGCGATACTCTAGTTCACAAAGCAAGGTATTCCCTGTGTCAGCCTTCCCCTTTTCGCGTGTGGGCCTCTCCCGACGTCGCGTTCTTTTCTCAATGCTTGGTGACCATGCCTCGAGTTGGGGACAGGTTTGCCCGAGCTGAAAAGCGATTGGTTAATGGTGTGCAAGAGACATTCTGTAGAGATTGTAGGGCCTGGGACTCACAGCAACGCAGTCGCTGGTATGAATTACATGGCTCTGGTAGATGCTATGGTAGCGATGGCTCAGAGGGTATCGAAGATGTGGGTAGCCAAGAAGATGCTTTTGATGGCATGGAAGTGGATATTGAAGACATTCTTGGGTCGGAGGGTCAATCCAGCATGGACTTCGAAGCCGGAGGTTACGAAGGTGACCTGCAACTGTGTATGGTGCCAATTGGGTCCCTCTGCTCTAGTAGCTCTTACCTATACTAGAAATCCTCTTTGCATGCAGAAGAAGTATTCTTTGACGCCGAAGAAGACTTCATAGACCTGCAGTCTGGGGCAACAGGTGTTGGTCAGCAGCAGCAGCAGCAGCGGCAGCAGCAGCTTCAACAACAGGCACAGTTGCTAGCAGGATTGGGAGTCAGCACTCCGCAGCAGTTGCAGGCTATGCTACAGGCAATGCAGCAGGTTGAAGAGGACCAGCTTCATGAACAGGACCTTCAGGACAGTGATGATGAAGAAGAATGGGCTTGGAACTGGGATGACGGTGGGGTCCCTGGGTCGCGGCCGCAGGACTATGCACACCCCAGCGAGATACCCAAGTTCATGTCCAAGACTGAATGGTACAAAGCAAATGCAGCGCGACCCCTCTACAAGGCTCAGGAGTATGAAGACTGCCCTGCCACGGTGATGAAGGCAGTCGTCTTCCTAATGAGTTGGAAGTTTGACTTTGGCGTCACAGATGCAGCATTCAACCAGTTGTTGGCTATGCTGTCAGAGCAGTTCCTACCTAAGGTAAGTTCAGCAGAGTTCTTTTAGGAGAGCTCAGACTATTACAAACATGTATTGTTTGGAGCAATTTTGACCTTACTGAGTATCTAGCTAGGAGGCAGAACAATGCAGGACACCTCCTATCGCTAGCAACTGCTTGGCGTTCATAGTACGGAGCAGACATGTGATCTTGCTCTTTGGTAACAGCTTGAGGTGCAAAGACCGTGAGGTTGTTGCCATGACCTATCGTGGAAGGTGTATTTTTTTCTTACCAGCAAGTTGTTGACAATCGAGCCTGCTACCTGCCACACATTATACACACCTTCACTTTCTGCCATGCCTGCCACAATTGCAGAAGGACGCTGCCTCTCCTTGTAAACACATTTCCGTGTATTCAGCAATCTTGCATATATGTTTCTTGTGTAGGGCCATGTCCTCCCTCCCAGCTACTACCTGATGCGTAACATCCTGGAAGTTAAGGACCTGTCACAGATTGAGTGGCATGCCTGCAGTACAGGGTGCACGGGGTGGAGGCCGATTGCAAAGTCAGAGTGGCCAGCACATGTCAATGACCAGTGCGAGAAGTGCAAGGGCAAGCGGTTTAAGACAAAGGCAGGAAGGCTCGCTCCCTCAAGGGTAAGTGGTGAAAACTTTGCTATTAGGCTTATACACATAGTTCCCTCTCATTCACACAGCCTGCTGTTACGGCTTGTGGTACCAAATGCGCAGGCATGCATGCATGCACAACCTCAGAGCACAGGCTTGACTGTCCTCGTGTAATGCGATTGTCTTGATCACAGGTCCAGATGTGTGACCAACCTAGCTATTTAACACCACCCTTGTGTGTGCATGGTGAAAGGCTGTACGAGTCACTCTGCTGCAAATCCTTTTCCTGTTGTAGAGGTTCTGGTTTGTGGCACCAGAGGACAGCATCAAGGAGCTGTTCCACGACCCTGACTTTGTCAAAGCCCTGAGGAAGAAGCGAGACACCAGCATCGGCAGCTACTGGAACTCCTTAGAGCACCAACGCATGACACGTGCTACTGGGGGTGCAGTTGATGATCCCTGCAATGGCATCATAGAGGTGGGATTTGACTATGCTCAACCTTACAACTTCACTACCCACAGCACTGGCTTGATGTTCATGAGGTAAGGACATGACCTTGTTGGGGTCCATGATACCGTGGCACGAGTTGCATGCATGGGAAGCAAGTCACTGTGCAAGCGGCCGTGACCTGCTCTTGCAGGTTTGCAGGCGCTGTAATTGGGCAAACCCGTGTTAGGTTGCTGCTTAACAGCCTTCTAATGGATGTAACAATGTAGACATTTACCAGCCAAGGGGTCAAAGTGCATATGTGACATGATGAATGCTGCTGTACCTTTTTCAACTTTAACATGTGCCACTGTATTTTCCTCTCTCTGTGTTTGGCGGAGTGTGTCCTTGCCTGTGGCGTCATCTAAGTGCCGTGGTTACTCCAGTTAGTTCTGACGAATGCATGTTTCATGCTCAGGTATGGCGGGCTTTCTGGAAGCGACTCCTACAGGCGGGAATGGCACAAGCTGATCATGTGCATTGAAGGGCCAGAGGAGCCTTCCAAAATGGATGCTTTCCTTGAGCCCCTTTATCAAAGCTTGGACCAGCTTGGGCCCCCTAAGCAGCAGCAGCCTTTGCAACAGGAGCCACCAGACCAGGGTGGTAAGTTGGGAATGGATGAGTTTTGTCTGGGTGAGACAGTTGGTTGTTTACTATGCAGCTGCTTTCATAGATGATTACCACATGTCTTGATGGGTCGCAGATGCCATACAGATGTGAGGCTAGAACTCCGGTGCCTATGGCATTTTTGCCATGGCATTTCATGGATTGAACAGCAGCAGTATTGGCAACAGCAGCATGAGGTCAGGTGCCTATGGCATTTTGCTATGGCATTTCATGGATGATAACAGACAGCAGCAGTGGGAACAGCAGCATGAGGTCAGGTGCCTATGGCACTTACCATTCTCTTTTGTAACCTCTTCATTTGAGCTGCGCAAGAATGCACTTGTGTAGGGCATTATGGCAATTGCAAGAGATTACTTATGTAAGCATCTATCGCTGTATCAAACGCAGGTGACCGGGGTGTGCTGGTGACTCCTGCTGTGAGGGACGACATCACCAAGACCTTGAGCTGGGGTCAGCAGTTCCGCCACATGGTCATGCTTGCAGCTGTATATGCAGACTCCCCAGCCCGAGCCAAGATGCAGTATGCTGTTGGAAGCTGGACAGCATATTTCTGCTGTACATTCTGTAACTTGATGGGGACCAGATGTGATGGCACTGTGCGCTATCTCGGGTATGCCAAGCCTGCCCCAGTAACAGCTGGCCCCAATGCAGGCAAGAGCCTCCAGCTTGGTGTAAGGGACAGCAGTCGTGTTGTGACTCACAAGGAGCAGCTGGCACGCACCTATACAGCAAATGTGCGGTATGTAGCAGGTGAGGCACTGGCAGTGTTGTGTTGGAGAGTGGCATGACATATCCTTGCTGTTCTCATAGATTGGGCTGTAGGGTTTAGGGGATAGGGCACGTCAAGCAGGGAGATGCTCTGGAAGCTTGCAGCCATCTCATTGATCTTAGCCATCTGGTCACCATCACACTCAGGGGGGTACAGTAAGTGCTGCAGGTGGACAAGCGCATCATTCTCGTGCTTCCTCCTTGTCTTGTGTTTGAAAGTCGTGATATCTGATTCCCCCACAACACTAATGTTGCTTGCCATTCTCTTTTTGGATGCAGGCCTTGAAACCCCATCTCACATCCCAATAAAAGGCCTGAGTCCTCTCTTGAAGTTGCATTACGTGGACTTCAACAGACTGTGGGTGGTCCCCTTCTGTCATGCCTTCTACCTTGGGGTGTTCAAAGACTTCCTAGATGCCATCTTCGCAAAGAGGGCATCCGATGGGGCGCAGGTATGCAGTTTGCTGTATGGTGGCATGCTGTTTATCTTGTCTTGTCCATCTGCTGGGTCTGATGTGGCAAAGGAAGTATAGAGTTGGAGGCTGAAGTAGTAGTGGATGGATGCACATCGATGTAGCATAATCCTCCAGTCTGTGAGCCATGCGCTCCTCTCTGTATGCTTGTCTTAATCCTTTCTGCGCTCTTTTGCTACGTATCTTCGATGCTATCTTTTGGCATCCCTTCTCTTGCTCTACTCACCGTGCGGGATCCTTTTCACAGTTGAGACAAAATGCACGCCTCAATTTTCACATTCAATTTCCACATCTGGCGGCAACTTACTCCATGCTGCCTGCACTTTCTGCTGCAGGACGGGGCTGGATCCAGCAACTCTAATGTTCTCAGCAACAGCCTCCTGGTACCCCCTGCCTCTCGGAGAGTGATAAAAGGCAGGGCTGGAGGGCTCACATTGCATCCCTCCTTCAACAGGCTCTACAAGGACGTCATGGCTAATAAAGCTTCTTGGCAGATTGAAGATTGTGTTAGAGCCATTGAGTGCTTCCTACCCATCCTCTTCCGGCCAGTGCAGAATCCTGCCATGCCCGTGCTGCAGCCAGACAAGCTGAAGAAGGCCTATGGTCATCTGCGTCGCTTTGCTGCTTTCCACGCTTCCATGGCAAAGTTCTCAGATGTAGCGGGGCTCATGGTATCTGCAGCTGCAGCACGGAGGGAGCTCTTGGAGTATGCTAAGCTGGCAGAGGAGGTAAGCCTTGAGCCTGTACTCACATTGTTCTCACTTGCATGTATCATGAGCTTGCGTATTAGCAGATAGGTACTGACAGGTTGCTTCCAAAGATCGACTTGATTGCCACATGCCGCGTTTGGGTCATGGCTTCATTGTGCTGCTGGGTCATGGCTTCATTGTGCTGCTGACATTATTCTCTCTCCGTCTTGCTTCGGGGCACGTGCAGACTTGCTTGGAAGGTGCTGGAATGCCAAGTTGGAAGTCATGAGGCTTTCCCTATAGGTGGTGGTGCTTCTTTGTGCCCACCACTTCCACCTTGCTGTTTTTGTATCATCCAGCTTGAGGTGGCGGGCGTAACCCCTATGTCACTTTCTGCCATGTCATTCCCAGGATGTACTATTGGTATGGTACTGATGTGTGCTGCTCTCTGTTCTCTTCGACAAGAGCAGTGTTGCTGATGAGCTGGTCTTTTGCTGTTTTGCCTCTCCGTGTGTTGTAGAGGAGTTGTCTCTGAGGTTATGTACGTTCAATCTGCACCTTCTTTGCTGCCGACTGCTTGCACAAGTACTGGAGCGTGGGCTCACCTGGCGGTATGGTGAGCTGTGGGTGGAGCGCTTGGTTGGTGAGTTCAAGAAGAGGACAAAGTACCGGACCCATGGTGAACCAGAGCTCACTATGATGCGGGATTACCTGCTCAGGTGTGCTCTCAAGATGGTGCAACTGTCTTCAGCACAGGAGCTGTTAACCTGGCAGGAGTTCAAGGCCAGAAGCAAAGTAGGCCCAAGGGAGGGGTCTGGGGGTAAAGTGGATCCAGGGTGTTATAGTAGGGGCCAGCTCTTAGGTGCGGGCAAGCCAGTGGAGGCAAGTGCTTGGACGCTGCAACTGCAGCAGGAAGGTCAAGAAGACCATGAGGGATGCTGTAGATCAGGGGGACCTTGGTGAGGATGAGCATGCCCTTTGGCTAGAGGCATGGCCATTGTTGTCTGTGTTCAAACATGAGCGTGCATTTCTGAGCGGTGGCGGCTATGCCACCTCAGCTGCATATGGGCGCAGCCGCTCACGTGATGGTAGCCATGTTGCTGTTGCATACGAGGCTCCGTCAGGGGAGCTGAAGCCATATGCAGCCCAGGTGGGGTACTACCTACGGCTGCACCTGCCTGGCCATGTGTTGGAGAGTGAAGATCGGGAGCTCAGGATCGCCATCTGCGACTTCTGGCCTTACAAGGAGCCATTTGAAGATCAGGATCTGTGCGAGTTCCTTCTGTTTGGCGAGGACAAGGGGTCAAGGACAAGCACATTTGCAGATCTTGATTATCCTGTCCTGTTGGACAACATTGAGGCGCCCCTCTTTGTCCACAGGTTTACAGGGGCCCATGGAAATGCATGCATGGCTTTTGCTCCGCTGAGGTTCAAAACTGGTGGACCACGGGCTCGTGCAGGCAAGGGGGATGATGAGTAGATAGGTTGATAGTATTATTCGTGTTGTGCACCTGCTAGTGCATGCGTCTCATACGCAAACACGTGTTGTGTGACGGACTGATGGTAGGGATCCAGTGGCGCCTCAAGAGTTTATGCACATGTAGCTGACTGGACATGTGTTTTACGCAATGCCCAGACCACGCACTGAGCTCCCATATATGTAGTATCTATAGTAGTCTGTTGCTGACCATCTGTCAGTAGCATTATTACTTGTGTGTTTTACTGTACGGTGTGCAAACAGATACACCCCAAAGTTTGGGCAGATAATTTATTGGTTGTAGGACGACACTCTGGGTGTGTGGAAGCAAGCCATCAGTGTACATGGCTTTTAGGGACCTTGTTTGTGATTGGGTATCTCAGGACACCTGGCATTGCAACTAGTGTGCTGTATTGTCATTTACAAGTTCAATATTGCCATGGTGTTGGGGCATGCCCGGAGCGCAAAAGAAGAGCTTGAGATGGAGCACGACACGACAAACCCTGCACGACAAACCATGCTTTTCTTGTCGCATCACTCTCCCCTGCTTTGATTACCTGTACCAAACCTCCGGAGCACATTCTGCGTAATCATTATAATTGGAAATTGGGCTAGCTTGGAAGCAGTGTTGTGAATTACTGCTCGCTGGGTAGGTAGACAGCAACAGCTGCAAATGCCAGTGTTCTTTTCCTGCACTGAGTTGTCAGATGTATGTCTGTATGTATCCCGATTGTGCCGCATCTGCTGCTGTGGAGATACAACTGGTTTTGGAGCTTGAGGGGGATTTGTGCTTGCTCGATTGGATTCCAGCGCACGCATGGCTATACGTGTATACGCAGACATATTAGGGTTTAGGGGTAGGTGCTCTGAAGCAGCAGGTTGGCGGTGTATGTTGAAGAGGGGGGTACGTGATGATGGGGCTTGCTCGCTGCTGCTGCCTATATTGCATCCATCCTTGCATGTATGGTTTGCAAGTCTGCTGCTACCGTTATGTTGATCATTAGGGTTTAGTGGTGCACTGAAGCATGCTGATTGGTGGTCCTGAAGTGGTCGATTGGTATAGATGTAGATGGATGGGGCTAGCTCGCGGCTGCCTCAATTATCCATGCTTGCATGTATGGATTGCATGTGTGCTTTCCTGCTGGGGTCGTTTTTGCATAATTATTGCTGGCAAACGAATGTTGGAGCAGATGGCTGGCCATGGCCTGCCATGGATATCCATGGCAGGCCACCTCCACCTGCACTGGTTGGTGGGAACAGGTACCTAAGTTAGTCCTTGCATGCTGGATGCATATTGCTGCTGCACCTTTGCTGAATTTACTGCGGGTACTGTCAGCTGTTTCCAGCATGCAGTGGCTGGCTGTTTATGTAATAAAATGTTTGCAGATGGTAAGGTGTAAGTGCCTAACGTGGCTGTTTAGTTGTTCTCTTTGTAGAGCTTGTAACTTCGTTAGGGCTGCTCCTTGTGAATTGTCTGGAATTCGACTGCCATATACTGCGTTACAATAGCTGCTTGCTTGATCACAGTGGCCGCCAGGGGTGGCCGCAAGCTTGTCTCTGTAGGCAACAGATTACTCTGGTCTCTGTAGGCAAGCAGGGCATGCATATAGCAGAGTTCCGTGGGCCTCTCTTAAGCTGGCTCTCTCTCTATAGTATAACCGCCAAACAAACAAAAAGATAACAGGTGTGGCTGCGCACATGTCAGACTCCAACGACCAAACAGTACAACGCCAAGACAAGTAGATAGTACAGCCGGGAACTTTCACTAATTTCAGCCACCTTCCCTGCTGTCAATGACTGTTATACTATATCAAGATCTACTAGACTCGTTTGGATGAGGAAGAGGTAGAATAGCAGAGCGCCTGCATAACTAAATCCACTACAACTAGAACATGATTGTTGTGCCATATGGAAAATGCCAGAGTGGGGTACTGGCAGTTACGCTGCTGAATTACTTGATAGGTGACTGGTTCTGCCCAGCCTTGTATTCTGCAAACCTTTCAGCAACCCCCCAGGAGGATGACTAGGCACCATTGCTATACAACAACAACAAACATTTAAGGTGTGGCAACCGCAAAGGGCTGCTAGGTCGAAACGACCAAACACACCATCGGATGGATCCAAACACAATGGCTTCCAGACCACCAACCAAGCAGTACTGAGGACTATAAGCGTCCCTGCCGCAGGAACGGTTCCTGAATAATACCGTGTTTGTAGGACACATGTATACCACAGCCATGGCTTGCTAAGCTGTGCACCGGTACCGGATCCAAAATATGATACCAATTTCAGCCAACTGCCATACATTAATTCAGTTATTGCAGATTCCACCCTCCGGCTAGGTCTCAACTTCTCACAGCCCTGTAAACCTGATTGGGGTCATTGGGTGCTGCACAGCCCAGAGGGCTGTACGGTGGTATCTCTTAGCAACTTCTTACATTCATTCAAGTCAACAGCAGATGCTATGACCCCATATACACTGTACAATACGCGGCAATTCCGCTTATACGCCTCAAAAACCGACATTGGCCCAGCAATAATAACATCCAGCAGCGGCCCCTACTACATCCACATGCCACTCATCAGCAAAGACTGCCAGACTAACACCTAAACCGCACGCAGATGACATGACCAGTGAAAACGACCCTCCAGTAGTATTGCAGAGTACTGCCTTGATGCTAGCAGTTCCCATCAAGCCAAGTGCCCATGTGCTGCCACATTCAGACACAATCAATATCCTCCAGAGCAAGCACCTGCAACACCACAAACCATTGAATGCATCAGGGTTCAGCAAATCTGTGGAAGAAACAACATGAAGAGAAGGCAGCTGTAGCACACATGGTAGCTGTCAGACAAGCTATGAACATAAGCACATGCATTCCTTCCCTACTCAGCGTGCATGCCCAGGAGGCTCTTGCTACAGCTGCTTTTGCACACATTCCAGCCCCTCCTTTTCCTAACTAGCTTCTATGCATACTTGGCCATCTCAAAACCCAAGCCCACCTTGAGCGCTCATGATCTATTGTGCAGAGAAGCCCGCTCTTCTCCCGCTACCCTGACCAGACCCCCCCCCCCCTACTTACCACGTCAGCCTTAAAATGAAGTAGGCGCGGCTGCATTTCCAGCGCTTCCTTTTCCTAACTAGCTTCTATGCATACTAGGCCATCTCAAAACCCAAGCCCACCTTGAGCGCTCATGATCTACTGTGCAAAGAAGCCCCGCTCTTCTCCCGCTACCCTGACCAGAACCCCCCTACTTACCACATCAGCCTTAGAAAGAAGTAAGCGCGGCTGCATTTCCAGCCCTTCCTTTTCCTAACTAGCTTCTATGCATACTAGGCCATCTCAAAACCCAAGCCCACCTTGAGCGCTCATGATCTACTGTGCAAAGAAGCCCGCCCTTCTCCCGCTACCCTGACCAGACCCCCCCCCCTACTTACCACGTCAGCCTTAAAATGAAGTAGGCGCGGCTGCATTTCCAGCCCTTCCTTTTCCTAACTAGCTTCTATGCATACTAGGCCATCTCAAAACCCAAGCCCACCTTGAGCGCTCATGATCTACTGTGCAAAGAAGCCCCGCTCTTCTCCCGCTACCCTGACCAGAACCCCCCTACTTACCACATCAGCCTTAGAAAGAAGTAGGCGTGGCTGCATTTCCAGCCCTTCCTTTTCCTAACTAGCTTCTATGCATACTAGGCCATCTCAAAACCCAAGCCCACCTTGAGCGCTCATGATCTACTGTGCAAAGAAGCCCGCCCTTCTCCCGCTACCCTGACCAGACCCCCCCCCTACCTACCACATCAGCCTTAAAAAGCAGTAGGCGCGGCTGCTTTTCCAGCCCTTCCTTTTCCTAACTAGCTTCTATGCATACTAGGCCATCTCAAAACCCAAGCCCACCTTGAGCACTCATAATCTACTGTGCAAAGAAGCCCGCTCTTCTCCCGCTACCCTGACCAGACCCCCCCCCCCGCCCTACCTACCACAACAGCCTTAAAAAGCAGTAGGCGCGGCTGCTTTTCCAGCCCTTCCTTTTCCTAACCAGCTTCTATGCATACTAGGCCATCTCAAAACTCAAGCCCACCTTGAGTGCTCATGATCTACTGTGCAAAGAAGCCCCGCTCTTCTCCCGCTACCCTGACCAGAACCCCCCCCTACCTACCACATCAGCCTTAAAAAGCAGTAGGCGCGGCTGCTTTACCAGCCCTTCCTTTTCCTAACTAGCTTCTATGCATACTTGGCCATCTCAAAACCCAAGCCCACCTTGAGCGCTCATAATCTACTGTGCAAAGAAGCCCCGCCCTTCTCCCGCTACCCTGACCAGACCCCCCCCCTACCTACCACATCAGCCTTAAAAAGCAGTAGGCGCGGCTGCTTTTCCAGCCACTCCTTTTCCTAACTAGCTTCTATGCATACTAGGCCATCTCAAAACCCAAGCCCACCTTGTGTCAGGAATTACTGTGCAAAGAAGCCCGCTCTTGTCCCGCCACCCTAACCAGATCTCAAGTTCAAGGTACAGATCCAGTGTTCTGCTTCATTCCGACCTTAGCTTCTCTTCTACTGCCTGCAGCTGATCCAATATGTACTGCAGCTGCGCCCTTACTGATCGCAACTGTGCCCTTACTAATCGCAGCTGCTCCACAGGTCTGAGGGCTCCATAGCCCATGCAGCAGCACTTGGACACCACGTATTCCTGCATGCCACAACACAAACCCGCAATTGTAAACTTGCCTTGGTATAAAAGAAAGCACAATCGGTTGCACTCAGACCCCTAGTGATGCACACAGTGTGCTCTCATCAAACCATCTGCAGTTGACAAACTCAGCACAACAGAAAGGCGAGGGGATGTGCTGACGAACAAGCTCGGCAATTGGTCCTCCACATTAGACGTGTATTGTATATGACGAATGCCATAGAGGTTCAGCGTCCGTACCAGTTAGTTGCACATACAGTAACACGACCGAGACGACGTGCGGGCCCACGTCCCAGCCGCCCTCCGTAGGCATCAGCTTCGTTGCGCTTCAAGAGCTATGCCAAACGGATCTATAGCGGTGTGTGGACCGACGTGGGGCACAGTTTGCTCAAGGAGCACTCACAAAGGTCAGTAGACACCCCACCTCGCCATAGGACGATGAGCTTCATTCAAAACAATTAGCGAACAAGGAAGGCGAATATATCATTCACGACAAGCATCTCTTTGATGAAATGTAGAGGCAGGGAAACACACTCGCCAAACGCTATTGGCCGCGAGAACAAGCACTGCATCACCATGGTCAGCCAGACTAGAGTACGTGGCGATACCATAGAAGCCGTGTCCTAGCCCACCCTAGGATGTAGGAGCCTGTTCTACTTCCCCCAAGTGAATGCCATTGCCAGTCGAAGCAAAGCCGGACCACCGAGCACGTAAAACCCTTGCACCGCCTCTCTAAATTCTCATCATTTGCAAATCGACAAGACAGATCCAAAGCTGCTCTTCTCCATGGCAAAGCAGCCAGCCGACATCTAAGCTCTCCACACCCTACATCACTATGTAAAAGCAGTGTACAGGTTGCCCAAATGCGCTAAGAATTCAAACCGCCGGGCAGCGCCACCATGGCTGATCAGACAATAAAAAAACTACTGTTCTTACAGGGCGCAAAGGCTACAGCAGTTAAGTGGGTTTATCAGAGGGATACAAGGACAGCTAGTGAGGCCGCAGCAGATATAGAGTTGCAGCTCAGGGGTCATTGCGAGCTTGCTTCAAGCGACAGGATAGTGTACGCAGATACAGAGGGGTGCCTCTTGTCCCTAACAGCCATAGTGGACTCCATACGTGCTGGTGATGATCCGTGCTCCGAAGTTGACAATGGCAGCCTCAAATTGAAGATGACGGTGAAGAAGGAGAAGCCTGCACGCGGCAATGCCAGCAACAACGGTAGGTCACCGGTAGCATCTTGGCCGTGCATTCAGGCCCTCATGCTACCTTCGTAATATTCCTCCGTATGCGCACATACTGGCTGAGCCTGCACCTGCCGTGTGCACAATCCCTCCTGTTCAGCTGCATGGGTTAGCGCTCGCTTGAGAGAAACCGTGCGTGCCTGACCAATAAGGTCGCGTTCCATGCAGGCACGACCCCGGCCAGCGCAAGCACGCTAGATGCAGCTCCGCAGAAACTGTTTAACCAGGCCATTGCTGATCTGGACCAGTACATACCACGGTACATGGCCAAACACGTGGTAAGCAAGCAGCGGGCAGATCAGCGCGTACCACGAGTTAATGTACGTTTCACTCATGTGCTATCGACCAGTGGCTGCATTGCCAAATGGCTGAGCACTGGCCGCCCTGGTGCATCGGCGACTGGCACAACTCTATAGGACGTCGTTCACATTCTCCTGCTGTTTTACAAGTCCCCTTTTGTCGCTTTCACCCACAGACATATGACGATGGCATTGTGTCATGCTTGTACTTGTGAATGCAGCCCCTGAAAACCGGTGTAGAGGTACCGGACGGTGCAGAGCCAGACCCAGAGAAACCAGCGGACTACAACTACTACGACTACTACATGCTGCAGGCACCTGGCATGCTCATCTACACCACAGACGAGGAGAATGTGTGGACCCAATGCCTGGACCTCTGCATCAAGATCATATACCTGAAATTTCAGGTGCATGGTGTGACTGAGCAGATGGTCAGGAAGGTGCTCCAGAAGTGAGTCCACCAGCTGTGTATGCTGCCTGTTCCATTGATGGCTTGCTCTATCAGGAGTCAGTTCTAGTTCTCACTTGCCATACGAAATGTTTGTATCAAGGACCTGGTGCCAGGAACTTTAATGGATGTCAAACAACGTGCATTCCTGTGGCATGCACTTGATGTTGATTCTGGGTTGATTCTCTGCAACTCCACTCCTGGCCAGTGCTAATGCTCCAGCATGAAAACGCTGATGAGGAGCGCCATACCAGGGAATGACACCATTCTGTTCTGGCATAAAAATGGATGAAGGAGGAAAGATCTGCAATCAGTAGCAAACATTCTTGTGTCAGTCCTGACTCCTGTGATCTCTGCATTGCTCTCATGCCAGTAGAGAGCTCAGTCAAAGCTTGCAGCCCCCAACCCTTCTCTGATGACCATGGCACTTTCCTTTCCTGCTCCCCTTTCGACAGGAAGATAGCTCAGAAGTCCCGAGGGGCGTGTAACTACCACATCAAGCACACCTACAAGCAGGAGCTGTCAGAAGGAGCCACGAAGTTCACTAAAAAGACAGTAAAGAAGATGGAGGCTGAAGGTGCCAAGTGGTATGAGGAGTTTGGCGAGATGTACGAGCGGCGCCATGAGAAGCCCCCCCCCCTGCCCCCGGTAAGACACTATCAAACTGCCTCCAGAAATCTTGGCATTGTAAAATTGTGCTGCACCTGTGCTGACGTCATGACAGCCATTTGGTGCTTTGTCTGCTCCAAGTATGGGTGACAAGTACATAGATGACCGCATGCATGTTCTTTCTGATTATGGGCTATGATAGCACCTGCTTTGTGCATCGTAAAAGGAAGTATTATTGAGACGAGGTGGCTAGAAGTCGGTTACTACTCAGTCCTATGGTTCCGTAGCTGTTGCATGATACGGGCCCATGCCTTGTATGCCTTTGAAATGCTTGCTAGGAGTCACATGGGCCCCATCAGCATGTTTTGCATTCTTGACCGGGGAAAGAGGGCCAACTCAAATTCTGGAAAAGATAGCGGATGGTTGACCTGCAGCAGCCATATCTCGCCCTAGAGCAGGTGATGACCTCAATGCCTTGTGTGTTTGGCAGATGCTTGTGGCCACGTACAAGGTTCTTTGCCCTGAAGCCAGGATGAGTGGTTACAAGGGCAGCTCTGCAGGAGGAAAGGTACGCTTCTGAAATACAGCGGTCTGGCTAGTACACCCCGTTTTATTATAGCGGGAATACACACTTCCACCAATAAATCTGTATGTCACAACATGCTGCCAGGATGTAGCGGATGAATCATTTTGCCCCTTGATGAACTTGATTAATTGAGAATATACATTGTGAGTCAGCTGTGGGTAATGCACGCACTGGATGGGTATGTCAGCCATGCATAAGCAGCAGTCTGTGCTTATTCATTTTATGTTGTGAAGTGGTGATATGGTCTTGGTTGGAGCAAGAAGGACGCCCTTACCCCAATTGAGACACTCTAGGTTTGGGTGCTGCTGAACTAACTGCTGCACCTCATGTCTAGTCATGTTTGTGCCGTTATTCTGGTTGCATGCTGAAGATAAGCTTTGTTAAAACCTCATATTCTGTCCATGTCGTCACACCTTGCTGTAACTGTAACAACTTGAGGTGCAGGGCCTTTGGCACTTTCCTGATATGGCATATCATGATATGTACTGGAAACAGGGCCTTGGTTGTGTTTTTCTCACAGACCTTGTAAAAGCGATGGAGATGTCAAGCTCCCATTGACATGGAGTTGTCAAGCTATTCTCGACATCATTCATGGTTTCGTTGTCCCCTCCTTAACAGGGTGGGAAGACACCTGCAACAACCCCCAGCACATCTAGACCACCACAACGCCTGTCTTTTGGCGGCGACGGCAGCAAGCAGCAGCAGCCAGGCTCTGGGGCAGCGGCTAAAGAAGATCAGCCAGCAGATGGGCTTGCAGCAGATGAAGTAGCAGGAGATGTACTGCCATCAGATGGAGCAGCAGCAGATGGAGCAGCAGCAGATGGCACAGCAGCAGATGGAGCAGCAGATGGAGCAGCAGCAGATGGCACAGCGGGCAGAGGGGCACCTGGTCGGAGGGGACGGCGCTCGGCTGGGTCTGGTGCAGCAAATCGCTCGGTTTCTGCTGATGTGGACAGTGGTGCAGCAGCAGTAGAGGAAACCAAAGTGACCAGTGCCGAGAAGAAGGCCAAGAAAGCAGTTGAGGCGATGAAGGTGGCAAAAGCAGCAATGGAAGCAGCTGGCCTCAGCCCTGGTACAATCCGCAACACTTACGCCGCGCAGTTCCAGGTAAGCAGAACATGTGTTATGCTGTATGCAAGTTTCACATCTTGCACGGGATATGTTGCTTGGGTTTTTTGAATGGGCGAGTGCTCCATATGTAGCTGATATAGCGCCCTGATGGCTCGAAGGCTTCTCCATTATTCTACTGGTGCACGAGGTGCTAGGACATGTAGGTATACTGAGCAATGCACATCAGCAGGGGGTCTACAATGCTGGCAATGTAGACTCTGCATGGCTTACAGTGTTCGACGTTGCAAAGTTCTGGAGGTATAAGGTTGTTTGCTCTCTCTCTTGGTTGTTTGCAGATTGCAACAGCTTGAAACGTTTGTTGCTTCTGTTCAGTCCTATCATTGCAATTGTTGCTAGAGAGCATAATGCACCCTGCTCTGCTGCTACTGACCGCTGCTTGCGTGCCTACTGCTTTGCTGCTAGGAGCAAGACTTAGACGACCCCTTGACCCTGTCCTTCAATGACCTGCGCCGTGACAGCGATGGCAAGCTCCTGAGCCAGCACCCTACTGAAGAAGCTAGACGGAAGAGGAAGAATGGGGCAGATGATGAGGTGGAGCAGTCAAAGAAGGTCAAGCGTGCAGTGAATTCACTGAGGTCCAAGGCTGCCACGGCTGACAGCTCTGAGGAGAAAGCCAGCCCACCTAAAGGCAGCAGGGGAAAGGGGAGGGACAAAGGTGGTAGCAGAGGCGGGAGGGGGGCAAGAGGTGGCAGGGGCAGTAGGGGCGGTGGTGGGGGGAGGGGTGGTGGCCACCAGCCTCAGACTCCTCAGCCGCTTTTGCCATGGCAAAGCTCGCGGTGGTAAAAAAGCAAAAGCGGCTGAGGAGTCTGAGGCTGAGGAGGAGAAGGAGGGCTGGTCAGATATGGATTAGGGGTAGCTAGGCAGAGGGCAGTTGCTATGCGCAGATGTGTGAGTGGGAGGGTTGTGACGGGGCGTTGCTATCAGTTGCTTTGACATCACTGGTTATTCCAGATGTCATGGTGGGATCATAAGCATGGTCAAGCATGGTGGATGGGTGTAGGGGTAGGATTAAGGTATAGGGAAGTGGTGATGAATGGCTGCACAGCTGCAATGGTCTGTAGGATGTCCAATTGTGTACCATCTGCTTGATCCATGCTGGTTCCAAGGTTGTCCAATGTTGGTTCCAAGGGGAGTCCAAACTGTGGTCCAATGGTTGATCCAATGTGAGTCCAATTGTTGATCCAATGTAAGTCCAATGGTTGATCCAATGTAAGTCCAATGACAGGTCCAATCATGGTCCATTGGACTTGAGTTCCAGGTCCAATCCGGTCCAAGTTCACTCCAGTTGAGGTCCAAGCTAGTTCCAATGTTGGACTTGCTTTGGAACACAATTGGAAGGCTCATTGACCATAGTGGCAGTAAACGGACCTTCCACTAACAAGAGAACTGAACTACATAAACTCAACACAGAAACAGGATATGCTATGGCAAGCATCAGCGCTCCCAGAGGGCTGGGAATCGTCTGGCCAAATCAGGCAATACCATGGTCACCTTGGGCAAGGTACGCACAGGGGCAGCGGTACATCCACTTGCATGTTCACATGTATGTGATCCAGTGCTAACCAAGAAGCTTGACAGCTCTCCAACACCATTTACTAGAGACCCACAACATGTATCACCTGTAGTTGGCTGTAGCATGGCCCCGGGGTCACATCCTGGTTGCTCATGCACTGGTTGCTTTTTCTGCTCCCAAAGACATGTTACTGAGGCGGGAAGAAACCATGCAGACATACTGCTAATAAATGGCTGAAGACTTCTTGTCAATATCGCCTCCCAGTCCACCTGCACAGACAAGTCAGCCCATGAAACTCCAATACATCTCACATTGGAGACTAGGTCCTGAGGCTACATGACCTCTTTGCATCTAATATGGATACATGGTTGATTCCACTTGTGAGAACCACAGATTGTAACATTTCCACACTGTATGCTCTGTGTCAGGGTTCTGGATACGCAAATTGCATGCCTGTTCACCTCCTCAACAAAACGTTCCCTACTAAAGTGCTGCTAGTGTCCAACCTGAGGCGCTGGAGGCCGCTGGAGCGTACCACAGAAACAAGCAGTGACTTGAATTGGGCCAGTGCTGGGTTTTCCCCTTAAATGCATAACATTTGATGGATGATCTGACCAAAGCTGATCCTGCCCAGAAGTGACCAAAAGCTGACTATCCTGCCCAGAAGTGACCAAAAGCTGACCATCCTGCCCAGGACTACCATACCACTGTACTGTCCGAGTGTAACAAAAACGCTTGATGTTCCACCCCTTCCTACCTGGTAATCTCTGGGTATAGAGGCATTCACAGGCATTCCTGCTGCCCAGAAAGCACCTAGCAGCATGGTATAGCCAACTGCTGCTGTCCCCCTTGCAACAGGCATGAAGTTGTACCAGTAATAGGCAAATTGAAGTATGTGCTCTGCTGCTGCAGCATGATCCTCCACCATTAGGGCATCAAGGATCTTCTCCCAAGCAGCTGTCATCTCTTCATCATACTGTTCCCAGCGATGGGGTGTACCCGGTGTGCGGATGGAAAACTCAACTCCTTGCCGTTGATCTGGAACTTTTACCAGAGTGATACGCGTACCCTCCAATGTCCTATTTGGTTTGTAGACGCTTGATATTGGGACCACCACCCAGCTGTCTGCCCTGCAAACAAAACATAGCAGCCATTGTCAGAGGAGAAATAGACAGGCCATCTATACATAGTCTTGAGATGAAGAGCAGAACGCATGTGGGACTTGCCTACTTTGTAGCTGTCCAGTAGTGCTAAACATGTACTTAATGGTGCTGCTCACATGTGGAAGCATTGTCCCCGAATTTGCAGACGAAAACGGACAGAGTGTGTCACAGATGATTAGCAGGGCGGCCTCCTCAGGAGGCTGTCTATGAAGAGAAAGAGATCTACGCAGGGAGAACATGTATTGTTCTCCAGCGTGAGATTGTGGGAAGGGTTCCTTGGTGTAAAGATTACACGGAGCCCTTACCTTTTGCCTCCTGCCTATTGAAACCCAAGCAAGAAATGAACCAGCAGAGTTCTCATATCAGAAGAAAAGGTACGCAGTCATCCGTATTTGCAGCTAGTAGCTCGGCGAAGTATAGCTTACTTTGAGCTGACTATCAGCACCAACTAGTGATTGAAAATCAATCAGGTGGACCCTAGCACCATTTGATCGTTTGTAGAAGTTGCAGGCACCATTGACCTAGCACCGAACCATGCAACATTCGGTGCCTGGGCCGAAAAAAGGAGAAGCTGCCAAAAATCTGAAGGCCATGCTGTGACGTTGCTGCAGCCATGTCCCTTCACAGTACGTACACACACTAAGGCAAAGTGTTTGTAGTAACTCCTATGGGACGGTCAGAACAAGCCTGAACCCCCAGTGAGTTTCTCCGTTTAGCAGCTTCAGCAAAAGGCGAAAATCCCAAGAACCTCAATGATGCGGGGAAACCTATGAGGATATAAGCTACTAGCCCCTCCCCTAACGTTATGCGCAAGTGCGCTTAAGGCACACCGGAGTCGGCCCCCTTCGCCTTGCGTAGATCGTTTCTCTTTCACTCATCAATGACAACAATTGCCATTAAGCAGGTTCATGAATATGTATAAGCAATAGCATGCTGCAAGCAAAGGCACCAACATTACTGCCAGATGGCGTATGCGCTGGCAATGGTCGTATGTGATGCACCATAGAAACGACAACATGCATGCAAGCCCATACTGAACTCCAGCCAACAATATGATAGCATATGCTTCAATGCTGCCTGACGACGGTCGCCGATCGGCTTGTCATTATGCAGTCATGCTTCAACTCAAATCATGCCTTTCATCAGCATGATACAGGCATAGCGTCGCGACTCTGGGCCTACTTCGTTGTCTACTTCGATACGAGGAACGGAACGTTTCCCAACTTCGTTCAGGTTGCAGCGCTTGGCAGCGCATATCAACGCTCACTTTCTTTACCAAGGCCTTAATATGGTTAGATGTCTTTGTTGGCTGCATGGCTGCACGGAACTTTGCTGCTTCACCTTACGCATCTGTCGAAAGCATGTTAACAGGCCTGCCTTGTCGTGATGCTAGCATGCAATGCTCAGCGCCTTGCCAGTCATCCTTGTAAACATGGACGCGTAGATTGCAAGGAAAGCGAGCACTTCATTGGCTGTTTTCGTGTTGCTTTTGCGAACGTCGCTGGTGACGATCTTTCCAGTGGTCGACTTCGTTATCAACAAAGCTTATATTTGGCAGCTGATAGCGCGTTCTTACGGACACATATGGTGCCCGTGTACCTGGGGAGTGTTGGCTGGATCATGCATTTTCTGAACAGAGCAGCTGCCTGCGAACATCCTGCCAAACAGCAGATGTTCTGGTCTGGTGCAGCCAATGAAAGGGATTGATCATGCAACCGCCACATCAGGCGACCATAACTGGTCTTGATGCATCCTCTATTGCAGCGAAATGGTTGCTACTGCATTGCATTTCCTGCTTGGAGGTTGAGCCGAGCTGTGCAATGTGGCAAGAGCTCGGCAGGCTGGTACAGGCAGCAACCAGCAGCTAGCTGTGACGCAGAAGTGTAAACAAAACATATAGCGTTAAGTGTAGCAAAGCGGTGCATGCCGGTGAGCCCATTTGAGGAAGCGTTCCAAGAATTTTCACAAGGCGAAAAAAATCGCCCAGAGTCGCGACGCTATGAGCCATAGGATGGCTACCAAAGTAAAATACGCGATCAGTCCCTTCACTTGTAGGAACAAAGGGCAAGGCTCCATTACCAGTATGTGGATGCTTCCAAAGCCATGCGTTGCTATGCAGCCTGCATGGGGACATTTGAGTTCACTTCAAGGACGTGGACTCTTCTAACAAACAAGGGCATGTTCATAGAATTTAGTGCCAAAGGCTCAATCCCTGTCCAGGGCACAACCGATTCATGGGTGCTTCAACCGGGGCCAGCACGATATGATGCCCTCGGATAGAGCAATTGGTTCAAGTGCTGGGGTATTATGATAAGCTTTTTGTAGGTGCAGGTTCAAGGCCCATGCTCAACAAGGGCGTGGCAGACTAAGCTACACATGGCTCACTATGGCTCATAACATATACATTGCTTACTGTTTTACCTGAACTCGACACTCACCAATGACAACGTCAGAGCCCTATCAAATGCCAGACTCTCTGAGGTCTATCTGTTGATCTGACACTTCTACGTACATACAGTAAGCATGCACATACGTTACATGCTCATAGCCGGCGGAAATGGATTATGAATGCAAGCTCTCTAAACCATTGGTGCATGATACCACAGAAGGTAGTAAAAACGATTATACGACGGCTTGTCTGTAACAATTCACAAATGTGATGCAAATGTATCTCACTATGACACTCAGACAAGGGCATGGCTTACCCAATGACATCGCGAACAATCGAAGCTGTTGCAGCTTTCTCGATGGCTGCCCTTTGTTTTGAATCCACAGGTACAGGTCGGCCTTCTGCGTTATAGCTTTGCCCATCCTGCGCCATATCATGAAAACACCAGGCAAGGAACACAACGGTCAATGAGCGCGGCTGACCCATACGTGCAGTATTCTGCTTTTTGATGGAGCTCAGAACATTTCATTGCTTAGTAATAATCTGCTGCTGGGTAGTCTTTTGTACTCCAACTGGTCGGCCAATTGATGCCAGTCACAGCCCTCCCTCCCCTTTCCTACCAACTAACCTAGATTGGTGAGGGACTGGGCGATGGAATTCTCCTTAGAGCGACAGAGACAGAAAGTTTTAGCCACAAGAAATATAGTTTAGCACCTCAAGGCATACACCAAAATCACTATCTAGCTCACTTTAATGCTTTCAGCAAACTCGAGTTTGACATATTTTTTCTAGTTCTAGTTCTGGTTATTCATGGACAGGGCAAGCTACCAGGCACGGCTCCTTGTAAATCAGCTTGACCGTCCCAAAGCAGATACACAAAGTGAGCATAGAACTTCTGACCTACCTGTAAGCAAATAAATGTATACGCTTACTACCCCTGCTGCTGGTGGCATTAGGCCCGGGAGGCAAACATGCACACACCTTCAGCAGGACTTCCTTGAACAGTCCAAAGGCACGATCAAAGTTCATGTAGTATCTCAAGATCTTCGATTGCCCACTGTAGATTGGGGTGTGGCTGCCAAAGCCCTCTTCGAACTCCTTCTGCGTGAGGCGATCCACCCAAAGGACCGCCTCAGAGGGTTCCGATAGCTGCCGCCACCTAGCAGTCAGATTAGGACACATAACTGTCATCTGACGGACCCTGGCACAGTAGTGCCGTGTGCAGTTCTAGTCCTTCAACACAGCCCAAATGCTCTTGCCAACTGGCCACATTTCCTTGCCATTCGATACGCATGCTGCCTTAAAATAGCATGCGGAATGCTTTCACACAACCAGGAAGAGAGAGAGCTTTTGGTTGATGATTGCGTCTGTAGTAAGCTGCTCTTGCCTACATGGCTGAGGATTAGCACTGTCTGCCTATCTCAGTCAAGACCGAGCACATACCCTGAGTCAGAGTACGTGTAAACAATTACCGGTAAACAAGATTCGTGGCTGACTCCCTTGTTGGACTTCCGCTGTTACATGATGTCACTTAATTATGTTGTAAAATGTTAGCATGCTGTCCCATGATTTTACATGGCACTGAACCCTGCCCAGAGCCTGGATTCAATGCTGCACGGTGGATGGCAACACCTATTGGACGTGCCAAATTCTTACATTTACGCTCGCTCCACCATGAGCGCGCGGCGTATATTGAAACCCTGGTGAGGGCACCCGCCTCCTGAACCGCGACCAATATTGAGTTCCTGGCTCAGCAGCTCACCACCTCATCAACCCATCCTCCTCACTTTTGAACCCCTACACTATATCCTCCCAGAAGGGGTGGCCTCGCCTGCCCTACCCCAGCTTTCTACACGACCCTTCTGTGCCCTGCCAGCTCCCCGGCCCTTCTCATCCCCCCCCCCCCGTACCCAGATTGAGTTGCCCCTCCTAGACATATACATATACAATTAATAGGCAATGCGCAAGGGTACTGAATTGCAGTCGAACTTAACCCCTCCCCCATCTGTCCTTTCAGTTGTCCCCCATGATTCCTTCATATTGCAGTTGACCATATTCCAGCGGATCTTGGCGTATGCCCCTGGCTGCTATGAAAGTGTATGACATCCGCAAGAAGCGTGAGGGGCCCTTGCATTATGACTTTGTAGGTGTCTCTAAATGAATATATACTGTCGCAAGGTACACTGACCATTAGCACCTATCGTGGCTGAGTTTTGCTGTTTTCTAACCTACATTACATTACACTCAGTGTAATGATGACAGATCTGTAATCTATAACATGTACTGACGGTGTGCAAGCGTTTAGTACTAGGGGATAACATTTGAATTGAGAGTTTTAGGGGTTAAACGTGTGTCTGGATGTGTTTAAATGTGTCGGGGAATATTGTGTTGAATGGACTATTCTAGAAGTTTCTGGAAGAAGCGTGTGGAAGGTGCGGGCAGAGTGATGTACTGGTTACATGTGGAGCCGCAGTAAGGGGTCGAACTGTGGAGAAGGTTCTACTCTAAATGGTTCCAGAGGAGCCCCATTGGTCTACGTTACCAGCCGTATATAAAGAATGGAGTAACATCATTGGACAAGGCAGTCAACAGCATGTTGTAAGTGAGCATTCTGTTCGTGAACGCTTGTGACTGTTCATGCCTATCACGCTACTGTGTTCTGTTGGCCACAGTGCGGCTATGTGTATCCAGACTCTACTTGTGTGTAAGTTTCCGACGTCAATCGATGAAGTCTCTCAATTGACCAATCCGGTACTTTGACAAAGGCTTGAGCCTATCGTCGTAAGCCGTCCTGCTGTTTAGCTAGGGAGACATTTGCACTCATCAGAATACCTCGCTTCTCAATTCCGGTGAGATGATGTCCTGCAGCAACACTAAGCATTGTTGCTTATTACCTGGCACAAGCAAACATTCCGGCAGAATTAAGAGCGAAAGAGAGAGAGGGCCACAAATAAGCCCGTGGCCGAGTATGTTGATCTCCATCATGTGATGTGGTTCAGTTGAGGAAGGGCTTCCTTAGTGGACGAAGTGCAGTTAGTGGTGCCCTTACCTCGTGGCTTATTTATGGATTAAATGCAAGCAGGTAGAAGCACACAAAGCACAATCAGCACGCACTCACTTGACCACAACATCCATTGCATCCCTCCAGCCAAAAACATGCCAGCCTTTTCTGCTTGTTCTGGAGCTGGAAGGTGTATCTTCATTGTGGCCAGCTTTTGGAGGTTTATGTTTGTAATCTTCTGTTACACTGTTGTCCGTTGTATTGCCAGTCTTGGCAGTTACTGGTTGAGCACTGCCAACTTCAGAGCAAATTCGATCAGTCTGACAAGGAAATGCCTTTGTATGATCCCTGCTGCTGCCGCTGTCTCTTGCCCAGAACATGTCTCCTTTACGCTTGGCCTGCAGCACATCGTTTATTGTCTGTGCCAGCTCAATGGCTGCAAACCCTGCATTCATTCATTCATTGGGACAATCAGTAGATGCCGTAGCAAAGAAACTAGGAGTCCTCTTGACACATGTTCCTGCGGTAAGGCCTGCAGCCCACTCACCCACCCATCCAGAGAGAGGTAGATGCCTGATGTTTCATATATAATTGAGCCCCATTGTGCTTTCAAGCGCCAAGCTGTTACTAGAACGAAGCTCTTCAGAACAGTGCCAATTTGTACCATAACATGCGCTGCAACGAAATTCACTCAGTATACACCCATCACGGCAACAAGGATCCGAGATGATGCGCTGAATTGTTAAAAGGGCAGCTATAAGAAATAGGATAGGGGGATAAGATGGTATGGAGGAGTGACAAGGACCAAAGAAGCATATAGGTCACCATCTACCACTACCATGATGCCATACATTCCTGCTGTATC
This sequence comes from Pseudopediastrum boryanum, assembly GCA_963556185.1. Lineage (NCBI taxonomy): Eukaryota > Viridiplantae > Chlorophyta > Chlorophyceae > Sphaeropleales > Hydrodictyaceae > Pseudopediastrum > Pseudopediastrum boryanum. The sequence goes on along the minus strand of OY744510.1, from coordinate 2,892,993 downwards.
TGCAGGAATAATAGTGATACTGACAGTATTGCTTGGGTACTCCTTGCCCTTCCCTTTATGATGCACAAGCTGATAATGAACAGAACCAGAAGGCCATCCCATGAAGCATAAACAAAGCTGGGAAGAGCTCGTAAAGATAATGTGACAGGGTTCCCAGGTATAATAGCCCGTTACTATATGCCTGAAAGCTCAACCGTTGCTAGTAAGAGGAAGAAGATATACTCACCAGCTGCCCGTTGCTGCCGCTTGTTTCTCAAAAAGCCCTTGTGCCTGTTCTGCAACAGGCGCCCAACGCATTCTGCTGCTTTGGTCAACACATCTAGATCAGAATTCTCAGCAAGAACCGGAGATGTCCTCCTGGTCATCTCTATGGCTGGCTGCAGCTTGTAGCCACGCAAGAGCTCGTCTGTAACAGGCAAGCGCTTGCACCACAACACCTAAAAGATGCAAGAAAGCGGCTTTTAAACCAATGACAAGGGCAGATAGCTACTTACCAGATGAGCTGCATACTGGAGTATCGATGCTATCTACGTGGGTACTCAGTATCAATTTTGCGTGCAACGACGCGAATCTCTCCCAATCTTAGCATATTCGAGTCACACACTCTTGCACAATTATCATGATCTACAAGCACACAGAGGCGCTGCAAGGGGATTGTCACCGTGGTGCGTGGTGTCATTCAGTCTGTTTCGTTCCCACTAGGACACATGCGACGTTCTAGGCCGACTAACGATGCCGGGAATTGTGCCTGGATATTCATAGAATACTCAACATTATATTATTGATCCTGAAGACTCGCTGCACTCCACTATGAATAGGCAGGATACTGTGAAAGCACACTGCCTAGTGCAAGGCATCTGTCCAGCAAGTACAGGTCCTGAACAATTGAGTGAGTGTTTACGGACACTTCTTGAGCTGGCTGACCAGCAGCAGCTCCACAATTACACTTTGTCAGTTGTTAGCTGAATGAGCAAATGTGGACTCGGGTAGCCGGGAGGCGCCTCCCATCACTCGCCCACCGTATTGTACTGGCAAGCAGTTAGTGCTAGCTGAGCAACGCATTCGTGCTATTACATGGCAGCTGACATGGATGAGACATATCCGTGCATGATATAGAGCCGTTTATTGTGTAGTCTGCCTAGGCTCCCCGGCCGTTCCAAAGCTCCCGATATATGGTTCGGGTATGTATGTTGTTTGCGTAGTTCGAGTATGTTTGTTCGGATAATTAACCCCACAATGCACCAATTGTGTGCTACGGCATAGCTGGTCCTCCGTCCCCTCGCCTTCCCATGGCCCCAGCAGCCTGACCTTCAATTCTGGTGACAGGTCAGCATCCAGGCTGTAGTTAACCACAGGCTCCTCCAAGTGGTGGTGCATGTACAGGGCCACCTCCCTCAAATAAAAGCTCAGGAAGGGGTAAATCTTCTCTTCTTCAGTCTCTCCATCATATGGATTAGCATTGTAGGCCATGCAGGCGCTATAACTGGCCACTGCCTCCGAAAGGTTTCCAAGGGCATGGTGCGAGATGGCTTGGTGGTACAGGAATTCAACCATCTGCAAAATCACACCCACTGTTAAGTATCCGGGATTGATGCAATGGAAGCCTGACTGATTAAGAAAGTGCTCCGAAGACTCTACTCCTGACTAAGATCACCTACAAATCAGTAAGCCTGGCACCATTGACTCTGATCTAGCTCCATACAGTCACTGGGCCCCCCCTCCCTCCTCCTTCCTTGCCTCCAAGTTGGCAAACAATACACCTGATAATAGATCGACAATTGTGGGAATGCAAGCAGACTACAGAGAGGGCATGTTCGCTGGCATATTATATTACCACTAGTTTAAATATGCAATCAGGTGCGTCCTTAGGTCATACATGAGGCTGACTGTATGTAGATCTACGCTCCCACGATTGCACTGTATGTGTTAGGTTCCTCTCAGTTGGGCAAGCACATACAACAAATGTTCTAATAAAAGTGACGTGCCCGCTCAACTCAAGGAAGTCGCCAAATGATGTTGTTCACTAACGAAATATTCAGTATCACTTTGCTGCCTATGCTTGCGGTATGCAGGCGGGTCATGCAGCTGTACCCCACCTTGACGAATGTGCTCAAGCAGCCAACCCAGTTTATTTATGCATGGCTAACAGAGTATGAAACTGAAAGCCAACAGCTAACTTCCAGTAGCACAGAGGCAGTGGTTACTAACGGGGAATTGCAGGAGCAGTGTATGCAGAAGCTACGATGAGGTACTTGGAGTCCCTTGGAGTAAAACTAAGGGAACCTGTTTCCGAAAGCTGCGAGTACCCAAATTGCAAAGGCACGCCATTCACAGTCGCCATGGAATTTGGCACGCACGACAGGAAAGTATCCGGAAAAAACAGGTCCGATGTGTCACCAAACATGGCCTCGGAACCGGGGCATTTCAATCTGGGTGGGGGGGGTGAGCATGGGGTGAGGGGAGGGGGGTGGCGAAAGGGAGTCAGGGCGGGGGAGCTAGGAGGGCACAGAAGCGTGGAAAGGTAGGGCAGGCGAGGCCACCCCTTCCCGGAGGATATGGTCTGGGAATTGAATAGTGACGTGGATGGGCTGGAGGTGGTGATGCGACGAGCCAGGATTGAGATTGGTCGTGTTCACGAGGCAGGTGCCCTCACTGTAGTAAGCCTACTTCCTTGATTGTACGCGAGCGAGCGTAGATACAACATGTAGCATGTAACGGTGGTTAACGAGATGAAAACGAACTAATGCTCTGGATGTACTCACCATCTGCCCTTTGTGCTCCTGCATGGCTTCCTGCAAGGTATCCAATGCCTCGTGGTGATTCCCTTGATATTGTGACAGCCCAGCCAGGCACTTGTAAGCAGCAGGCCCATGTTTCGGGTCATGCAGCACCTGCAACACATCACATGGGAGGTCCACGAGGTAGATAGTGAGACACATACATACACAAGGTCCTCCCACAGGGGTATGAGGCCTATATTGCCCCGAATGTTTGAGGGGCATATGAAACACACCAAGAGTTACGACAAACAGCGAGGGCCCCTGACAGCGCGTTAGAGCTAGGGTCGGCCCTGTGGTGACTGTACACGACAGCGTTCAGGCAGCCACAATATATGCACAATCACGAGGCTGCGCGCATGCTGGTATGCTATGCATCGTCCTGGACAAAATGTCATTAAATGCAGCTAGATGCCACATCATCTTGGCACCCGATGCGGTGTCACTCGGCATCGATCGGCACCTCCTTCACAAAGCTTGCGCATCACTTTCTACCTCAATGATCAGTCGTAATAACATAAAATCGTAAAGCCCGTCTGTGGCCTAGCCTCCCGCATCCACATGCAAGGTTTTCGCTGAAGACACCCACTCACAACATCATTCGAACTGCCGGCACGGCTGCAACAATGGCAAGTTAAGCTGGAGCGGCAGCCCCATCACAAGCTCGTGCGCTCCCTTATCAGCTAGTATTGGTTGACTTCTGTACATTGAAGCAAGAGCGGCTTGCAAGTATCTTACCCACAGTGCCTCCAATCGATGCAGCCACATCCAACAACCATCGATCAGCAGAATTCAATCAGCAGGTTTGCAGCAGCAACTTACAGGTATGCAATGCTCTTCAACCATGCGCTGCCTAGGCTAATGCGAGGAGAAGAAATTCGTATTGCACTTTTGGGGCATGTGGCTGTATGTACTGGGACATACCCCTTTATGCCTTTTGGAGTTCAGTTTTGCAAGGAGCGGCAACACTAGCAGCACAGATGTTGAGTGGCTAACATATTTAACATTGGTCAATGCCGATTTGCCCAGCATACACGAGACATAAACAAGCACTTGCCCGCTTATGTGCTCGGTCCCTCATCTAATTTGCCACTCCGGTCGGTGTCTGTAGTACTTGCTGTTACATACAGAAGTATTCCTGCTGGCAGTGTGAGGAGCGTGTAGATTCGAGTGCCTTGCTGTATGGCCCGTGTGGAGCAGTACATGACTGCCGACCCTGACATGAGAGCGGGGATTCAGCGCTTGCAGCTCATACAGACTTCAAGTTTACCGGAGGAATGCCTTGATGCTCCGCCTCATGAGAGCGTCGCCGTCGAGCAACTGCGCTGATCCTCCAGGTAGCTGGTGGGATTCGCAGCAGTACCAGCCAAGCAGCAAGCGCTAACAGCACCTTGAAGTTGCCACCCACAAACACCACAGCAATGAGTCGTGACATGGTATCAGTGGCTGCAGTGTCTCCCAGCACGAACTGTAAATGGAAAGTGCCAGATCAAACAGCGCATTTCGTTCAACCCCACCGATCGAGAGGATGCCTCACATGTCTACTTGTGAAGCGGCTCTCTCCCCTCTAGCAACGGTCATTTAGCGGCGTCCCAGTTAGTGGCAAGTCAGTTGATTGATACTGGTGGGCTGGCCAGTCACTAGATCGGGATGGTAAACAGGATGCTCATCGGTGGTCAGATCTTGCAGGGGACAGTTGGACCTTCCCAGACCCCCACAGCATTGCCTCTTGAATTATCATTGAATATCTCTGACCGCCGCCAAAGTTGAATATCGACTCACCTTCCTCAGAGCCTCCTCCGCCTCTTGCACTTCTCCCTCCTCCTTGCAGACCTGTCCAATTTTTAGCCAGACCTCATTGTAGTCTGGTTTGAACGCTACTGCCTGTCTATATGCGGCAACTCCCTCTCGGCTGTCTCCAAGGCTGACCAGGCACAGCCCCAGCACATTCCAGGCCTGCACACCAAGGCGGCAAAAATTCACCAGGGACCAAATTAACCAGTAGTATAATGCTTACATTGTGAAAGACATTCATCTCATCAATCATGAGATTCCACTTATTATCAGTACCTGCTAGCAGGGGCTGAGACTAGGGGTTGCTTCTATGGGGTGCTGAACCCTAGCTGCCGGTCAGATATTAGATAGGCCTTCTAGTGGATGGCCTTCCAAATCCTAGTAGTGTAGCGAGAGCGTTGTGCTTAGTTGGTGCGCAGAGATGAGCCCTTTAACAGCCGACCTGCAGTGCGGCCCAGACAGCTGCACCACGAATTAAACATTCCATTGTGGGCAGTGATGGAGAACTAATGTGCAGGGGGGCGGTCTGGGTATGCTTGCATGTGCTGGTGTATGCTGTACGTACGGTAGCATGTATTGGCAACACATCATGAACGGGGCATATACGTACGGCATCAGCTCTGCTTAATCTGTGCAGTATGTCACATTCAATCAACTTAAGTGCATGCATGCGGCCGCCGGCAGATCGACACTAGATGAGACAGATCTTGCAGTGTAGCTCGCCATGGGGGGGCGGGGAGGTGGCTACTATACATGTGTAGAGCCAGGGACTGTGGTCATGCTCACAGTGGCCCACGGTGCGGCCACCGGGGGGCACCTACCCTCATTGGTAGGGGGTGAGTAGGGAGCGTAGTACTTGCGCCACCACCGTAGTGTGCGCATAATGTAAAACTGTAAACATGTATAGCATGTATCTCAAGCCCTAGGTCGCACGTCATGTATTATACTGCAATGGAGTTTCCGATGTCCAAAACAGTGGATGAGAGCTACATACTCAGGAACTTATCAATCAGCAGTTTGGGCAGTAGTCTCTGCTGGTTTTAGAATTGAAATAGTTGGTTCAATACTTCTGTAGATAGAGTCTGTTTATCTCTGATAATTCTACCTACTCCATTCCCAAGCCCACTGAACGGGACCAAGTAATAAAAATAATAACACAGTACGGCGCCTGTCAGGGTTGCCACAAGAATCTAAGGCAGAGTCATTACTACCTCGCCCTATCTAGGAGGCCCTGACTCATCTGCACCTCCTAATCCTCCGGCTTGGCTGCACTCCGCTAGGCCCAACAGTGAGGGCCGGCATGGAAGGGACGGGGATGGGGGGGGTGGTAAACAGCTGCAGGTGGGTTTTAAGTAGGAGTAAGGGTTTGCGGGTGGTGAAGAACGGGGAAATTGGGGGGCCGGGCGGTCTTAGGGGGCGGTTTAGGCGGGCACACTCTGGCAGGGTGGAGGGGTGGGGGGAGGCAGCCCCACAAGTGTTAGAACTTCAGGGGTGGTGCACTGGCTGGGTGTGAGGGGCCATGAGGCGGTTTAGTCGGTAGTTGGCCAGCAGAGTCATAGAGCAGAAAGAGCTGCAGCATAGTGGGGGACCCCTTTGAGTCAGTTCAGGCTCACTCTCTACAGTGAGCTGAGTCATCAGATAGAAAGAGTTGCAGAGTGGCACCCCCGTTGAGGACTCAGGTTTGGTGTACCTAGTCAACAATGAGAGGAGTCTTAGTAACAGTATGTAGGGGTGTCTTTGGGGGATCGGATTGTGTCCTAGAACGGATATAAAGCTGAGTATGACTTTCCCAAAAGGACGATTGACTATCTAGCCCCCCTTACCCGCCCACTCACCATTGGGTTCCTGTCATCCAGTCTCACTGCCTTCTTCATATCAGCGGCACAGCTGCTGTAGTCCTTGAGCTTCTGGTGAATGATGGCCCTGCCCAGGTAACACTCGGCCCTGGTGGCGCTGCTGCCCGCTGCACCTTGAACCTGCTTGCTCACCTGCAGCATCAGAACCAGCTGGGTGAAGGACTTCATTGGCGCAAATCATGGACAGCAGACACGCAGCCCACATGTAGAAAGACATAAAGTGGCATCCTTAGCCCCTAGGAATAAAATCCCTGCCGACCTATCGGCCAGCAGCACTTGCCGGTCACACCCATTGTTACACCCTTTTGCTACACCCCTTACCATACCCTCTTCCCTATCAGCATGCCCTCCCCCCCACCCCCACCCCCACCCCCGCCGTCCAAGTTGGGGATGGATAATTCAGTCAAGGCGACATTCTCTAATTGGATTGGTGGTGACGCCCTTGCAGTGTGTGTGCATGCCAAGCAGAGATCATGTCAAAAAACCCAACACTCCTGACTTTGGCTACTCTCAGCTGTCGTCGGTCTGTGCTAGCGTCATTCGCTGTAAAAGTGACATCTGATATTCTGGTCCTGTTACCCTCAAGATAGTCGGTCAGGAGGAGATGACGCTCATGTGGCACACTACCATTAAGGTAGTCCCTTGGCCGGCGCCACTAACGCAGCTGAATGTCTATCATGGATAAGTAGTGCCAGCACAGATACCTTGATGCATTGTCTGAAGTCTGCCAGAGCTTCATTATCCAGTCCCAGAGCAGATCTCGCCTGGGCACGCCTTTTCCAGATTTCAGCAAACCTGCGGTGCATGGAAGGCAGATGCAACCAGGGTGAGATCAAGCAGCCAGAAGCAGCATTACCAGTCAGCATGCACCGGGTTGTAGGCCCATGCAGAGTGCCACAGTACCCACCCTCTTGAGTGCCGTGCAGCATCAGGGTGGAGGCAAGGGAACAAGCCGAAACTGCAATGCCAGATTAACCTCGCTGAACACCCAAGAAAACATGTAAGACATAGCATAATACCATACAGTCCAACATCCCCACAGTTTCCTACTGCCTACCAAAAACAGACTGTGAGTGAATGTCAGGAGTAAGGAACCCAGGAGCGTTGTCCACCCTGCAGAGATCCTGTCTGTCTGCCCCTGATGGGTCCATGCCAACCTGCATACAGGTTGGTTACTAGGTCCTAGTCTGCAATGGCATGAAGTGCGCCCCTACCTTGGCTCACTCTCTACTGCGACATCAAAATCCTCAATGGCACCCTTCAGGTCACCAGACAAAGCACGAGCTGTGCCACACGCGAGGCGAGCTCCGAATGAGCGAGGGCTCTGAGCTAAAACCGCTGTCATTGCGGCCAGGGCCTCCTTCAGCTGGCCCTGATTGATCTGAAAGGTAAGACGCAGCGAAAGATCTTTTCGAAGTAACTAAAGTATGTGGCACATAGCCACTAGTCATGAAGGCGCGCTGCATGGAGACCAGTACAAACAAGTGGTATTACTGCTGGGTCTGGCCGTAGCCAGTAGCACCTAAGATGCTGAGCTAGCAAGACGCTTTTCCCAATAAGAAATGGTGCACACTAGAGGCAATCCTGCGCGGCTACTGTGTAGGCCGGCTTTGTAGTGCATGCACAATTTTTGTGATGATTGATAATAGGCAGAGTCGCTCATCATGAAGTTTGGATTCTACCAGTCACTGAGGTCTGTACCTGTGAGATGGCCTCCTCAATTGCTTGGGTGTGTTGCAGGATCTGGCCCAGATCAGTGTTAGCTGCAGTGCCTGCATTTTTGGCATATGCGGCTTTAGTAAGCTTTCAGGAGAAAGGGGCCCTGGCAGCGGCTCAGCCTGCATCCCAGCAGGTGCAATATCTGTGAGGCAAGCAAGTCGCTCAGTGTCTGGCTCTTACTGGGACCACTAGCCCACCTGTGCTGGCTGAATGCTGCATGTGTTCCTCAATGCTGCAGCTGAGTTCCGCACAGACAAGTATTAATATAATTGGTGAAAGTAGAACATATCGCCTGCGGGGGAAAGCGGGTTATGGCTTGTTAGGGTTGCTACATAGGGGGGCTGGGAAAGGGCCGGCGTGCCGGTGCCGAGTGCCGGCCTGGCCCCTTACGGTCTCAATACTTGCACACGGCGCGATCCTTCCATGATTCCTGCTATGAGAGTTCGTACGGCTATAGTCTACCCAGCCAACATTGTCGATTCAGCATATTATCTCGGTGTCATGCGGGTGACAAACGTGCCCCAGAAGAACACAAACAGTATAAACTGATCGCTCACTACGGAACGCGTATTGATAACGCATGGTTACTATCAGACTTCCCCATGCTGTAAAGGCTTTCAACACCGACTTGAATACTCCGCGCCCTGAGCTTCCATGCGGTTGCCTGTTAAGATCAAGAGTAACACCTGGTGGGTACTCATGCGCCGCAAATCAAGGGGTGACGAGCAAATTTCAAAAGCTATAGGACGCGTCTGATCTGCGGGCAGACTGGGTCAGTTGCTGTAGTGACACGCGTACTTCTGGCCTGGGTGACGAATATTTTCCATGCTCTCCGGCGCACCTCCACTCTGGCCTAACTGCCACCTGCTCAACCCATTAGATGCCATTCGGTAAATCTCGGACATCCCCAATAACTCCGTCTGATTCACCGGCACTGTCAACCCCCGCCTAGCAGCCCTCATGCGCTGAGCAGACTGCGTTCCCCTCACGATTAACCAAACCCAATGTGGCTTCATGCTCCTAGCATAATAATAAGCAGTGGAAGTGCGCATATAGTTTTATCAGATAGTGGGGGCTTGTAAGGCGGCCCCTTAACCCCCTTGGCTGATAACCTACAAAACGAATGATGTCCCTCCATCCAGCAGACACCATTGAAACAACACCAAGTGTTCTATACAACAACAACCCAGCACGTCCTCTAGCAATGGAGCCATGATACAGTAATGTTATGAGACAAGACAGCATTAAGCACACCCCAAATACCCAAACGGTCACCCCAGAGTCCCAGACAGCGCAGCCCTGTAAGTACATCCCCATACACTGTACACAGAGTGGACAGCTATCGCTTCGTTCTGGAATGACACAGCAGATGCACTCTGGGTCGCCATAATGGAGAAGGCCAACAACAGCTATAACCTCACTCAAAAGGGCCCCTAGGGGGCAGTGCATCCCCATGGCACGGCAGACAGGGTTAAGCATATCAACCCTTACTGTGGCACCGCACGCGTGCCGATGGGTCTGCCAATGTAAGATTCACACACTCCATCGTATCCCTCCACATGCACCGCCCACCCCTGTGGAATGCATATTTTAAAAACAGGCATGCTAGACCCGCCACACGTTTTGGGTCCTCCAGGATGTGACTGGGAAAACATGCACCTACACACCCTTGGTTACGCCACCGCCAAGGCTAACCCCACCTTCACCAAGCATGCTGGATATCCCATGTCAATAATTGACACCACTGACTGCAGTTCCAGCCAGTAGTTGAGGATACCCCAAGAGGTTAGAACTGGTCACACATGATGGCCCCCACCCCGCCACCATCCTACAAAGTCGTATGCACCAGCAGGGGCCAGGATGAAACAGCCAAGGTACAGCAAGAGCCACCCACAGCCATTCCCTCAGCTGCTCATCACTCTCCGTGGGAGACGCATGGTCAACAAGCCACTACTCGGCTACCCCTGTTCCATGTGTCTTGCCAATCCTTCAGCACTCACTTATGTCTCATGGGAATGAACCTCCGATCATGGCATAATCAAAGCACAGCTTCTCAGGAGAACAGAATCTGCAAAATCTGGGCTTCAGTGTGCACAGGGCACAACAGAACCCCAAAACCACAGCTACATGTACCTCTGGCATTTGGGTGTTGAGAGTGCCACACACCAAATGATCCCTAAAACAACCATTCCCCCATCAGATCGCCAACAAATGCAGCTAACGATACCTGAGACCTGATTCCAGGAAACAGCCACCTGATCCCGACCCAAGCAAGGCAACCCTAAAAGGGATACTTAAGGGATACTTATCAGGTCTATGGCTGATAGCACATCCCAAAGTTTGCCGAGCACACATAAAGCCGTTTTAAACATATTGTAGCAGGCCCCTCTTTTGTAAACATACACATATAATAGCCCAAATCCAGGCTTATAACGATGACACCTTAACACACCACTACGGCAGCTAGTGGCCCCGGGCAGGGCGGGGCTAGTGTCCGGGCAGCTCGTGACCCCGGCAGCCGCAGGGCAGAAAGACGCCCTGACCCAGTGAACAGCAATGCAGACCTACTACGACCACTTTTCATAAACCCCTCTTCACTGTGCAGCAGGCAAGGGACCCAGGGGTCCTCAAGCTAATATACATACAACCAAGAGGTGATACATAGCAGCGCATACCTTCTAGGTGTCTTGTGGACCAGCAGTATCACCATCATGTTGATACATGTGCCACCTCCTCCAGTGGTTTGCCAAACATGCTACAGCCAAGATACGGCGTACAGCACTGGCATCACACTACAGTAACACGTGTCATCACTAGTCCACACAGTCACCCCTGAGACATCCTCTGCTTCACAGCAGCCTATCTGGCCTGTGCACCATGTCACTCAACTAGTTGTTCTTTAAGATCAAGGTACCGGCTCCACTTCAATGCCAGTGCTCAAGAGCCTTTGCTGACAGTACAGCAACTGCTTTCAACACTGCTTCACAACCAACCACCAGACAGGCAAAGCTGAGGGCCATGCCTTCCCCTTATGTACTCTAAATGGCATGAACATGAATCCCGTGCATATCATATGCCCCTGCCACTGAGCTTACTCCTGATACTTATGAAGGTATGAACATATGGTACAAAGCTCATGCAAGCCATCACTTGCAATATGCAGCAGAAAGCATACAGTAGTATCACTGGTAATGCAAGTAGCTGGGAATACGCCAACTGCTTAAATCAGGCTGCACCTTGAATGCAATAGCACCTTGCCCAACTGAATACAGGTGCAGACACTTGGCAGCAACCATAGGGAACTAACATCTCCGTAATCGTATCGCCCTAAATTTACCCGCCCTGGAAAAAGCCCCATGCAGACTTTCAATCACTTGGCTTAATCTACAACTTGCCGTCTGCTGACAGGAGTTTTTGCACCACAGGTTACACACAGGCTTGGCCTCAGCAGAAACACCTCCCCTCATTTCCACCTCATCCCAAAGCCCTTCCATTTCTTGAAAAAGCACAAGCACCTATGTTTTCCGACCCCTTCTTGCTGCGCTTGACATCAGACAATTGCCGTGTGAGCTTCTTGCCTGCCAATGCTAAGCTTCAAGCATGATGAAGCTCTTACAACAAACTCATAATAAACATGCACCATCCTATCAAGGCAAAAGCTGTATGTATTAGGTCCTGTGGCATCAAAAGTCATGTTACAGTAAGCAGATAGTACTGCTAGAATCAAATACCAGCAAAGCTGTATCAGTGGCCCGGAAGGCACCAGCTGGCTGCACATGCCTCATTCACCCAACCTCAACAGTGCCTACAGCATGCGGCTGCGAACGCCCTAGCAAGGCATAACACCTCTGCTACACTGAGCCTGTACACATTATACACATTCCTAGACTTGACCAAACCACAGGGCAGAGTCACTATCACACACACTCCACCCCAAAACTACGGGGTTGCATGTGCATCCTGGACCAATCATCAGCCGCAAGCAAGGGCATATGTCTATGCCCTTTGGAGTTTCATGATAGCTCCCTCCTAGCCCATGACATGAATATCTCCAATATCCAAGCCTGCCTAAGGCTCAGCAGCATGCAGCACCAGGGCTTCAAGACAGCCAGAGCCACCCTTACCATGGAACTTCTCCAGTGAGCTTGCAAGGGGTGGTGTACCCGGCTCACCTATGGCACCAAAGTTCCCAAGAAACCCGCCAATGACCTCACCATGAACTTCACCATCAGCAGACAGCTTCCCCCTGGTGGAGCTGCTGTGCCATGATGCTGCTGCTGCTGCTGCTGCTGGTGGTATGGCCCTTGCTGAGGGAGCCCGAAGTGCCGACGGTGCACTATACCCCTTAGGCCCATTCAGGGGATCTGTGGCATCCTCACTGCTACGAGCTGCCTGGCTGCACCTCCTGCTGTTGCTGCTGCTCTCCTCCTGACCCTCCAGATGTGAAACCACACTCCCTGGGAGGTCATCTGGTAGGCTAGCAGCAGACACTCTCCTGCCATCTCCTGCTGCTGCTCCTCCTGCTGTCCGTAACCGTGGCTGTAATGGCACCGGCTGAGGGCCAACAGCTATGAAGGAGCTATGACCATTCTTATACTCTGACCTCAAGTCCAACTCCGGAATCCTCAAGCTAGGTGGGCTCACTACAAGGTCCAACCCAACATCTAAGTCAGCAGGGAGACCAGCTAGCACCGGAGAAGACTGTGCACTACAGCTGTGCTGCTGCCCCCGCATCTTCTCCTGCTGCTGCTGCTGGGATTGCTGCTGCTTGAAAGCTTGCTCTGGTGCACTGATTCTCCCCCTGTCTGCTGCTCCCATTGCTGCCCTGGCCTCCGCTGTTGCTGCTGCACCACGCAAAAGTGCATCCCTCTTGTTCAACAACCACTCCGAACTGCTTCTTAGCGGCCACTGCTGCTGTGGTTGTCCTGTCATAGCAGCAGAGGCTGCGGCACCTTCACCTACATCCAAACCCTGTAGAGCACCCAGCAGCTCCCCAACACCCCCAGGCACCCCTGCTTCCTGCAGTAACCCTAAACCCAGCTGTGGGGAACCAACTAGACCACTCCCACACCCTGCACTGAACCCTACCCCTCCCGCTGCCCTAAAGCCCTCCACAGGCACCCCAAGCACAGCCGCAGTAGCCAGCATCAGCCCCGGGACCTCCTCTGGCGGCAGTAGCATGTGTGCCAGCACAGGCAACGAAACAGTTGGCAGCAGCATGTGCAGCTGTAGCAGCATTCTCGTCCGTTCCCCTGCCACTGCCACTGCTACAGCGTCTGCCTCGTGAGCTGCTGCATCCTCCAGCACAGCCCCCAGCTCCTGTTGGTGCAATAAGGCCTGGAGCTGCAGCTGCCTCTTCAGAGCAACGACTTCTGCTGCACTAGCAACAGCAGCAGCAGCCAAAGGGGTAGAGGCAGAGGAGGCACTACTTGCTGCAGCAGCAGCAGCTGTAGCACACCACGTGCTGCTGCTGCTACTGCGGCAACCACCACTCATTACACCGAGAGCCCCAGCACAAGGGCATGTCTGATTGCCACCACCAGAACATGGTTCTTGAGCAGCTATCCCAGCAGGATCTGCACAGAGCCTATCCGTATTGCGGCTGCACCCTGTTTCACCACCTCTTCCAGCAGAAGCACAAAGCAGCTCACAAGAAGCATCGGCAGAGACCGAGTGCATACCACCGCTCCCATCACCAGCAGTAGTGATCCTCTCAGCTTCAGGGCTAGCAGATGTCACCCCTGCAGCTAAAGCTGCGAACCCTGCTTCAGAAGCAGATGTACCTGCACAACCTAACCCTCCTGCTCCAGCTGCTGCCTCCTCCCCTAAGCTGCCCCTGCTACAACACTTATCAGCCCCTGGTTGCTGCTGCTGTTGTTGCTGCTGTTGTTCTAGCCCCTGGTTCCTAATGGTGTCAGCATCAGCATTACTGCTGCGCCGCGCCTGCCCACTGATCCTGCCACTCTGATCCCCTTGAGCCTGTTGACTGCTGGGTACCACCAGCACCTCCTCCTCTACTGGACGGCTGCTATTACTGCTATTGCGTTGCTTCACCCGGCTCGCCCAAGTCCCCTCGCCTGCTGCTTCCTCCACTAGTGATCCCGGCGCTGCTGTAGCTGCTGTCGCTGGGAGCCTAGCAGATGCCTGCTCATGCTGCCCTAGCAAAGCAGCCTTAAAGCCACTAGTTGCAGCAGCTGCTGCTCCAGACCTCTCCACCTCCTCAGCACCTTGACCACTCCCCCATACCTTTACGGGAGCCAGAGCTGCTGTTACTGCTGGATGTGACAAACCAGGAGCTCTTTCAACGGCTACTGCTACTGCTGCTGCTGTAGACGCTTTACCATGCTTGCTCCCTGGAGGTGGAGGTGGTGGCTGAGGGTGCTGCTGGTACTGCTGCTGCCACCCACACCCAGACACCTGACCTGATGGCAAACACTGCTGCTGCCGCTGGTGGTTGTGGTGCTGATGGTAATGCCCTGACTTGGCAGCAGCTGCTCCATGTCCACTTGAATGCTGGTGACAGCTGCTGCTGCTCCAAGGGCTGCCGGCAGCAGCAGCTCCACCACCATGATGTCTTTGCATCAACACCCCACCCGCCCCTCCCTTCCAGCTCCCGGGGCCCTCCGCACTGCAGCAGCTGTAGCACTCACTGCAGCTGATGCAGCTGCTACTGCCACCACCATCACTGCAGCAGCTGTAGCAGCGGGAGCTCCCCCCACACTGGTAGCCGCAGCTGTCATGGCTGGACACACTCAGGTTGCTCAAGCTCATACCAGAGTTCTCACGAGTACCACTGCAGGTCAGACCGCAAGGAGCACCAGCAGCAGCTCCAGCAGCAGAAGCCGGCCCTGTCTGGGTGCTGCTGTTGCTGCCCTTATGCTTAGCACTGGGTGCTCTAGAAACATCGCTAGCAGGGGATTCATCAGCTGAGGCACGAGCAACGGACGCCAGTTGCTTCGTAAGCTTCTCCGCCTGCTGCGGCGGCTGCCCTACCACCATCCTCGCTGGTACGCTGCTCTGGCTGATCGCCTGCTTGCTCTGCCTGCTTGCAACTAGTGGCTTCTTCACTGAGCTGCCAGCAGACAATGCTGCTCCAACACCGCTGCCTGCTGCTCCTGCTGTCCCCTCATGAGCACCAGCAGCTGCCTTGCCCATCCTAGCACCATCCAGACTCCTGCTAGACCCCCTCCTGCCAACCCCTGCACCCCTTGTCGCAGAAGCCTCGCTGCTTTTAGCTGGGGCGTGCTGCTCCTGCTGCTGCTGCTGTGGCTTCTTGGCTCCCCTCACAGGCACAACCTGCCAATCTACCGCTGATGCCTCGAGCTCTGCTGCTAATACAGATGAGGGTAGGACCGTGCTGCAGGCCGGCTGCTGCATCCCTTGAGCATCTGCAGTGCTCAGAGCGACATCAGCAGTTGCTTCTGCCACCACTGCCACTGCCCACCTCCCCTCCTGCTCTGCCCCAATTGAGGCCCCCCCTGCTCCTGCTTCCCAGGCACAACAGCTGCTCTCACAGGCACCAGAGGCCTCTGAATGAGCCGCCCTAGTCTCCTCAGCAGCTGGACATTGTATACTATCCCCTGCTGCCCCATCTGCTGCTGCTGTTACACTGCATTCCTCCGTACTTGCAGCAAGCACTGCTTGACTCCCCTTCCAGGAGGAATCAGTGGTCTCATGCAGAGCCTCGTCTGCAGCCCCCTGGCCCTCACCTACACCAACCACAGCCTGAAGCACCCAGGTGCCTGCTGCTGCCTCCGTCTCCAATTGGTCTGATAACACCAAAGGCCCTGCTTCACCCTCCTCAACTGAGCCTAAAGCTCCTGGATCAGCTTCTCCATTGCTGGTAGGTCCAGCTGTGACCGCCTCACCAGATTTCACCAGTGCTGCTGCTGCTGCCCCCTTCTTGCCTGCTGCTGCCTTCGCCTTCTTCTTCGCCTTCTTCTTACTATTACTGCTGCTGCTGCTGCCAGCCCCGGCCCCACCCCCTGCTGCTGCTGCCCCCTTGCCCCCCACAGCACTCCCAGCAGCTCCCGCCCCGCCCTCCTCCTCCCCAAGCAACTGCGCCTGCAGCTTCATTGCCACTTCCTCCAAGCGTGCCAAGTGTGCCCGGAGCATCTTATCCACATCAGAGCCTGGCTGGGTATAGTCCAGTGCCCCCTTGCCCCTCCTGTCCCTGGCAGACATTGAGGCCCCAGCATCCAGCAGCAGGGTGGCGGCACCACAGGCATTGTTGCCAGCAGCAAACATGAGCGCAGACCTGTCGACGGAGTTCAAGTACAAAGACAGAGAGGCTGTCAGGGGCAGAGGCAATAAACAGCAAACAAGAAATCAAACCAATCGCAATGCTTTGTTGATCGGTCACTGACCGAGCAGGGTTCAAAAGTTACAACGTAACTGGGTTTACATCAAACACATGTGCCCCATAATAGAGCTGTTACCTCACTGCAGTTCCTGAGGATCTATGAAAAACAGCAGAATGGATACAAGCCCCTCCACCCAACCACCCCATTGCTTCCCGTACAAACGTTGCCTGCAGCTGCCTTTCATTGCCCTCTCACATGTACTTGATGCAAAGCTGCAGCTACAGCAAGGCACAAGTAGACAGCACTGTATCAACATATTGCTGAATCCTCAAAGCGCTGGCTGTATGCATAAAACCTCAGTTGCTGCCTTCCTTCCACCCTGGCTCCAGCCCCCCTTCCCTCACCTGCCCAAGGCATCCTGCAGCTCCAGTGTCGCCCCACTGTCCATCAACACCTGCAGTGCAGCCCCACCATCTGCTGCAGCCGCCAGCATCAGTGCGCTACTGCCATTAGGGGCCCAGGTGTCAGGCACTGCCCCAGCCTGCAACAGCCGCTTCATGGCTGCTACTGCCACTGCACTGCAGCCGTCATGGGCACAACCCAGCAGCAGGGCATTCAGCACTTCACCACGCTGGTGGGAGGCAGCAGCATCAATGGGGGACTGCCCCTTGCTGTTGTTGACCAAACAGGCAGCCGGGCAGGCCTGAGGACAAACACATACAAAGAGAAGACAGCAGCATGTCAGTACATGCAATGAGAGCATAAACCTGACCTCGACTCTAACCTAAACAAAAGACAATATGATTCACGGTGTGCGCCAGCTGTGCGGCTTAGGGGCTAGAGGGTACCATATGCCGCTATTGGTCTGATACGATGCATGCCTCCCAGAGCCAGGGACGTTTTGCCTCCTTTACCTCAATGGCTGCTCAAAGCAGTGAACATGCAGGCCACAGAAGGCTGCCTACTGTACTGCTTGCATGCAGAAGGATAAGCCATGCAGGAGCCAGATCATACAAAGCCATAACTACATACATCTCTCACATACGTGGACTAGTGCTGCCACATCCTTGGGTTCTACACAGGGTAGAAATGTCAGAGAGTATCAGGAACATTGTCCAAACCATAGAGCCCAGGACCCCAGAGCTACACCGGACTTCCCCACTTGCCTGTGCTATCGTGTAAGCACACATAGGGTGTCCCAGCACAGCCGCCATATGCAGCGCCACCTCCCCCTTGCCATCCCTGGCCCGTGGGTCAGCACCCTTGGACAGCAGCAGGCTCACCGACTCCTCCTGCCCATAGCCAGCAGCAAAGTGCAGGCAGCCGCGTCCATCCGGGTCCTTGGCGTTGGCAGCAGCAGGGCAGGCGGCTAGTGCTGCTGCTAGCTGGTCCACCAGGCCAAGCTTACATGCGGCCAGGGCAGCAGCACAGGCAGCAGCAAGAGCTTGGGAGGAGCCAGGAGAAGGACCTGCACTACTGCTGCCTGCTGCTGTTGTTGCTGGAAAGGATGTGGCTGAGGAGGACGCTGCTTGAGCTGCCTGTGCTCTTGCTGCCTTGTCCTTTGCTGCTGGTGCAGACATTGATGCTGGCCCTTTCTGGGGTGCTTCCTTGCTTGACTGCTCTGCTGCCGCTGCTGCTCCTACTGCTCCTGCAGCGTCTGGCGCCGTCCCTGCTGCTGCTGCTGCTGCTTCCTCCCTTGCACCTTCTGCCTGTGATTGCGACCGTGGTTCTTCCTGCATGCTCGGTGGTGGTTTTGCAGTCGCTGTTACCGCTGCTGCTGCTGCTGCTGGAGCGGACAGGGGCCCTGCTTGGGCTACAAGGGAATGGACCCTTACCCTAACTGCATTTGCTGCTGCCTTTGCCATAGGGTGAGCGCCTGCTGCTGCAGCTGCTGGCGGCTTATGTGGGCTGGTGCAGGATTCTGCTGAGGCCTTAATATTACAGGGAGCTCTGACGGTCGCTGCAACTGCTGCAGAACTTATGCGCGAGTCCTTTTGAAGTAGTAATGTACAGTCATCCTGGTACAAGGAGGCCCCAATATGAGACACAGAAAGTCTTTCTCCGACAGCAACTGCAACTGCTTGCTCTGCTTGTAGGGACATGCTGCTGCAGCTGTGCTGTACATGGGAGGGTGCTATAGCTGCCGCTGCCATACGAAGCTCCACCCTCGCCTGACGGTAGAAGCCGAGGCCCAACTTCCTCGGTTAGCGGTTGCAGGTCCGTGCAGATCCTCGTTGGCGCCGGACCCCTCTACCAGCTGTGTCGACTGCTCAGGTGTGTCCCAAGGAATGAATCTTACGTCGTCCGCTTGGCTCCTGCAGAGACTGCTAAGGCAACAGCACGGGGAGGGAGGAAAGGGCGCCATGTTGGCGAACAGGGCAAACGCAGCATCTGCCAGCAAGTCCAGCCGCCGCAGCCACGAGAGACACATAAGGGCACAAGTCCAATGCATTCGGCAGCAGTCTGCCGCGTAGCAACCATAGCTGCTTAACGTCTACAACCCTCGTCTACCGGACATGGGGCAGTTGTTGGTGAACAAGAGACAGCTGCTTTGGCTGTAACATAGCAGACGGCAAGCAGTCCATTGTTTATATTGCAGCCCTAGGCTGGTAGCAGTCCATGTCATGAGCATGCTGCGCAAATTAGTCGCGCGAATGTGTAAATGCTATACAGTGCGTCGTACGTAAGCAGGGGATGAGTTATAGCATTGCAACAGTTACTATACCTCATAGATAGCTCTTGACGTTAGGCTTTGGTACCCTGATGCACCTGCTGCTGCAAGAGTTTGACATACAGCACCATGCATACGACAGATAACAAATGTCGCTTGCGTGGGCTAAGTTCCAATTAGATCGCACTGAAATGGCCAGAGAACCCATATACACGAGTCCCGGTCGGTGATGATCCCGAAGTGCAGCCAAGTTTGCGTGGGTGTGACACGAGCCATGGCGCCCTTAGTTCGCACGGGCGGGTTTGGCCGAGCCCGAAACCCCCGACTCCCTCACTATGACGGGACTGATGTGATGTGGGTTCAGATTATTGCCCAGACTAGAAGCAGACCTTGGGCCCTGTAAGTACAGCTGCATGTCACGTTCTTTATCAACCCTTGACACCTATTGACTGCACCGAACCTACTGCAACCCATCTAAAGAAAAGGTCTGGAGTAGCTAGTCTCGTTGCTGTCATAATTGCGAAGTCTGGGTGTGACAGGGCACGACATGCACGGCTGTACGACTGGTTGTAGGCCTCACACTTTATTCTCCTCAACCTCCAATATGTCTCATCTACTGCAACCCTCCTGAGCGTAAGTTGCCTGCATAAGAAATCTCGCCTGCAAAACGTCGTGTGAGGAAATATTCTTGACCCAAGAATCTTGCACCCCTCAAACCCTTGGCTTTTACTAACCTACAGATGAGAGACGGCACCGCGTCAGGCACTCAGCTACACCCTTGCCCCCTTGACAGATCGATGTGAAAGTGAACAAGCACCTGGAAGCAGCTCGGCAATACGCACCTCAATGGTGTATTACAAATGATAGACACCTCCAGCAGCCTTCAAAGGAACCTGCAACTACATACTCAAATGAGTCCTCCGAGGGCTAAACCTGCTCTTATTGTATGCCGTGCTCCGGCTGTATGCCCTTATTGTTATTACATTTCATGATATGCCATAGCAATAAGTGCCATAGGCCCCGCACCTCAAGCTGTCACAAAGAGCAGCGAGGTGGAACAGAATACGGGTAAACTTCGACATGTATGACAATATATGCATGCCTAAACATGAGGTCCAGCAGCTAGGTCAAAATCACCCAAAACCTCCACTGCCCCAATGGGGGTAAGAGCCTCCCTCCTACTTAAGAAAGCAAGGAGGGCTTGTAAGCCCGGGTGCAAGCAATAGTTGGTAACAAACCCCATTGGTTGGACCTCACGCCACATCAGAAGGGTGAGCATAAGCATTCCTAATCTTCCAAGCAGCTGCAACATATTTAGCTATACACTTAAATGCATGCTTGAAAGGGCCATATACTAAGCCAGACTCCTCATCGACGTCTACACCCCAGAACTCTTCATTAAGCATGCTATGCAGCTTCTCCTCATCAGATTTGCCATCCAATATCTGACATTTTGCAGCAACATCAGGGTCAGAAGTCAGCTTCTCCCACAGCTTTTGCCTTTGTGCCTGGTAAACAGGACAGTCAAACAAGAAGTGTTCAGGAGATTCAACTTCACCTCCCAATTCAGGGCCAAGATCACAGGACTTGCAGCACTCCCTACGTGCACTTTGCCTGCTAGCGCTCTGCCTACCGAATTTTGCTGTCATAGCGTTGAGAGGAAGAATACCTGCACGCAGCTGCATAATGAGTTCCATGCCTTTGCTCAGAGGGCCTGTGCACAGATATGGCTGCGGCTTGAAATAATTGATATCGTCATTGTAATGCTGCATATATGTCGCTAAAGTAGATTTATTCCTAGCACCCTCCTCCCGAACAGCCATGTCTCTTTCATATATACTCCACCTGACATATGCCCTGAAGCTAGGTAGGTGTCCCTCTCTCACTCTTGCTTGTAAGGTTTCTTCCTGCATGCCTAGTTCAGCCCTGAGTTTATTGAACCTCTTCTGCCAAGAAGTATAATTCCTGTGGCTTGGCCAAGATGCTTCAAGTGCCTGCCTGCTAAAGCTAGTAGTATCCTTTTGCTGTAATTTGAACCACCATTCAACCTTCCTCTGGTCCAACCAGCTAGATAGAGGTCTAACACCAGCTTCTGCCCTCAATACCTCATGGCAGATGTTTGGCTTGCAATGCAGTGATCTCTTCAAAACCTCTATTTGGATCTTAGACTCTATGGTATTTGTCTGCTGGGATGATGCCCACCATACCTCAGAACCATACTCAACCCTTGGTCTTATCAAAGCCAGCAGCATGGCTCTCTTAACCTCAAAGCTTACATGACGATTCTGGAAGAATGTTTGCAATGCATTAATGGAGGCTGTAGCTTTTTCAATCATACCTGCAATGTGAGCGTCCCATTTGCAATCACTAGTGAAAACAATCCCCAAGTATGTATATGCATCTAGTACTGGCAAATTCTCACTGCTAAAACTTACCTTTGGGGACTCTTTATTGGGGGGCAAAGGACCAAACACAACAACAGCACTTTTAGTTGGGCTCAGCTTAAAACGCCACTTACGACTGTAGGCATGAATCGTGTCAGCCATCTTCTGAAGCTCTTCCTGCGATTCTGCAAGCCCTACAAGGTCGTCAGCGAGCATTAGTGCTACCAACTTTGATCTACCTTCAATGTTACTCTCATCAGCCCTTCCTATGCCCTGTTCCCCACTACCACTATTATCTACCTCTTTTGGTAGGGGAACCCCCGGGTGCTTTTCCCATATCTCTTTTAGGAGACCGTTGATGAACAAAGTATACAACAGTGGTGATAGCGGGTCCCCTTCCGCTAAGCCTAAATCGCTAGAAAAGTATTCTGATGACTCTCCATTATGCAAGGCACATCTAGAGAGGCTATCGTATAGATGTACAAGAACCCTAAACATTTTACCCCTAATGCCCATCTCCCAGAGCTTGTACCAGAGCCCGTCCCGCCAGACTGATGGGAAAGCTTTGACCACATCTACAAACAGTGCGTACGTCCGGAGTCCTGCACGCATTCGTCCGGATGTGACTGCATGCAATGTCCAGACATGATCAATGCAGCCTCTGCCTGGCCGGTACCCATTCTGGCTCTCGTGAAGGAGTCCCTTTGCTTCAGCAAAATAAGTTACCCTGTTGTTGATGATCTTGGTATAAACCTTGTCTACTACGCTTAGCAGCGTTATCCCCCGGTAATTATTACCATCTTCCTTATCCCCTTTCTTAAAAAGGCTGACTATTACCCCAGGGCGTTGGAAGGTGGATTCATGCTCCCAGGCCTTCTGATACATGCATAGGAGCATGTCTGTCATGGGTTCCCCGCCATACTTTAAAAGTTCAGCAGAAGTGTTCTCTAGAGGACTACCCGCTTTGCCTGATTTGAGACTTAGTCTAGCTCTGGCAACCTCAGAGCTTGTTAGGTCAGCATCTAAATTCTCATCCCCTGACCCTTCTGGCTCTGCTGATGCATTGATGTAATGCGCTACAGCAGCTTGGACTTCTTGTTGAAAGGCAGAGTCAAAGTCAGCATCAGCATTGAAGGTGGCAGAATTCCCGAGCTGCTTGTAATGCTCTCCAAAGGCATCGGCGATGGGTTTGTCGCCACATGCATATGAACCATTTTGCTTTTTAAGCAAGGAGGGGGCTGAAGCTTGTGCGTTTTTTGGTCTGTATGCAGAGTTGAACGCCTGCCAGAGGCGCTTGTCTCCCATTCTGGTTTTCCGCTCTGACTGGCATTCGTCAAATGCCTCGCAAATGGTTTCATCAGCAGATTTTGTAAAGAGAGACCTTGCATCCTTGACCATTTTATGCACCTTTTCTCTTGCTTCTTCATAAGCCTGCCATGCTTCTGTACCACCTTGGCTGCGCCATTCAGCATGTATTTGCCTTCGAGCTTTGATAGCATCTGTAATCTCTGCGGTCCACCATGACTTTGAAATCCCTGGAACAACCTTTTTGGAGCCAATGGCTTCTTCTGCGGCAGCTTCCACTAGTACATGGAATTTCTCCCGCACTGCCTTATGTGCCCCCCATGTGTTCTGCTGGTTGTATGCCTCTTCAACAAAAGCCTCAAACTCTGGCAGCCTACGTCTTAAGCATTGCATGTAGAGACCAATGTCCCTCTCCCCATGTTCTGGGTCGTGGAACCTATCTACATTAAAGACTTTCTTGCATTGGGCAGCCTTGACCCTGGTCCTTTTAGCCCTACGTGGAAGCTCAGCCAGCAACAGCTTGTGATCGGATGATATAGCCCCATCAAGATCTGACCGCACTGCGAATGAGGGGCGTGCTGTACCGAACAGGGTGCCTGCCTCAACTACAATGTAGTCAATAACAGTTGCCCTACCGCGATTGCTCTGCTCCTCCCAGGTGTACTCAGGGGTTTCTGTGGGGTTACGGCCATTTAGTGTATACATTGCATTGACACCTAGGAACGATTTAAGCAGCTTGCCGCTGTCTTTGACATCGACTGCTTCTCCAAACATTCCTACATGCTCATGTATGCTGTTGCCTTTGCCCACCCTCGCATTGAAATCTCCACAGAGTACCACCTCGCCTTTGCGCTTGAAAAATTCCAGATCAGTCTGGAGTGATTCAAATGCGGCTTTTCTTTGTGCTGCAGGCTTACTGGAATCTGGTATGTAGACACATCCAATGCACATAGCAGTTGTGTTGCCTTCACCCTTGACTTTGACCCATATGGAATCCGCTAAAGAGGTATTCCTAAAGATCTGGATGCTGTTGCCTAGACTAGCATGGACATAAAACCCTACCCCTCCCCTTTTATCTTCCCTTGCTCGCCCATACCACTTGTAGCCTTGGAGGTTAGGAATGACATACTGCCCCTCCCAGGTTTCTTGGATTGCTAGTATGTCAATACCCTCGCTATCCATGACAGCCTGCAACTCACCTCGTGTGAGCTCACAAAGTCCCCTAGCATTCAGGGATGCCAGTATCAGGCCTCTGCGGGCACGCACCACACGACGGTTATTGCGCCTCCTGGGCCTTGATGTTAGCTCTTGCGGGGGGTGCAGACCATTTGCTGCTACGGCAGGAGAAGGCGCAGCTGGGGTTGCTGCTGCTGCGGCGGTGGCGGCAGCAGCTGCAGATGTTGCTGCTGCTGTCGCTACTGCTGCTACGGCAGGAGAAGGCGCAGCTGGGGTTACTGCTGCTGCTGCAGCTGCAGCAGCTGCAGGTGTTGCTGCTGCTGTTGCTACCACAGCTGCAGGAGTTGCTGCTGCTGTTGCTACCGCAGCTGCAGGAGTTGCTGCTGCTGTTGCTACCGCAGCTGCAGGAGTTGCTGCTGCTGTTGCTACCGCAGCTGCAGGAGTTGCTGCTGCTGCTGCTACAGCGGCGGGTGTTGTTGCTGCTGTTGTGACTATGTCCTCTGCTGCTGGTGGCGCTGCTGCAGTTGCAGCCCCTGCTGCTGTAAGTGCTGCTAGAGTTACAGCTGGAGTCGCTTCCCCTCTGCTGCTATGACCAGGTTCGTCAACTGGGAGTGCTGAAAACCGGTTCTGCAGTGGCAGTGTGGCTGCAGCAGCTGAACCTGCTGCTTGGAGTGAAGCCCTTTGGCCAGCCCTTGGATGCTGCCAATTCCCCATAAGTGCAGCTGCTGTTTGCCCTTGCTGAAGAATCTGCAAGCCTAGTTGCTGGGAGCTGCTGCTGGGCTTGCTGAGCTGGAGCTGGGCAGGATTTGCAATTGGCTGCAGCTCCTGCAGTTCCTGATGGTGGAAGGCATCTTTGTTTTTGAGTAGCAGGCACCTCCACTTGTACTGCTGGCGTAGGAGCTTGCTGAGCTGCTGCTCCTGCTGAGCAGTGATGTGGATTGCGTGGGAGCGGTCAACATTGATGCAGATGGAGGATCTGGCTGATTTCTTGGATGGCTTCTTGGGCTGGTGCCACCTGCCAGCCAGCAGAGGCAGCACAATTGGGGGGGTTGTTAGGCGCATCACCTGAGCTACTGCAAACTTTGCACTGCGGAGGCTGGTATGCCTTGGGTGGGGACCAAAGACGAGCAAGCAGAACTCATCAATGCCCTCCTTCGGGGTAGGTGGTGGGGGGGTGCTCTGTTGACGGGTTGGGGGACTTGACGTGGCTGTCTCCTGTCCTACAACTTGAGCATAAGAAGGGTTTTGGGCATCCTGAGCGCGCACAAATGGAACCCATGCATCATGCAACCATATGCAGTCGTTAGTGGGCGGGGGCCCAGCTCTACTGGGTCCTGCTCCAACCTGCTGCGGGTCAATGGGCATGCATGTATCCAGGGAGGGAATGTACGCCAGGAAGAATGGTGATGCAGCACTAGCAGGGGTGACCAGCGGTGGCTGCCTAGGGATGGCATCCTGCTGGTCACCCCTGAGAGAATGCTCTAAGGGGAAAACATTATGCTGGATGCCTATGGCTGCCATACTCGGGTCACACCCTGATTGCTGCATCATATCTAGCGGTCTGAAACAGGCATGGCAATTTCGTGGCAACTGTTCAAAGATGATGATGATGATGGCTGTTTGGGACATGTGCTGTCAGCAGAGGGTAGGTGCACCCTAGCTGGGCATGGGGGACAAGACCAGTACCACAACCACCCTCTATAGCCTTCCGCCTCAAGAGGGCTTAGAGGATAGCTAGGTCCACATATGGGGCCGGTTGCGGGGTCCATAGTTGTGCCCTGACAGGTCCAGAATAGCCATGAGTAGGGGTTGGTAGGCTGCATGAAAGAACCACATAACGGAGGGAGGTGAAGAAGCTGAACTAGTCAATCAACTACCCTTCTACCAGGGGAGAACCCCCTGGCAGTTTGCTCATACACAGAGAAAGCTACTGCCATGCCACCCTACTGAACATCCGCCTCAAGAAGTCCAGGAGAGTGGTTAGGTCCGCTTAAGGGGCCAGCAGTGGGGTCTGTTTCCGTGTAGAAAGGGAGACTGAAGACCAATCCAGCCGGAAAGTAGGTCGCATGATGTTATGCTTAGCAAAACAGTAGACAACCGTGTTCGGTGGCTTCATCCTGTCCTGCTAAAGATAACAGTGAGCATGTGGAACGGGGTCAGCTGCTGAGGGCCGCTTCATGGCGGGAAGCAGGGCGTGAATGACTTGGCCTCTGCTTTAGCCATATTCGCCTGTAACAGTACCGCTCGTAGCCTCTAGGCTACAGTGTTGGGCGCCATCCTGGTGCCCTTCATGGGCGCGGTTGGTAGCATAGCTGAGGGTCGACCGCTCATGGCGGGGTCAACTTTGCGCTCGCTCTTCGAAGGCGATTGTTCTGGCTTTGAAACAGGGTCGCGTACTCTAGAATGGTTATATACTGTATGTGGCACAGCTTTCAGGGCAGTCAGCGACTATTGCCGTATGCGCGCCCGAAGACATGCGCGGAACAGTAAGGGGTATGGTGTGCTTCCCTTGCTCAAAGCTTTCAACCACTGGGCCATGATGTAATCGTAATCGTGAATCGTGCCCTTATACCTTGCCCTCCTGGCGAAGAAAGAATCGTGCCCTTATACCTTGAGAAGGCCATCTGACCCTTGCACTTGGCCTACTGTTAAAATCTCAAGAGTAGGCTGCCCCACATTCCAAAAATCGCGTGAGACCTGACATGATAGCCCACTGGGTCATCAAAGTCTGCGGGGGTTCTGGCAGGGGCCGTCACAGTGGCCCCCACGAGGAGCCAAGTTAGCTTCAGCAGCCAACTACTAAAAATGATGCCCTTATCCTTGGAAGACTCGGAATGCCCCAAAGTGTTTGCGGAGGTATGAAACATAGGTAGAAACATATGAAACATATGAAACATAGGCAATTGTGCCAGTATGAAACATATGCATACATATGTGCCGGTATGAAACATATGAAACATAGGCAAACGAGGCCAGCCAATGTATGTCAGGCCAGCCAGGACTGCCTGTGCCAATCTTGTCCCTTGTAAGTAGCCCTGCCAACTTCGCATGTACCTCCTGACGCCCCCCTGCTGCCCCAATCCATCAGCAATCACCCACAACCAAGATCACAGGCATGTGGCCACAGTTGACAAACTCTTCCAGGGTGTTCCCTGTACCCCATTGTCTCCTTTTCTTGCTTTTTGGCCACTTCTTCCACCCCCTTCATTTCCAGCTTCCACTCTTAGGCTTCAGCTTCAGCCTGCCGCTGACCTCCCCCTTATCATCATACTCCGCCAATATCTTCTTAGCAAACTCCGGCACATGTCGCTCTGCCCTGGCCCCACCCATGTGGCGCTGCACGTACAGCCAATTCCTGAGGTAGTGGTAGTCAATGCTGTACTTGGCAAAGGCCAGCCCCTTGGGCCCCACCAGGTTGAGCAGCCAGGCAATGAGGTTCCCAACCCAGCGTGGTGCAGGGTCCTGGAAATCACCTAGCTTGGCCTGATCATCTGAGATGACAGTCTGCACAGGGGGGAAGCGCGGGGAACAACACATGCCAGCATCAGCTTAGGGAGCTACAATTTGCTACCAGGCAACGCATGGACAGGGTCTTCTAACACAGTTGGCTGGCAGTGGTGGCTATAAAGGGGTTAGCAGGGCACCTGAAGGTTGGGACAGTTGATTCAAGCAGGGGAAATGCACACAAGAAAAGCAGAACACCTGCCTAGATATGCTTGGCCTCAGGTTTCATATGCAAACCCCTGGTGACCTGCAATGAAGCCAAGAAATTGGAGCTCATCTGGCCGTCAAATTGTTCGAGACACAGGGTCAAAAAAGGAGTGCCTTTGAAACACCAAAGCTGTGCTCGCAAATAAGGGCTTAGGCTTTACTGTAAGGAGCAGTGCCTAACACTCTTCCTGATGTCAGAGCATTGATCCGCGATGCCATATGACATGCGCAGCTAGAGGTGTGCTTGAGCTTAGAGCCCCCCGGACAAACATATAAGAAACTAGATGGAAATCTGTATTGGACTGCATATCAAGCTGGAAAGCAGTACAGTGTCTTTTGTGCCAAAACACAACTCGTCCACAGCTCGGCCAGCGAACCATGAACCCTTACATTCCCGGACAATCCCAGATACAGGTATAGGTATACCCAGCCTGTTTCGTTATGTGTAGAACTTCTGGTGTTGCTGATGCAAGTATTCCTAATGAGTTGCAGCACTCCTCAATGCACACAAGTAAGTGATCACCATTCGGAGCGAGGTTTTCAGTCAATCCAGGTGGACCCCCCTGCTATTACTACTAGGCCTGATTCTCATTGATGTGCAGCCCCACCATCACTGGCAACAAACAACAATAACTCTTGCAGCTGCACTGCTCCTGTTATGCACCTAACATGGTGTGCAAGGCCGTCAGCTGCACCTCCCCCCTGCTGCCCCCCCCCCCGCCTACCTGCATGACCAGTGCCCTCCTGTCCCCCTTATCCACAGTAGGTGCTCGGACCAGCTTGTCCCCCAGTGCCGCCAGCATCTCCGCCCCCCTGTCGTTCCTGACGGTGATGTACTGCAGGTGACTGGTCATGGCATCACCAGAGTAGGGTACACCCATGTAACCAACCTGAGTGGGACATAAGGCAGTACGGCCATAGCTCAATAGGTGAAGGTTTGGAAACTTGCATCTCTTGCATGCCATTGGACTGGCATGTTAAACATTAGGTGCACTACTGTGTTTCTGGCTGGCTCAAGTCAGAACAAAGTTGCCAGATTGCACTTGAGCTGCAGGTGCTCAAACGTCAGTCAATTAAACATCATGGTGGTGGCCCATATAAAGAGAACATTGACACACGTTTCTGCAAAATCTTGCCCATGTCTGAAAGGCACCTTCTAGTTGGTCTGTGAAAGATCTGTCACTCAATGCCAAGAACCACTCTTGACACCGGCACTGGTCTTTTCAAGATGGCACCGGGGTGGCGGGTGAATTTCCGGCAAATTTCAACAAAATTTGCTTCGGCAAGCAAACGCAGCCGCTAGAGCAGAGCAACTACCATCACAATGATTGCAAAATGCCTTTCGAGTCTATTGCTTGCCATTTGTACACTCGCTACCTATGTTCGACCCTTTCAGCCTAAGACATGCGCGAACCAGAGAGGCCAGGCTTAGAGGGCGCACGATCCCATTTTGATACTTCGGAACGTTTAAGAAGACCCTTAATATTGGTTTGTGCATCGGAGCCCTCGTTTAGCCTAGCGCCAGCATCTGGTATAGGTGGGCTGGAGCATGGCATTTTGTCACCTAACTGAGCGAGGCTGATACTTGAGTGCTCAAGCCGTACTAATAAACCGAAATGGCATCGTTTGTTCAAATTGACCCTGGGAATGCGTGAGGTGTGAGACAGCTTGCCTACAAAGCGGAGAAAGGCTTCATCAAATTTGCAGAATTACCCCAGAGGTGGTTCCTGTCATCTGAGTGCTACAGCCAATCCTTTGGCCTCTGCTTGGGAACTGGTCAATCCGGGTTTACGAAAGGACATCTGCGCAGCCGTTCCATTCTGCCATGCTCAAGCACTAAGGCAGCACGTCTTTGAAACAACACGTGCTGAGCCTGGCACCTTACTCCTGGTAAGTAAGAAACCCCTCCTTCTTCACCATGGGTGGGCAAAGCGTCCTGCATCCCACCCCCCTCCTCGGGGCATCCAAAGCCCCCCTTTCCCCATGTTTCCCCCTGACCAGAGCCCTCCACCCGATCCCATGACCATGACCTACCCTTGAAAAGGACAACCTGCCCCTCACGGCATCCACCCTTCACATACCATTTACCATGCCCCCCTTCCCCTAACCGTCCTCCTGCCCCCCCCCCCCCTCACCACCAGGTCTGCCAGAGCATTAGGGTAATCAAAGCAGCTGTAGCAGCTAGGTGCAATCACATCATTCAGCTCCTTAGCTGGCAGGCAGAAGTAAGGGATCTGCTCATAACGGCCATCCGTGTGCTTGATGTGCACCTTGTAGTCCTGCATGAACTCGTAATGAAGAGCAGTCTCTGCAGCAAGAGAGGACATGAGAGGGACGAGCATCAGCCACAAAACATCAGCACGGCCTGTGAGTGGCTCAGTGAAAGCGTCTCCACAGAAAACAAGCATGGCATGTCAGAGGGAAGCGCTATTGACTTCATCTGCTGCTGGAGGCTGGGTCCAGGGTAGAGTGCAGGGGACTAGAGCATCGCAAAAGGCAGTGCTCCTTGCCCTCCATCCCAACCCCCCCCCCTCCCCCGCTGTCCTCCCCATCCTCAGCTGGTCCCTCCCTTCACCTTTCCCCCCATCCCACCACTTCCCTCCCGTGCCCCTCCTTCTCTTCCCCCCACCCCCCACGTCCCGCCTTCTCTTCCCCTTTCCTCCTCCTCCTTGG